>NSJW01000736.1:0-438582 GCA_019955255.1 Castanospermum australe
TAAATTAATCTAGACAAGGAACCCAAAATTCAGATCTGGGTCAAAACAAATAGGCAAAAATGAGATAAGAAAACATCTCCCTCATTTGCTTTGCAGCTACTGGAGAAGCAGCTCTTAACTAACATTTTCATTATCCTTTCTTTCCACAATACCCAAACTCAACATACTTTCGAACCCTTTATTTTCTCCATGAAAAAAAATCCGACCAGAACCCTAAAGAATCACGTTTTACTTCTTTCCTCATTCTTCGATTGATATGGGCTCCAACCTTCTCTTCATTAAGAACAAAGGAAAGAAAGGAAAATAACGGAATGGAACAGCACGATGCAGAACACACCACTGGTGAATTCCCCAAACCAAAGTCCAAAACCCATAAACTGTCAGTCACTACTATCATCTGCCCTCAGGACTGGACAGCCAGCCTTTGCAGATGCTCAAAGAAAACTTGAAGGCTCACATCATCAGTGAAGATTACATCTGAACCAGTAGCCATTTCATGTGCATTATTGTATGTTGCTGAGGGATTCAGCTTTGCTAATAAAAATCTAGCCTGTTGATCATCAATGAAACACCGGTAAGGTTCCCATTAAGTAAAATCTAACTTACCAAGCAAAATTTGATCGATGAAAGAAAAATCTGCCAATACATTGTGGAAGTGTAAGAAATATTTAACTTCACACAATAGCATCGCTCATGATATGGATGAATTTCACGAAAGAAAGAATCCTCAACAGTAAAGAAGAATAACGCTCAAACTGATATTGGTACACATACTGACCTGGGAACCATGTTGATCACACACTACCAATCTAGGAACAGGGAAACGATCTCTAATTATCATTTGAGCATCGTCATGTGGAGCTTGCAATAGATGTGCAAATGCCTGTGCCATATATTAAAGCTATTAGCAAAGGACAAGAAACAATCATAAATGCAACACTTGACACTAGCTATAAAAAAGGCTCTAAATAAAACAACTTCCATCATAAACTGACAGAAAGTCACTAATGCTCCCAATTAGAAGATTATAAAAATCATATTTAACAATCTAATTAATTAAAGATCAATTTGTGCGCAGAATTTACATGAAACAATCATTTCTTTAGCAGGACATGTGAGCACATACCTGGTGTTCTGGTCGGTTCTGGTATCCCAAGTTGCGCCATTGAGCTATTGTCATCCCATGAAAAATGACCACACTGAAATATGAATCTAGCAATAGAATCCGGTCGGCGGCAATGGAAGCCACGTCTAACAAAGCTGGTGCAGGCAGTGAATTAAATGAATATGATATTAGTGATGGCTGAATCATGACAGCAGCATTACTAATATTTTCCCTGTTTAACAACATGCGGAAGTAGGCAGTCTCATCTGGACTGTTGTTAAAAACCTGTCAATGCATTTCACCACCCAAATACCACAAAGTTAAATTAAAGTTTGAAAAGCAGGACATGAAGAAAATTACAATAAATGGTACCTGGACAAACTGTGACCTTCGCAGATTGAACATAAACTGGGGGAATAATGAAAACGACGGGTTTAATGTAAAAGATGCTGGATCATCCTTACGGTAGTCACCAAATTTAGAACAGAGGCGAATGAGGACTCGATCCAACCACCTTGTGGTATCAAATGTTTCCTGATCAAACAAAAGTTGATGCTCAGCAAGGAAACTTTGATATATAAGTCTATGCTTACTTCAAACAAAAATTTTGCCTTGGGTAATGACAAAATGGTTATTTACAGCATGTTATCAGCAAAACAATGCTAAATTGAAGCTTGAACAAACAGCAGTATGGGCATAGCAGAATAAGAGGGAAAAAAAGGCCACAGTTAAATCTGAAAACTCATTCACTTAAATTATTAAATAAAGCCAAAATAGAAAAATTAAAACTAGTCTCAGATGATATAACAAATAACATGTGAATTGCCATTCCATCAATAATTGATCTCACAAGTAGAAGATAAAATTAAGTGCAATCCTTCTCTCAATTTTACATTATCCTAAAACTCAAAACAGGCCAACACTCACCCGTTTGAACAAAGATAGAATTTAATGCAACTAGAGCAAATATTTCCCAACAGTGGTAAAATATGTTTTAGGAATACCAGAGCAAATAACATGTGAATTGCCGTTCCATCAGTACTTGGTCCCACAAGTAAAAGATTAAATAAGTGCAAATTTCATTAAGATCATCACCATAAAAGACATTCTTCCAACCTTACATTTTCCTGAAACTCCGAACCAGCAACCACTTGAACAAAGTATTTACAGCAACTAGAGCAAATAAATCCCAACAATGGTAAAATATATTTTAGGAATACCAAAGAGAGCAGCAGATAATAAAACAATTTGTGATATACCTCTGTCTCCATTTTCAGAGAAGCAAATCTAGCCATTACCACTGCAGCAGTTTCTTGATCAAATCCTTGAACCAATTCCTGAAGAGAAAGTATTTTCTATTTTAGCAAGTGCATTCAACTTAAACAATGAAATGCATTGATGGAGACAGAAATACAGCAGCACACCAATGACAGATATACACTAGAAAAACCCAACACTTATTTTCTTTGTATAAACCACAATGTTTATCACATTTTTGGGCTTATCCTTTCTTGTTTGTAGTGGACTCTAAACTGGGATATGGGATATAAGCCCAAACTTCTGTGCCAAGGGGATACCAAAGCCCAGAGTTTAGAGTGTTTTTGACTTGGCCACTGCACGTGTTATCTGTTCTGTCCTGAAACATCCAGTATGCAACTTCTGTTGATTTTCTTAAATGAGGTTCCGTTCATGATTGAACGAAAAAGAAAATGTTAACAGATTACAAGGTGTGCACATTATTTACTCCTTAATCCATATCCAAATGTTTGTAGAATAATGGAATTGCATCTAGTTTTAAATCTTGCATGTTGTGTACAATAAATGAATGTTAGTTTACACAAGGATCATTCAATCTATGGTCCGCATAAGACAGTATAAGGATGTCCAATTTGGTCAATGCATGCACACTTGCTAGCAGACAACATTTTAGTTACATTCAAACATGACCTCCCCTGATATAGTTACTTTGCTAACTAATGGACATACCATGTTAGTTGAACAAATTGCAGGAGCCAAAACAAGCCTGCTTCTATAAACTGAGTAATTAAAAATCTTGTCATTAATCAATTTAACAATAAGCTTGTCAAGAAAAAATAGTCCTCAACTCAAAATAATGTACAGACTAAGGCTCTAAGCTGACATCGTCCCAGAAGTGGAGCCTCAGTTTATATCATGGATGCACATAACAAACAAACGCAGAAGCAAATACATTTAGATATCCATATATACCAAAATTTGAGAATCAGACTTGACAGCAAGGAAATAGAGTAAAAAGAAACGACATTATTTATGATAAATGTTGAAGCTACAACTATTTCTTTGACAATTGACATTGACAAATAAACAGCCATGCAGCCACAAATAAAAAATAAACAAAATAAAATAAAAAAGCTGAAACTACCTCAGAGCTAACAGCAGCATCTACCCATCTTCTAGTTACTGTTGTGACACGAAGCACTAATTGACCATCCGGGCTCTGGTAACTGCAATAAGAACATGACCATTAATATTCAACACCTAGCAAGGAAGGGGAAAGAGGTGCAGGGTAGTATATATGAGACCCTATTAATGAAATTTATACAACATAACCTTGTAAGGAACTGCAGGTACAACTGGGGGTTGACAGCACCTGGAGTGTTTGAACGATCACTTGATGAAAGATCAAACATCACGGTCAAGCATGTACTCTTGTCAAGGCCACACATTTTCCATGCTGTTGTGTTCCCCTCGCCTACCACATTATCAGAAACAGAAGGCCCCTTCTGCAGTATGTGATTGTAACCATCAAACTCCAGATATATTCTGTTTTAGTTCAGTATTATTTCACTTAGCCCAACACAAAAGTGTCAATAAGCAACAGTAAAATAAGGTTTTGAAACATTAAATGATCCAACCTTTTCCAATGATGTGCAAGGTCCAATTATTCCCTGAATTTTGATTTCCTTGGAGCAATGGATCTCAATTGTTCCACTGAATCATAAATTAAGTTGGTAGTGAGCATGTTTGAAATAGGATAAGGGCAATATATCTAAGAAAGAATAAGAAACAAGAGGAGAAAGAGAAAGAAATGAAAACTTAAAAGAACCGATTAGAAAATTTTTTTATCTGTACCCTAAAAGCAACTGAAAGATCAAGTCGATAATAATCCTTAAGAATACATAAATCCAAAAAAATCATAATTCCAGGATAATAAAACCCTAAATCTCGCTTACCGGGAAAAAAAAAAAAAACCCTAAAACTCAGGCAATTGCCATTCAAATAGAAAATCCAAAGTCTTTACAAACCCAAATTTACATCAAATGAATTGATTAAAACATTTCCAAAATGCAGCTCAAACCTCAAATCCCCAAAATGTGGATTATTAGACGAAACCAAAACTTTATAAGGGAGGGGGAGATTCAGTCAATTATATAATAAGCTGATTCCTCTACATCCTCCTCCCCCTCCCAAAATTCTCCTGTCTCTTTCGTGAGTCCTTACTTTGAAGAAATCTATAGAAAATTCGTTCTTCTCTCCATATTACTCTTTGTTCCTTTACAATGGAACATGCCTCTAAAAAAATTGAAAATACTTCACCAGTAAAAACACAAAACACCCTGTATATACGGATTTTATGCTAAAGAACAAAGAACTAAGTTCCTAGCACTTAAATCTTCCGACAGAAAATTTCTTAAGCCAGCTGTGAGTTATACTGAAGTGGCAAACAAGCAACTCAATGAAAAGGTGGAATCTGAAAATTAATGAGAATGCAAAAAGCCAAAACATTATTCCATTGGAGACCGGAATTGAATAGAAAGAATCAGTAAAAATTTTCAAACAAAGGATACCCACTTGAAACAAAGACCAAGAGATTGCTCCCCATCCTCGAAAATACGCTTAAAAGAGTCCTTAAAGACTGAATGGCCAAAACTTTCAGACAGGACAACAAGGCCGCCAGTTCTTTCAACTGCAACTTTCATTTCCGCAACTCCAACCTATATATTTAAAAATCCATTAATAAGACCAAGAATGAGCATGATTAGATCCTAATTGTCTTCCAAAGCAACACTCTGATAACAACGCCAACTGTATTTCATGTATGCCCACTGCATAATATAAACAAAAACTTTCTTGTATACCCCCGCAATAAAATGTGGTTAGAATTCAAGATTGAAATATCAAGAGCCTTTCTCATGAAAGACGGATGACAATCATAATGCTATTAATATAATCACAGAAAAAGCTTTGTGGGATAAGTTGTAGCCAAGTGTTGCCAGTAGGAGGAAAAAAGTAATTCAGGAGATATACTCAAGTGATCAAGCCTCAAAGACTTCCCTATAGGGAAGGTGAATTACGGATAACATGCTTCTAGATAATGTATCATAAAAATAGGGGTAAAATATAATAAGGCATTTTCATGAAATTAAATTAAAAAAAATTATAATTATCTCTGAAATCTTCCACTGGCATGTTTAGAAGTTTAAAAAATCTAAAGCATGCAAATTGTTACCCTTTCTCTATATATGAATCGCAAAAATGCTAGGTTAGATGCCTTCCAAAGTGGAATTTGGAAATTTTGGGATGCATTGTGATATTACATTTTCTGTTCACAACTCACAACATGTTTCAGCAGTTCTCATCTTTATATAAAACCATTAGCTACAGATTGCTTCGATTTAAGGTAACTCGTAAACTTTACAAACTGTAAACTAATTCCCACTTAAAGGGAAGCAAATAAGGAGCTTAATATAAATTTAGAACTGGCCTATTATGACAAAGATTGCCCGCCATCTTGGACGAATGGTGCTCATCATATTTATCAATTTATATGTTAAAAGAATTAGCAGAGAATGAAGAAAGATAAGCAGCCTGAAAAACTTGTAATTTATCTATAAACTTCTAAAAGTGATGACTCTGAAAGAACATTATGCAACTGATCTTCCTTCTCATATTTCTAATAGGCTGATCTAAGATATATCATCAGGTGGAAATAAAAAAGAATTTAAAGAGTTGTATGGTTTGAAAGATGGCATCTATCCTCTTAATTAAAGGGAACTCATTTCTCAAAAAATAAATACATTCAATAAGCTCCATGGGGGCCGCTTGGTGCAAAGAAAAACCAATATATTCAGACAAAATAGTCAATCATATTCCTTTTACTGTCAATACCTAGTCACAGATGGATTCAGAATTCCAAGATCCCCCAGTTTTGACATCACTACTCTAATCAAGATTTGAAACCAACAAGATCTATTTATGCAATCTTTATCCAACCATCACATGGGAATGGGCCCAAAAACAAAAGTGCATTGTTTGTCACTCCCACAGTGCAACCCAGCCATCAAAATATGGAAAAAGAAAATTGGTAATAATAGCTCTTTTAGCTTGTACAAATATGTGAAGACTTTTAATTATAATGTAAGAGACAAAAACAAACAAAATCTTTAATGCTTCTATTAGAAGACTTTTCAAGGTTCAGGCATTTTATTTCCACAATTTAACCACAGAGAGTCCAGTTGCAAAAGAGTCAATGATCAATAAGGTAATTAGATTTTGGCCCAAAAGTACCAACAATGAACACAATTAAGCATGTAAGGATAAGTAAAAACAGGAACCAGTGAAAGAATTCTAGAAGTATGAGAAAATTAGTATGCCGACACAAACCTGATCAAGTGCTGATGCAAAAAGATCTAAAACATGACCCTGGCTAACCAGCTGTTTTGCAAGACCCTCATAAAATTTGACTGCTTTCTTGAAGTATGGCGCTGCGTCTTTATCAAGATCTTTATGAGAACGAACTGGGTCAGATAGATCTTTTGACACAATCTGCAAAGAAATTTGAAAACCAATATTTTCAGCATAAAAACCTCTCTAGTCTCTGTGAATGGATTGTTCATGAACTCTCAATAAAGGCAAGAACAAGCATAGCATTGTCATACATCCCTTACATTTATTCCAGAGTTTACCACACAGGCTTTTGTGCTTCAATTCTCAATTAAAACAAAGTGATTAGAGTCTCCCTCCAAAATGTTAAGGGCACAGAAGAAATTGAGCCTTACAAATTTACTATTTTTAAGTATCTCAATAACGAAAGTACTCTTAAAATAAGCAGTTCAACATCTCTTCAAACATCTCCATACCTAGAGTTGCTGACACAATTTATTGCTATTCACTACAACACCACCTCAACATGAGTGACCAAACAGAAATATTTAAACTTCTTACACAATAACCTGATTTCAAGCGCATCGTCTATCAACACAACCATGACATTTACATGCCTAGTCATGGAGTATGAACCCCAAAATGCCTGACCATTTGCTTTTAAATGATAGTCTCTATGGCCACACATTCCTAATGTTAAAGTTAAAATATTCCTAACACCAACTAATCTTTCATCCCAATAAAAATGGTCTGCATTTGAGAATAAAATTAAAATCTACCAACCAACCATATTATACAGCAAAGAACCAAAAACTGATTTACCGTGCCCGGCCCTTCTGTGCATGGACCCCCGACCAAAGCTATGATTCTAGCACTGGTCCCGGGATTACAAGCACCAAGCAACCCCGATGCAACACTTAAAGCCACTCCTGTGCACCGAGCTGGACGACTGCCTGGTGAAACAGGCCATTGGTCGGTTTGCAATTCATCTAATAGCTGGAAAGCACAACAATTGCAACCCATTTGTCAAGAATCAATGCCACATGCAACCACAGTAGAATGGTACTCAATAAACACTCGTAAATTTGCAATCAAACCCACCGAGTTGAGAGTGTATTCACAATCAGATGCAGGCAGCAAGAACCGCGTGACACCTGAAGTGGGGAATCCACCTGGCACCCCCTTCTGATACACTCCGGCAGGTCTCCTCCCCGAAGCACCAAGACCCAGTTGCTCCAGAATCTGTTCTTTGGAAATCTCCTTACTGCCCCGGAAGACATAAACCTTGGACATGTCCGAGAACCCCAACTCATGAACTTGAACTTGGGTTCCAAAAGAAACGAAACCCACAAGAGCATTGTCGGGTAGCAGGCCGATCGCCTGTCTGAGCGCGGATTTGACAAACCCCATCTCCTCTTCGATCATGCAGGTATCGAGGACGAAGACAAAAACCGGGGAAGGCTGCGACTGATGGGAGGGATCGAGACCGGGGTTCCCGAACGAATTGGGGTTGGCGGAGAGAGGAAGGGCGTATTGAACAGTGGTGTACTGTGGGTAGAGCTCGCCGGGCAGATTGGTCTCGGAGATGGCGTTATAGTGGGGAGGGAAGTGGTTGCGCTGGTAGCAGAAGGGGCAGATCCAGATCTTGGCGGTGAAGTCGACGCGGGAGAAGGGGTTGAGGACGGCGGTGCAGGTCTTGCAGCGGAGGGGGCGTAGGGGAGCATGGGGATGTCGGGGTGGGGACGGATCAGGGCGACGGAGGCGGCGAGGGGGATGACGCACTTGCTGGCTTCGACCTTGGTGCGCGGCCACACGTTCCACGTCATGCGGACGCCGTCGACGCCATCGGGATCTGTGTTCGCCATCTCCGACATCGTTTCGGAAAATTTGAATTGGGGAAGATTTTCTGCAATTCTTGGGAGAGAGAGAGAGAGAGTGAGAGAGGCGACCCCTTGAGAATTGAGAGAGAAGGGGTCACCGCAGAGAGAGAGAGAGAGAGAGAAACGGGAGAGGTTGTGATGCGCGCACGAGAGAAAAAGAGGGGGTGTGAATGGCGTTAGACAATGGTCTGCGCCTTGAGGCGTTCTCCTATGACCGCTGGTGCTGCCGTACCCGAACCTGTAAAAATAGACCGTAGTTCGTTTTTGGTTTGCAGCTGCACCACCGTGACCGTAGTAGTTGCAGCCTAGCAGCTATATTATTCCTTCCTTTTATTTTTTCTTTTGCACATATTTATTACTAATTAGGTAAATTTAATAAAGATTATGAATGAGTTTTTTAATAAAATTTTTTATAAAATAATTTATCAATAAATTTTTATTTTTATTATTGTATTATAGGAGTATTTATGAATTGAGTTTGATCTAATTCAATTTTAATTTAATATTTTGATTGAATCATTTTTTTTATTTATACCTGAGAGTAAATTTGATTATGCTCATATTTGTATGTGATATGACTAAGATCAAGTTGGAATCGAGTTAGCAAGGAGTTTGAATATGAGCTCGTTTAGATAAATTTTTAAAAAAAGTAATTTTTGATATATCTTATTTTAATAGACATTTTTTTAAGAAAAATAATTATGTATTTGAATACAATATTTAAAAAGTACTTTTAAATAATAAAAAGACTTTTAAGTTTGTTTGGATAAAAAAGAATATAAATATTTTATTTATATCAAAATTATTGAAAAAAATATCTAAATGCAAGATATGATGAGTTATGATATGTAAGATATGATAAAATGCTAGCATATTAGAGATAGTGAGATTTTCAAGTATGTCATGGTAACATCATGAAAAATGAGGCTTAAAGTAATAAAAACATATCTAAATTGTGTATCCAAAGGCTTAACAACATATTGATAATGTTATTGTATTTCATTTTCTTTAAGTGATATTGTCATTGAGATCAGAATTCGATTTAAAGTATTAAGACATAATGACTTAAAGTTACGTTGTTTAAAATATAATTCATAGAATTAGTTAAGGAGGTTTATGTGAATAGAATTTATAAGGAGGAAAAGGAAAATATATGAAATATAATTTTTAATAAAGGTGAAGGATATTCTTGTCATGAAATTATATTAAAAATTACTTTTTCTTTTATTTTTTTTAGAAATTAGAAATCATTGGCTTCTAAAAAAAGAGGTAAAATAACTTTTTTTAACTTTTATTTTTTAAAAAAGTTACATCCAAACATATATTTAAAATATATTGAAAGTATTTTTTTAAAAAAAATGTATCCAAAGAGGCTCATAATTTAGATTTTTATATGTATAACTAGTTAACTAAATTATAAAACTTTAGTACTTAAAAATAAGAAACTTAGGAGATGTTTGATTTGATTTTTATTTTTATTTTCAGTTAATATATTTTTAATTATAATATTTTCATCATTTTCTAAAATTGAGTCTTACCACTTGAATAACTCAAGTTCCACCAAATTATCGAATTGAGTTGGGTCATGGATACTCTTATTATAATAAACATGATAATGGATAATGAAAATTGGATAAATTGATATAATCGAATTATAAGTTGTTGAAATTTGTGATATACTGTGCCATTCGAATAGACAACTTATCCTCCCCTCAATATGCAATAAATATACCATGAGTAGGACCATATTAACATCAATCAGTATCGAGTATTCAACATGGTAACTAGTCTAATTAGTCATGGCCTTTTTTGTATTTCAAACAATCAAATTCAATTAAAGCTAGTCAAATTTGCAATATATATTCAGGGAAGTTGACATAAAGGTTAACCCGTTTGTTTTAAATCCTCTCCAACCTTCAAGAAGAATCTCCTTTTTGTTAGCTTGTGGGCAATGCCCATTGCAAGTGCAAGTTGGGGTTTCACAAAATGCGAAACAAATAGGTTATAAAATAGTGTGTTCTGTGTATTGATTATTCAAGTTTAAATTTTGGGCCGACATATAATAATATTAATTTTAAAATAAAATGAATTAAGCAAACATAAAGAGTGTATCCTTAAAATGTTAAAAGAACATATTATCAATTGGGCAAACGTACAAATAAACAAAATAGGTAAAATATAATTTATATCATTGAAATTTATCAAAATATTAAATTATTCTCTTGAAACTTTTTTTATCTTACTAAACTTTCCTGAACTTTAGTCTGACTTAAAAACGTTAATTTTACTGTTAAATAAAACGAATGTCACTTCCACGTGTATATCACGTGACCATTTAGTTAGAAAAGTTTATGAACTAAAATACAGTTTATATTCTTAAAGTTTATATTTATATCAAATTATTTCTTGATTTTTTTTGTTTCACTAAACCTCTCTGAATTTGATGTAACTTGAAACTGAATGTTAAATTCCGTTTCATTTAATAAAAAAATTAGCGTTTCTAAATCAAACTAAAGTTCATGAAGATTTAGTGATACATAAAAAATTTTAAGAGATAATTTATATTAAAATAAACTTTTAAGGATATAAATTATATTTTATTAAAAAAAAAATAGTGCAGTATTTGTGAGTTTTTTTTTTCAATTGTGAGCTTTTATATTTATAGACAAATGACAAGGTTTATATTAACTAGTTCATCTAGAGAGTCAGGCATGTCACAGATTTATATCGAGTTTGACGATATTGTTTTTCAAAATTTGATTATACCTTCTATAGTATATTTAGTTTAACTTTTAAAAACCTTCAAAATAGCAAAAGGTTCTCTCTCTGCAATGTTGAGCTGAGACTTGATTATACTGTTCTGTATTTCTGTTTGAGATGTCATAATGACCAAATAGATGCTATTCTTTTTTTTTTTTTCACAAAATAGATGCTAAATGTAGTGAAGTGTATCTTATAAAATAAGAAACTACTTTGTAAAGCTGCCACCGTCAAAAAAACTACTTTATTGTGATGCATGAATAAAGGCACGTGTCATATTCAAAATGATATGATATGGGTACAGTAAAGTTTTATAAAAATATTAAATATGACACGAATAAGGCGGGTATTATTGATAAAATATTAAAAATTATACTTATGTATGTAGAATTTTAATAAATAAAGTAAAATATATTTTTAGTTTCTAAAAATTATATATTTATTAATTTTATTTAATAAAAATTAATTTTATTAATTTAATTTTTTAAGTTTTAAATTATTCATAAAATTTATCTTTTTATTTATTTTAATTTTATTAATTTAGTCATTCAAAAAAATAAAATTATTATAAATTTAGAATTTAAAGAATTAAACTTATAAAATTAATATTAAAATTAATAAATAATTTATTTTTTAGGAATTAAAGATAAAATTTATTATAAAAAAAATATATAAAAAAAATTAATACTTAAAAAATATTATACAGTGTGTATTCATTATTACAATTCAAATATTTGACATGTTTCAGAATTTATATACATTTTTTATGTGTTTAAGTGCAATTTATTAAGCTTCACTCCTTTTCAAGGATGTTTCTTGACCTGTTTACATGTTTCATCTCTTTTTAAAATCGATTCAAAATGTTTATTGGTATTTTAATATGTTAACAAAGGGGTTAAAAACGTTTATGACCTCTTTTAGCATTGTCTCAAATATTTTGACAATGTTATTAGAATTAGATTAAACTGTTAATTAATAAGACTTTTAATTCAGATTTAACCATTTAAATTATTTAGTTGAACTAGATGGTATCATAAAAATAATTTAAAATTAATAATATAAAATTTATAAAATGTAAAAAATATTTATTTTTTTAAAATTACGATTCAACCAATTAATTCATGTAATTTTAATTAATTTTGTCTGATTTTAATTAATTTAAAATAATCTAACTGTAAAATTAATTATAAAATTAAATTATAATTAATTAAATATTTAATTAATAATTAAACCAGTTAAACTGTCTAATTCAATCTAACTTTGACAAAAGTAATTTTGGCCAAAAAAAAAGTTTCACTGTAGAAGAGTGGAGACATGGGACAGGTTTACAATTTGTATCTGATAACGATATATGACTGCCATCACTAATTTGGAAATAACTGAGCGTTTTTGCTCTCTTACAATCAATTTCGAACCCAAAACACATTTTAAAAAAATAGGATATAACTGAAAAAAGGAAAATATATGACTAGAAAGATATCACAGATGGCCAAAAAAAAAAAAAAAGTAGCATATAAGAATAAGGAACAAAGCTGAAGCTGCTAACATTAGTTAGGGAGGAAGTACAACTTGCGAACTAAATAAGTTAGAGAGAAATTAGTTTAAGACGAAGGAAAAAAAAATGCAATTTAACCTTTGGTCTCATGGCCTGTGTATTTTCTTAAAGCGGCCTTTTGGGACCATGCTTATAATAGTCAATGGCGAAGGTAAGATTTAAGAATTAAAAAAGAAAAAAAAATTTAATTTACACTTTTAAAATTTATCTTAATATTAAATTTTTTTTTAAAATTTTTTTATCTTACTAAATTTTTTAGACTTTGATTTGATTTGAAAACGTTAATTTTATAATTAAATAAAATAGATGTCTTCCTCACTTACACACAATGTGACTTAAGTGTATATTACGTGATGATTTAGTTAAAAAATTTTATGAAATAAAATATAATTTACACTCATAAAATTTATTAGTGTATCAAATCACCCTCTTAAAAGTTTTTTGTCTCACTAAATTTTTTAAAATTTGGTGTAACTTGAAATTACATGTCAACTTTCATTTAATTTAATAAAAAAATTAATTTTTTTAAATTAAATCAAAGTTCAAAAATTTTTAGTGAAACAAAAAAAAATTTTTAAGGAAATAAGTTAATATTAAGTAAACTTTAAAGATGTAATTTTACTAAAAAAAAATAAAGGGGTAATTACAACAAAAAGCACAAGTACAAATCATGCAGGGTTATACCCTCACGGAGACTGGCAAAGTAACAAGGTATTGGGAATGCATTTGTTTTTTAAAAATGTTATTTTGACGCCTTCTCTGGTATATTTATTTTGAATTATAATAAAAAATATTATTTTTTTATTTTTTTAAATTATAAAAGATAAGCGTATAAGATAAAATGTAAAATTGAGATATTAAAATTATATAATTGTTTATTTTTCTACTTTCATAAAACAGAGTAATTGTTCTGTATATAGCTCTAGTTAACTATCGTTTAAGAGAGAAGAATTTTTAAGCCATTAAAAATGAGTCAGTAGTGTAAAATTTGGATAATATACAAAAGATCATATATTTAAATTTCAGTACCATCAATATACCCCTAAAAAAAAGAGGATACTTTCTTCCAGTTTGTAATTTGGTCTCGATAAAAATTATTCTTTTCTTGGCGAATTCATTTTGCGTATGTTATGTTCTGAATCAACTCTTCCTACAAAAAAAGATAGGAAAGTCTTGAATGTTCAATGTAGTGTACATAGTTAACTCAAAATAGAGTAAGTAGTATAAGCGTGTGTTTGAATTAACTTATTTTATAATAAAAACTTATAATTAAAATTTTTTGGAGAGGATTTTTGAAAAAGAATAATATTTTTCTTAAAAAAAGTTGTTGCCAAATATGGTTGATAAGAATTGTTTAATTGTACTTGGGACTAGGCACTTTTTTATAAGTTGGGGAGGAGAGATTCTTTAATTGTACTTGGTTGCCTCCTTTTGTGAATCTTTCTTAGTAGGATTAGACTTGATTCCTAGTGAAGATTAACCCACAATGAATGACGTTAATTAAGACTTAGTCTTGATGAGGATTGGCTTGGCCACGTTATTGGGCTCTGTTATTTGTCCTCTTAGTGGACTTCTTTGCAATTAGTTTCCGTGTGAACTTTTGCCATCGCCATTTTGGCCGGATTGGAGCCATTCAAAGTATGATTCCCACTGCTTAGGTTCCTTTTTTTACATTTGTCATTAATTAATTATTTTAAAAATTTAAATAAAAATATATAAATAATTTTATATCTTTAATATACTCTCTTACTTTAGAGCACTTATATTAAAATTTAATTTAATTATAAAAAATAAAAAGTGATAATAATCTAACACGTGACCACTTAATGATAAATGCTAATACAATAACATGAATTAATTATTTTAAAAACTTAAACTTTTAAATAAAAATATATGAATAGTTTTATATTTCTAACAACCTTACATTACCATATGTAGAGTCAATTTACTATTATATGATATACTGCTTCGTAATCTTTTTGCAGGCACGATGGAGTTGATATTGATCATTACCTAAGGAGTAACCAAAATTTATATATTATTCATGTGGACAAAGCCTGTTTCAGTGCGAAGCTTTGTTCATTGTTCTTCTTCATCATTTTAAAATTTAAGCCCTCCAATATGCTTTCTTGAATTTCAGACCATATGATTGGTAGCAGTTTTGAACAATTTGTTGTTAGCAGTCTCATTAATTTGTTTGTGGTAATGCGCTTTATTAGCTACTTCGATTGGTAAGATACATGTCAACGCTTAATTATGTGTACATACTTAGATTCGAATTTTGTGATTGTATTTCTGGTTCTCTTCAGTTTGTTCTATTTCTAGTTCCCTTCAGTGGATTATTATGTTTTGGAGATATACATTATTTTATGTAATGGACTAATAGGGGCAAAAGTTTTTAGGGCACATTCCGTATGAAGGAAAAAAAAAAGGAATAAGAATGGAAAAAGGAATAGGAATGAGAATAGAATGGAAGGGAATATTTATTTTTATGATGTACATGTTTGGTTCTTGTTTTTTGGTATATTAAAATTGATCACAGAATAAAATAAAAAAAATGACTTTTCTCATATTATAAAATAAGAAATATTATTTTTAATTTATTTATACAAATTATTATATTTTTTATTATGAAATAAATATTGCTTATGCTTGATTATGAAATGTTATTCTCTCAAATGAAGAGAATGGTGATTGTCAAAGAACGGGTATTTCCAGTATTATTTTTTAACCAAACATAGAAATGAAAATATTCCATTTCTATCTCCATTCTATTGCTTTGCATTCCAATAAACCAAACATACTCTTAAAGTATGGATACAAAATAATTAATAGAAAGTTTTTTCGTGATAATACAGTAATAGAAATTTCTTTTCAACTAAGTGGGGGCATGTGCCCCCACTCCACTAACTTGGGTCCGTCTCTAATTAAGGAAAAAGATAACATTAATATTTAAATTTTTATAAAATATAAATACATTAATAATAATAATATTTAAAAGTCCCTTCAAGGACATCCGATAAAATAATAATATTTTAAAATTTGTTATAACTCATTACTCATTTGATTTTTTTTCATGAGTAATTACCACTTGCGTTTCATTATTTAACTGAATTTTGGTTGGTGAAATATTTTTTTTCTTAAAAATTCTTAATTAGCAATGTTAGATTGTCATGTTTCGTACAAAATTTCAAAGAGTTTTTTTATTAAAATTATTCTAAGAAATGTTTTTAGCATAACATTTTCACAATTTCATTCTTATAAAGAGGTGGGTTTGTTACATTTTCATGCATGCGAATATTTTGCTATGTGTTATACTCAATGTATATCTCTCTCAATTATCACATTATCACTAGCCGCCGCTAAATCATTGTGAAATAATGTTTTCACCTTTGTCGAAAATCAAAATTCAACCATCATCCGCCATGACCAACGATGGCTGATGGTACTTAAAGCCATTTTAAATAATATACTTGTCTATTAGCAAGCACAATGTGTGGGTGCTTATATATTATTAATTTATAATTAATTTTTTTAAAATATAATTTATGAATGTTTTTATAATATTATATTAGTTTATGAACTGTATATGTATAAATACTGCATATTAATACTTCTATAATGATAACTTAATTTATAAATTAAATATGTAATGATATGTTTATATTTTTTTATTTTAATAATTTTTTAAATTTATTTTAATATTTTGTTTATTGTGTGCCTTTAATTCAATATTTTGAAATGTAAGTTTACTTTATATGCTGTCATACGTTCACAAGGGAGCTAGACTATCTTCTTTTGGTGGGAGCCAAAGAAAAAAGCACCATTATTGAGAGGGCCAAGATTAAGAAAATATTTTTTTAAAAAAAAAATTTACATGTAAAATAAAAAGCTTTCAAAAAATTTGGGCCCCCTCCAGCTCTGCCCCTGTACGTTAACAATGTATAGTAAAAAAATGACCAAATATAAATTCATTGTTGAAATTATAAAATTTAAGTAAGAACAAAAATAGAATGGAGATTATATAATAGTATATGATAGATGTATTTGATGTGTTACAAAAGATAATATATTAATTTCTATTTATATTCTAATAATTTTAATTAAATAAGAAAATACAATCCTAATCAAATAAATAAATACAAAAAATAAAATGAAATTAAGAGTCGTAAATTAAAAAATTAATTAACTCCATAATATATTCTAATATTTTCTAAAATATTTTAAAGATATTATAAATATTCTAAAGATATTTCAGATATATTATAACACTCCTCTTCAAGTTAAAGTTTACTAAGCTTTAAATTTGTTACAAATAAATACTTTAGATAAATAACATAAATATAAAGTGAGCTCCATAACAGAAAGATAACTCATGATGCTGGATATGATAGAGAGATGAATATTGTTTTAGAGATAACTGATCAAAATGAATTTTCTGCACTAGAACAAGAGAACCTAGATTGTGATTGGGTTGAATCAAGTCTTTCAAACGTGCTTAAAAATATTATGACAAGAACAAATTCTAAAGTTCTACTGGATCAGATGGTAAAACCAAATAACTTGATAGATTTGCTTGATTAGATGGCAAATTCAAATGACTTGAGTAGAAACATTATTAGTATGACTCATCAGTGAAAAATAAGTCACTATCGGAATGATCATCAATGAAAAAATAATAACATGACAAATACAAGTACTGAAAAGAAGTCATCACTGGTATGACTCATCAGTAAAAAATAAGTCACTATCAGAATGATCGTCGATGAGAAAATATCACTAATATTAAAGAGAAGTCACCAATATCAAATAAGAATGTTTTTTATAAAAATATCACAAAGAATTTATGTTATTACTATATTTTTTATAAATATAAATCACTTATTAAATATTAAAAGTTTATATTCTCCAATAAAATTTTAAATTTATTCTAATAAAATTTTAAAATTTAAATTTATTTAAAGAAAGCCATATTAACACTTAATATTATGTGATGTTAAATAACTTGTAAAGTATTTGAATAAGATTACATCGGCACATGACATTTCGTAGTGTTACAAAACTTGTAAGAGTCTTTGGCAAAGCTCACATTATTACATAATATGATGTGACACAATATAATTTAAATGAGGTCGCGTCAACATATAATATAACATTACATTATAGAAATTATTATTTGTTCATAGAATAATATTTTTTTATTCTATATAAATAAATACAATATAAATATATAAAAATAATATTAAATCTGACATACGTAATTATTTATCTTATATTCATTTATATAGAGTAAGAAAAAGAAGACATAAAAATTTCTCCATTACCTTATATGGCTTAAAAAAGTCATGTTAACACACAAACTGTGAAAAGTATTTCAAAGAAATTACATTAGCACGTAATATTACATTATTTGGAAGAAACTGTTTTCGCATAACATGACGTGGCGTGGTGATCTATAGCATGAAAGAGCCTATTTTAATATAATATATTGTATACAGATAAGTAATCATTCAATCAATTGTCGAAGGAGACAACTTTTTTTTTTTTACGCTGTTATTACTCCCGTCTCCTATTAAAATAGAATGGCTCAACTGTAAAATTCAAAAGAATAAAAATAAAAAGGAACGGTTCAACTCAGCGTTCCTGATTCAGGCATGGGCTCAGACAAATAACGAACAACTGCCTTAGAGTCGGATCTTGAAAAACTAGAATTCAAATTTGGAGAACTTTTTAGACCGCGATGCGAAGTGCCAACCATATAACCAACTTGAGAAATATCATTCAGACATCGAATCATCAACATCATAACCACAATAATAAACTCAAAAAAAAAATAAAATTGAACGAGCAGTTTCTGGAACCATCTTGACTCTCGTAGAACATGGAACTCTCCAGAGGCACTCTCTCCTTCTCCTTCTCCTTCTCCTCCTCCTTCCCCTCCCACCACTCCTATAAAACCCATCTCTCACGCACCATTCCCACTCGCACTGCGTCGCTTCTAACCGCTAGCAACCCGCCCGCTACCCGTTTCGTACCTCGTTCGCTCGTTTCTGCATCCCTCCGTTCGTCATGGATGACGATTTCGAGTTCCCAGCTGCGACCAACATGGACAACGTCGATGAAGATATGGGGCTTCCTGAGGATGACCCTGTGGCCCCGGTTCTCAAGGTTGGGGCGGAGAAGGAGATTGGAAAGAATGGGCTGAGAAAGAAGTTGGTTAAGGAAGGTGAAGGATGGGACACCCCCTGCACTGGAGACGAAGTTGAAGGTAATCCAATCCATTCCATCCGATGTCTTTTCTCTTTCACTAGAAAAGAATACAATGCGATTGAATCTTGTGATTCTTGATACGGAATTGATGCAGCAATGGGGGGTTTTTCTTGCAGTGCATTATACCGGAACTTTGCTGGATGGAACCCAATTTGATTCCAGCCGTGGCAGGGGCACCCCCTTTAAGTTCAAGCTTGGTCAAGGTGATTTGATTATATCTGTTTTGTTTATGCTTTTCTTTTTTTTTTTTTGATTTTTTGGTAAATAGAATTTTTTATTTTTTTTAAATCAGCTTGGTGTGCTTTTATTGAGGAAGCGGACTGTAAAATGCTGGGATCATATTAAAGCAAGAATTAAACATATCCAAATTAATGCTTCTATCTGCTGAAGTTGATTTCATTTGTCTGGGTGTAACAGAAATTTGTCGGATCTAAGCTAGTCTTGGTTTGGTAATGAATCAAAGAAATCAAGGAAGGGCTATGTCAAATTCGTATATAGATTCATATAAATAGCTTCTGGTCTTAGGGAAAATGTAAATAGCATTTTCAGTAGCTTTTGATTTTGATGTTCTTACTTCATGACATCTAGATTTAAAAGCTATATTTTATTCCATATTTGGTTCACTTTCTTCGCTGAGTTGCAGTTAATAGCCAAAACGTATATTTGTTTTCTTGATTACTGCAGGACACGTGATCAAGGGATGGGACGAAGGTATCAAAACCATGAAGAAGGGTGAAAATGCCATTTTCACAATACCCCCAGAATTGGCCTATGGAGAGTCTGGATCTCCTCCGACTATTCCCCCAAATGCAACACTGCAATTTGATGTGGAGTTGCTGTCTTGGATAAGTGTGAAAGACATATCCAAAGATGGGGGTATATTGAAGAAAATACTTACTGAAGGGGAGAAATGGGATAATCCCAAGGACCTGGATGAAGTGTTTGGTACTGTATCTAGATCCATTATCATCGTTGAGATTCACATGTTTGGCAAATATTGTTCATTATTGTCTCTAAACTTCATGTTTCCTTTTCTGCAGTTAAATATGTAGCTCGGCTTGAAGATGGGACACTCATTTCAAAATCTGATGGGGTGGAGTTCACCGTGGGAGAGGGTCAGTTTTGTGCTTTCAAAATTCAAATTGTGTGTCTTCATGATGTAGATTGGTTCTGATTGCAAGTAACCTTATGACATTCCTTGTACACAGGCTATTTCTGTCCTGCTTTGGCTAAGGCTGTGAAAACAATGAAGAAGGGAGAGAAAGCCCTCTTGACCGTGAAGCCACAATGTGAGTCAGACTCTAGTTTACAGAATTATATACATGTTTTGCTTGCGTAAGTTATTAACATTTTTCGGCTTTGCAGATGCATTTGGTGAGAGTGGAAGGCCAGCATCAGGAGAAGATGGTGCTGTACCTTCAAATGCTTCACTCCAAATAGATCTCGAGTTAGTCTCCTGGAAGACTGTATCTGACATTACAAAGGATAAGAAAGTTCTGAAGAAGACTTTGAAGGAGGGTGAGGGATATGAACGACCAAATGATGGAGCTGTGGTTCAAGGTAAAGTTTTGCGGGAACCTTAAGTTCTCATAAAAACTTTTCAGAGCCTTCTTTCACTTTCTTCATTCCGTATTCTTGTTTATCGGGTGGGACTGTTGACCAGATGCATTATTTTCGTTGTTTCAGTGAAACTTACTGGCAAGCTGCAAGATGGGACTGTTTTCCTTAAGAAGGGCCACGATGATGAACAGCCATTTGAGTTCAAAATTGATGAAGGTACCTTGAACTGTTGTTTAAAATGTTGAGTGAGATATTCGAGTTACCCCCCCCCCCCTTTTTTTTTTCTCTTCAAAATACTAAGTTGTATTTTGGGTGTAACTGTCATATAGAGCAAGTAATTGAGGGACTCGAGAGAGCTGTGAAGAACATGAAGAAAGGGGAAATTGCAGTGGTGACTATACAACCTGAATATGCTTTTGGTCCCTCTGGATCACCTCAAGAATTAGCTACTGTTCCTCCTAATGCCACTATATACTATGAAGTTGAGTTGCTTTCCTTTGTAAAGGTGAGAGATATATGCCAGCGTCTCCTTGATGTTTTTTTGGTTTTTAACTAATTTGATAGATATACTTAATTACTATGAAATGGGATGCAGGAAAAGGAATCGTGGGATCTGAATACACCAGAGAAGATTGAGGCAGCTGGGAAGAAGAAGGAAGAAGGGAATGCATTGTTCAAGGCTGGTAAATATGAAAGAGCCTCAAAGAGATATGAAAAGGTATCCCTGCAAAAAACAAAGGTCTATTAAAGTTGGTTGGCTACTGATTTGTGCTGTGATCAGAATGACCTTAACAAGAGCCGCTCTTTTCTCTGGACGACAGGCCATAAGGTATATTGAGTATGACTCCTCCTTCAATGATCAGGAGAAACAACAGAGCAAGGTGTTGAAAATCACATGCAACCTCAATAACGCAGCCTGTAAGTTGAAACTCAAAGATTACAAGCAGGCAGAGAAGTCGTGCACAAAGGTTTGTTTATGGAACTCCTGAATCTGCTTATCTTTGTTGGTCCTGTTTCAATAGTTGAATTCGAAAGGGGAGTGGAGGGAAAAATCTCTTGACGTGGTGAGAGTTTTGTTCTACCGTGTAGGTATTAGAACTGGATAGTAGGAACGTGAAAGCACTGTTCCGGAGGGCGCAAGCATATATACAACTTGTGGATTTGGATCTGGCTGAGATGGACATTAAGAAAGCCCTTGAAATTGAGCCAGACAACAGGTATGCCCTTGGCCTTGAATATGATCCTCAACTTGCATATGCAGTTATATACTTACTGTTCCTTAGGAACACCCCTGGAGAAACTCTCCCGATACACACCAATTGATCTAACTGTGGCGTTTCTTTTATTTGCATTAACCTTCATCCGATGGCTTTTATCAGGGATGTGAAGATGGAGTACAAAATTTTGAAGGAGAAAGTGAGAGAATACAACAAGAAAGATAAGCAGTTTTACGGCAGTATTTTTGCGAAAATGAACAAACTAGAACAAACAAGAACTGCAGTAAGTTGGCAATTGTTATTCTTCAGATATTGTGTTATGACAATATCACTTGGCTGTTCCTAACTGTTTTTCCCCTCTGGCCCTCGATGCAGAATGCAGGAGCTAAACAGGAGCCCATGCCAATGACTATTGATAGCAAAGCTTGAAAGTTAGTAGCAACCCCCCCCCCCCCCCCCCCACCCCAAAACAAAAAAACAAAAAAAAAAAGGTAGCCATCTGAGTGTCCGTCTCTGCATTATTGTGTGGTATTCCAATTGCTGTGATCCCCGTGTTGTCTTGAGTTAGCCACATCAGTAGCTATGTTCATATCTCGTGTGGTTTTCGTATGAAGAATGCTTATGATCTCGGTTGTCACCTCAAGTCATGTTCGCTGATAGCTAATAAGAAATGAAAGTAATCAGGTTTGCTAGTTTCAAACTTGTCCGTTTCCTCTGGATCCTTCCGAGTTAGCAATTATGGGTTTTCTTTCAGAAAGTTTACTTTCAACAGCGGTTTTCGTTTCCTAAATATGGATCCCTCTGGCTTTTTGTTAGAACTTGGAAATAGGATTGAAGTCGTGTTACCTGATATAGGTGGGAATACTAGGAATACTAAACCCTCTCTTAAGCTATCTACGTTCTCTTAATATTTTTAGGCATGGTAAAAAGCTGTTACACTTTTAGTATTCTAAATTGAACATGAAGTCATTTTGCTAAGAAGATTATGCTTTTAACCAAATTAACTCTCCTTTGCCAGAGTTGCATTGATTACTTTCTTCAGCCTGATAAGCAAGCCCCACTAAAGAAGAAAATTAAAGAAAATAGAAATGAATATTGACAACTCAGGTAGATCTCGGTTACATGGTAAACAGAAAAAATATGACAATAGTGATTTCCCTTTATTTTCTGAGAAAAGATAGGAGGAAGAATTTATTTTCTTTTATGGGGGGTGGTGTGGTTTGTCTCACCTTCTCTTCTAGCTCCTCCTAGCTCTTCCAATTTAAGCGGCACAGCTTTTGCACATAGCTAGGGGAGATTTATCCTCTACAGCACCTTTATTTTGGCCATCCAAGGCCTTATATCAAATTAGATCAAGATGTCCTTCCTAAAAAACACTACATCAATATATGACCTACATACCGAACCTTACTACAAACTCTGGTTTTACAAATTCACACGCTCATACAGTGAGAAGAAGAAATAAGGAAAGAGGAACTGCAAACGTCGTCTTAATAGGAAGATTATCATTCTGTCCTCAACATATATAGTGCCCAACTCCTTCCCCCCAATAAAATCCTTGCTTTCCAGTGAGTGAAACATACTTGCAGTGACAGGATGGTTCTACTCTTTGCTGAAAGCCTTGCTTGAGAAGAAAATCCAAGTTAACTACTCATAGATGAATGATATTTTCCTCCTTTGACCATAGTTTTCTTTAAAAGAGGAAGAACACATTAGGCCAGTAGCCTTACAAAATACTGTAAATCCTAGCCATTGAATATCCAATTGCGAGCCACGTGACAATAAGTTGAGCGAATTCCTCCTTCTGAATTCACAGAAATGACTCTATTTGCAATAATGAAGCAGTATGTCATCGATTTCTTTTGTTTAGTTATCAGCAAGGTGAAGAAACGTGTGTCACACACACAACATAAAAAACAATACAAGATGGAAATACCATCTTACGAGTTTATGTCATCTTTAATACATTCACTACTACTCATAGCTTAATTACTCATCCAGCTCAATTGGTGTTTTGCAAAACAAGCCTAACTTATTTAAGGCACGTGAGAGTATTTTATCACTCATGTAATTTACATTTGACAGTAAACTTGTAAGTTTTGGCTTAAATTTATGTTATTTTTTCAAAAATTTTGAAATTATATAAATCGTACATGTGTAAAAATACGGCATTCTTCTGCTGGGATTTTCATTTTATTTTTTTTATATACGAGAGGTATAAGACCTAGTGTACAATGAGGAAGGTATACTAAAATTCAGGTAAAATGACCTCAGTGAGATATGATCCTGAGATCATGCAGTCTCTTAATAGTCTTAGTATTACTTGAATTAGGGCTCGGGATTTTCAGTTTCTATTATATAATACTCCTGTAGTTTCTCTCAGCCCCCAACTAAACCAAAAAAGAAAAAAGAAACAAAACCTCCTCTGCTAGACAAAAAGACTAGATAAGAAACAGGAACAAATGGTACAATTTAGTAGTCATTGCTACATCACATCAGTTCACATACAATTTAGAGGAAAAAAAATCAATTTTATTCCTCAAGTTAAATTCTTTACATTATTTACGCAAACTGTAACATGCAATATTTGGAAAAATCTTGTACCTGTTCCAGTCCGGTAATCTAATTGTCGGCCTGCCAGATTGTGAGAAAAAAATGCTGGGGCCAAGCATCCTGTCATGAGCCCCATATGTTGTTGCTACAAGTACCCTCACGATACACCCAAGTCATCCTGCTCTGTATTCCAGATACTATGATAGTTGCAAATGTCTATCCTTGGTTCAACTTACAGCAAATGTGGATCAGGTCCTCATCATCAACCGGTAAAAGTACATTCTGAACCAAGTTCAAGAGTCCTATCATCATCGCCTGCAAACATATAGGCGGTCATCATCAGGCTTCCACCATCACCATTATCAGGTTGATTAGGTTTCTATACATGTTCTATTCATAATAACCAGCCTTTCTCCATCATCATATTGCCCCTCAAGCATACAAATGCATTTCTAAAGTATTTTATATCTCAAGGAGTTTTCAGCCCTGACCCAACTTCAAGTTTCCTCAGGAATGGGATCCTCATGTTGTTCATCAAATTTAATATTTCTTTAGCTTTGCTTTCCTTCCCTGCAGATTTGTAAAAATGCACAGCTGCACTCATGATGTACTTGTCTCCTTTCGTTGACCTGCTTATACTTTCATAAAAGTTGATACCTTCTTCCACACGTCCATATTCCAGGTAACCTTTCAGCATTGTTCGGAAACATATGAGATCAGGAATTAAACCAACAGCTAATAGTTCCTCATAAACCCTCTTGGCTTCATCAATCAGCCCTGCTTTTGCGAAAGCAGAGAGTAAAATGTTAAAATGGGCACAAGATGGTGGAATGCCTTTGCTCCGCATAGCATGTATGGTTTCCTCAGCTTCAGAGTAATTCAGGCTCTCTGTATATGCTTGGACAAGGGAAAGATAGGTGAAAGAGTCAGGCAGGCGACCTTGTCTCTGCATGGCCTGGAAAAGTTTCTCTGCTTCATGATGAAGTCCAGCATTAGCATATACATTGATCATAATATTGTAGCTGACCTGCATTTCCCCAGCGAAGGCAAGAAATTAGCACTAAAACAGACATTATTTCAAAATTACAAACTATATGGAACATAAAATATAAAATATGCCTTGCTTTACGATGCTGTAAATGTAATATTAGTACAGAGGAATTGAGAGTAGAGGAGGCAAGTAGAATTTGAGTGAGGTTTTGGGTGGCCTTTGGCCTAGGTTGGGGACTGCTGTGGGGTGGTCCTAGTTATCTTTTCTGGTTCTTTCATTTTTCTGTGTGTATTCCAGAGGAGAAGCATCTGTTGTAAGGAGCTTAGCTCCCATTCTGTCGATAAATAATATCAGTATTTTTCCATTCTTATTATACATGAATTCTAAAATTGGAAAACTAGAAAAGTTCCAATTTTTTTTTTTCAGTAAAGTGATCAGAAACATGAAAAACAAATTTATAACTGTCAGACTTTTTTTTTTGGTAATAAACTTCTAGAGATATTTTGGGCCCTTAGTTAACAACTTCTTCTAATCAAGTAATTCTTTAACACTAACTATAAGAAAATGCCAATTATATACTCTTGAGAATCTAGTAAAACTTTTTTTCAACTTTACCTTTCCAGGTTTTATCCCTTCTTCCTGCATTTTACTGAACAGCAGAGAAGCTTCATGCATCATACCTACAAAGTAGAATAAATAATTAGAATTTTGATTGTAAGACAGTAGAAATTACCAAGCATGAGAAAACAAATGAACTAATCACTATACAGATTTTAGAATATCAAAGTGCCAATCTCATCACTATATCCACACTCCTTTTCCTTAATTCAATAATTCCTCGCTCTCTCTCTCTACAAAGTAGAATAAATAATTAGAATTTTGATTGTAAGACTGTAGAAATTACCAAGCATGAGAAAGTAAAATGAACTAATCACTATACAGATTTTACAATATCAAAGTGCCAATCTCATCACTATGTCCACACTCCTTTTCCTTAATTCCTCTCTCTCTCTCTCTCTCTCTCTCTGTGTGTGTGTGTGTGTGTGTGTGTGTGTGTATCTGGTTTCTTGGGCCTTTGAATTGTAACAATGCAATATTTCACACTGAGGCAACAGTTTATTGACCAATCAACAGTCACTATTATACAGATTTCATTGTTAATCATTGTGAATCAAGGACACCTGACAAGAAATAGATACGTAAAATTGAAGAAAAACTAATCATATTAGATATGAATGAAGAAAAATTATGGACATGAAAATCCAAGTAAAATTGAACTTTCAATACAATATTGCATCCATAATTATCAGAAATCCGTCTCAGTTAATGTAAAATAGCCCAGTACCAGTCTTCCCATAATAGCCAATCAAATTCATGTATGTTTTTTCATCCAAAGTCACACCCAATGAGCAAGCCTTGTTGAACATCTCCACAGCTCTATCCAGCTTTTGATCTTGTCCATAGACACTGCATCATAGTTTAACAATTAGTCTTAAAAATAGTAACAGAAAGGTATATATAAACACTTCTACCAGAGAAAGAACAGCTTATCAAAACTATAACCTTATCATGGTGTTAAATGTTTGAATTGATGGAGCAACACCCAAGGAACACATGCGCTCATAAATACTGGATGCAAAATGCAATTTGCCTACAACACAGAACAAACTGCATTAGCAATGCTCCTGCTGCATTTTACCTTTTCCTATGCAAGCAGGATGCTTGATATCAACCTGCTTCAAGCATGGCTTTGATAAAGGTATTGTAAGCCACAGTATCAAGCTCAAAGTTTTCTTCAAGACTCCTGCAGATAATATTCTCAGCCTCCTGATGTTTTCCTGAAAAAGTATTATGCTTATGATTATCAACTTCAATGCTAAATAATTGCATGCTAAAAAAGAGAAGCAACAAGGAATACATTATGCTCCTTCTTCCTAATTCTCTGAAATTATTTGACAGAGCCATTAGCCATTAAAGTCATATCATTTCATGTTTGACACCACAAACTACGGTGAAGGAAAGGGTCCTAATATCAAGGATGTAAGTTATGCTTCTGTTTGCAGTTATCACAGGAGCTCATGTTTTGATTTTTCAAACAATTGCTATGTTGTCAAAACAGAAACTTTTATGATATAACATAATTCTAATGCACTAGAAATAATAGCAGGCTATCGTTCTCCTAAATCTTTTGAAACAATTGCAGCACTACAGGAATTGTTGAAAACAATCTATTTGAATTTGAACACACACAACATCAACAGAAGGGAACAGGGGAGGGGGGAGTCTGCAAATAGGCATTGTGGAGTCCAGAAAAGCTGCATAACAGTCCAGTTATAACCAACAAAACGCACATAACAAGTATGTCATAGTCAGTTAATACTCCACACAGAAAACTTTCATAACTAACAAAACTGGGATCAATGTCTTTCTCCAAACCCAACCCTATGTAAAACATCCACAGTATTGTACAGCTCTTTCCAAACCAAACATGTTGTAGATTGTAAAAGACAATAATTCATGAATTGTTTTAACGTATTCCATCTTATTGGTAGAACTATATGAGAAGGTGTTGTGTTATAGGGATCAGACTCTAGTTTACTTTACTCTTCCATGGCCATACCTCCATTGGTCAAAGCATTCACAACGATGCTAATTCCAACAGCACCTAAATCAAGCCCTTCCTCTGTCACTTGCTTGTATAGCAAGTATGCTTCCTCTTGTTTGCCACATTTGGCATATGCATCAATCATAGAGTTATACAGTAGTTTACTAGATGTTGGAGAATTTACGTATTCTGCAAAGATATCTTCAGCTTGTTTCAGCATATGTTGTTTGCCATAATGGCTAATAACAGAAGCTACAGTGGCTTCTTCCATTCTGCAGTCAAGCTTAATTAATTGATGGCTGAGTGATTCTGCTTTACTGATTTCTCCTGGAAAAAAAGATAAATTTAAATTGAAAATGGAAATTTCATGATGGCATTGCTGAAAGAAAACTTTGCTAAATGAGATATGAATATGATAATTTTTCTATAATATAGATATAAGTTATTGACATACCATCTTTAATCAAGCTGATGATAAGCTGACTAACAATATTTGATCCCCCAGCACAACCAAGCAATAGCTTCAGTATGATTTTTGTCTTGCTGAAGTTGCCATTTGTCAGGTATAAACTGAGCATCAGCCCAAGAGCTGTAGTATGCGGTTTGTCAATGGGCTCAATGGCCACAAGTTTATCATCAGATTGCACATCCCCCTTATGTTCACAAAGAATCCAATAAAATGTCTCAAAGAATTTATAATTTTTAAAAGATTCATTCTTAACCATATGATTTGTCAACTGCTCAGCTTCAAGTAGCATTCCCTCCTTGCAATAAACCTTCATAACTGTCCTATAAAGCTCCCCATCAAATTGTGTCTTGTCCTCCCTTATTCGGGAAATGAAATCCTTGGCCTTTTTCATCAAATCAAGTCCCACATACAGACTGAGCATATCATTACAAGAACCAGTATCAGGAGGTCCTGTCTTGCAGAGAGCTAGAAATGTTCCTTCAGCAGATACTAGATCTTCTTTCATCACATAACACTGCAACAGGACAATATAAGCAAATCGAGAGAACCACAGGTTGCTAGACTTCATGAGTTCGATAACTTCCAAGGCTTTGTCTACATTTCCTGATGTAAGATGGACTTGTGCCATTGCTAGATATGTTTTTTCATTAGTCAGTAGGCCCAACTGCTTTGTCTCTTCAAATGTTTTGTGAGCATCCTCATATAAACCAAGCTTTCCGTAAATTCTTATGAGCAAACCATATATGACTTCATCAGCTGAAATTTTCTTCCTTACCATTTCTGAAAAGAGGGAGAGGGCTCTAGGGTAGTCCTCGTATTTGTAATACAAAGATAGAAGTGAAGCACAAGTGTAATTACTAGGAATTATTCCTCGAAACCTCATATCCTCATACAGTCTTAGCACTTCCTCCCTGTTGCCATTTTTAGCACTTAAGTTAATAAGCAGACTATAAGTTACCTCCTCAGGAACAAATCCATTATTCTTCATCTCATCAAAAGTCTTGAAAACATCTTCATGCAGCCCTTCTTTGACAAGTGAGCTGATGATTACTGTATAAGTAAAATTATTAGGCAACACCCCTTTTCCTACCATATCCCTCCACACCTGTACAACCTCTCTATGGAGTGATTTCTTTTGCAAAGAAGACAACATAAAGTTGAAGACAGCAACAGAGAGTATGATACCCCTTTCTTTTACAGCCGAATAAAATGACAACATAGCCTTATGGCGTCCCCATCTGGCATATGAACAAAGCATGGTGCCACAAGCAACTTCATCCGGTTCACAACCCGCATCAAGCATCTCCAAGAAGGTCTCTTCAGCCAGTTTAAGCTTTCCAACTTGACCATAAAGACGCAATACTATTGTGTAGACGATAACACTTGGGCGGTAGCTCAGCTGTTGAAGCACCAGACTATCATTACACAGTATTAATCTCACTATAGTTTGGAGAAAACAACAGAATAAGATGATTTAAGCATGCCATTAATCAATACTATGATACTATCACAGCCATAAGGGTAACAATGATTTTGCAATAGTACACGGAGCCCTGCCCCCGAATAATTGAAAATAAGCTTAAAAAACATGAAAATGACCAAAAACTAAGCGACCCAGAAGGGGAAAAGAGACACCAACCTGCAATTTCATCCAAGCAAAGAAGTCTCTGACCTGCTTCCACCCCTTCTGCTCCTTGAGCACCACGCACATCTCCCTAAAGCTGAGCTTCCCCACAAACGAACCCATCACCATTCTCATGTCATACTCGCCCTCAACCTTCTGGGACAAAGCTCGCACCTTCTTGATGGCGGCCACGACGTGCTTGCCGTACAAATGGCCGTTCCGGTCGTCCTGCAGGTACTGAACCATCTGCTCCGGGGTCCTCTTGATCCACCGCGGGGTCTGCGCTTGCGGGCCCTGGTTCCGACGCAGGACACTCAGATACTGAGCCTTGGCCTTGATGATGCGGCGAGCGTTGTCGTCGGAGAGAGGCTTCTTGGGGTTCTTGGATCTTGGCTTGGGCTTAGTGGGGTCGCCATCTCTGAGGGACCAGGGGTCGGGCTGGAGCGTGGAGTGAATGGGCATCACCATAGGTCCAGTGATGGGCTTCATCTTCTTCTTGTTCTTCTTCTTCGCCATGTTCAAATAAAGGGGATTGGATTCAGAAGGGGGAGGTAGGAGTGGAGTGGAGAAGAAGAAGGAGGATTTCAGAGACTCCATTCTGTGGGTTTCGCCGCAAAATCGGAGTTGCTGAAGCAGCTCCTAAGCGTCACTTGCTGTGGCGAAAGCACCACCAGTAAACGGGAGACAACGTGGTTCCTGTAGAATGTGGATAACATATAACTACGACATTGGTTCGGGTCCTTGGGATAACGTGGACTGCGGCATGCGGAGTCCAATAATTTTTTTTAAAACAAATAATTAGTACTATACTTATATTCTATTTGAATATTAATTTTTATAATTATTTTTAAAATTATTAATTTTTATAATTTTATTTATTTAAATTTTAGTCTTTATTGTTAAGATATCAATTTTTATATTTTTTACTTATTTAATATTTATTCTATATAATTTTTATTCATTAAAGTATTGATTCTTATTTTTTATAAAAAATTAATTATTATAATTTTTAATTATTAAAGTATTAATTTACGAAGAATTAAAGTCTAAATGAGTAAAATTATAAAAATTTATATCTAAAAAAATTATAAAAATTTAAATTCAAATCAAGTAAAATTATAATAATTAATTATTTATTTTAATATTTTTTTCATTTTTTGGCTACTAGTGTGTTTAGATAATAATTTGTAAGTCATGATACGAGACTTGATGAGAAAATAACTTTTTTTTACTCTCACTCAAACCATAGTTAAAAGTGTCCTCCTCCCAATTAGTGACTACAAAATTTAAATTTTATTTTTATTTTTCATATTACGGTATGTTAACTACTGAGATTAACTAGTTACAACTAATTAAATTATTTTTTAACTATTATCTGTATATACCTTTTTGTTTTTTAGGGACTTAAATTAAAAAAATTTAAGGAATGTAGTTCTAATGAAAGATAAATAAGTATGAATAATTATAGTTATCTTTCACGAAATTACGATCATCAAGTTTAAATATAATTTTTTTCTTTTTTTATATATGAACAAAGAAGGAAAATACCCACTCTTAATTGAAGCTACACCCCAGCTTTATAAGCTGAGAACTTTTTTTTGGTCTTTATAAGCTAAGAACTTTTTGTTTTGGTCTGGGGAAGGAGATCAAACATAGGGTACAAAGATTTTAAGATAATCGAATTGTCATTGATTTACAAGCCTGATTCGCATAAATTAAGAACTTGAGACCAATAATCTATGATGACATAATTAGACCTATCAAATGGGTCATTTGTTTGGACCCTTATTCTTTTGTCAGGCCAAGCCCAGTTAACCAAAAGATGAGACATATAAATGTTTGCCCACCCTAAAAAGATTGATAGGCCACAAAACACATTACAAAGTGTGCTTGTCCATTTGTGCATTTTCTTTTGGTTGAATTAGTCCACACTAACTTGACAAAAAAGATTAGACAATAAAATTTGAGCTTAGACTGCAAACAACGTGGCTAGACCAAAATTCACAACTTTAGACTAGACCAACACTCATGTCACCCAATTTAATAAGCTCATCAGTAGGTTTATTTGTTTTTCTTAGGGTTTGAACCAAAGAAAAAGACAAATTGATTTGCAACTGTTTTATTTTGTATAGAAAAAATATAGATTGAGGAAAAGGCTTATTCTAGTTCAGGATATATCTATAGACTCATTAAGCGCTTATAAAGATACTTACATATGGTTCACTAATAAGAAAATTCAATAATCGAAACTAAGTTATAATAAAATACTAATAGAAGATCGATTAGGCGAATCAACTCTTGTTGGCTATTTGCGAGTGTTTATTATCCTCCAAGATAGCTCCACAAACATAAGAAGGGTTTTAAATAAGAGAAAAAAATCTTTAAAATTGGTTTCCCAAATAAGATGGCTACAACTAATATCTCGAGAAAGAACCAGTTCATATGGTATTGGGTTTGAACTCCTTTTGTAAAGGAAACATAATTTTGTGTGATACTATAAATGTGTGTGTTTGAATTAGTTTTTGTATTTAAAATATTTTATAATTAAAATTTTATTTAAAAAACTTTAAAAAAATAATTTTATTCCTTAAGGTGCTTTTGGTTTACCTATTTTCTGTTTTTATTTTCAATAAAAATAAAAAATAAAGTTGAAAGCATGTTTGGTTTGGTTTTAATAAAAATATTTTCTAGAAAACATTTCTTAAATTAGGCCCAAAACTAAAAAACAAGAAAAAGATGTTTTCAGTATTTTCTTTTAAAAACTTTGAAAACAGAAAATGAAAATTGAAAACGCGCGGTGGCAATTTTGTAAATAACTCAAAACCTATTCAACCCAATTCTTCTCACTTCGTCGTCGTGCGTCTCCTGCCACAGGCCATTTTTTCTTTTTCTTTCTTCTTCCGCTTTCCCTTTTTCTCCTTCGTTCTTACCTCTTTCTCTTTTTCGAAATTGATTCCCGCAAAGGGGTTAGGGTTCCACCACTTCTGCTCGCTTCAATTATCTTTGATTTGCGTCTCATTGTCATTCTAGTAAGAGCCCATCACAATGTCTTTTTCTCTGTGTAATTGACAGCATTTTTTTTTCAATCTTCAATTCTATTTTTTGGTTTGATTTCACATGTTTCTGTTTTAGAGATTTTCCAGCGTCTATTTGTATTTTTTTTTAAGAAGTTTTCTGTCACGGCTTAGCATTTATTTGTGTTTTGAGGTTTTCCAATTGGTATTTTGATCAAGTTTAAAAAGGGAGCAAATTAGGTAGTTGCGAAAGGCAGGAGAAACTTGAGGGCGACACCCTTTCAATTTTTTTGTTCTGGTTAAACACCCTTTCAATTGTCCATAATCTATAGACTCCATACAAAATACTGATGTTAAGTAATGGGCCTACCGTGTGAGTTTTGTCTTATTTCAAAACTCCTAATTACTAATGACTCTTTTCTTTTGTACATAATATTGAAGTGCTGGATAGATTTTCTAAAACGAATCAGAGTTCTCAAGTTGAGACAAAATTATATAGGGTACGATTAAATACAGTAATAACTAAATTCAAATGTTGATTAACTATTGGTTATTTCTTTTTCCTTTCTTGTTTAAGATTGGGATTGGGTGGGGGCGTTTCTTTGTCTACATTTTGTTGGGGGTTCAGTTGTAATCTTTGTAGGTGTTGGGGTATGACTACTAAGGCTAATGCCACAGCCTACTGAACTTTTCTGGTACTACGTTGAAATGGAAATTGAAATGTTTAAAGAAGTACTAGGATTTCTTCTAATTATGGGCTGCAATTTGTGATGAATATTTAATAGGATAAGACTAGCATACTATTAATGCAAGTGATATCTGCCCGGCTACCTTTGAAAATTTTGACACTCATTATTGTGATTTTGGAAAGAGTAAGGAAGAGAAAGAATGTGTAGAACTCTGCTATTTCTGCTGGTGTATGACTTTACAGGTGTATATTCGTAGAATGTTGTCTGCTGTGCTATTTCTGCTGGTGTATGACTTTATTGTGCTATTTCATGTGCTGTTGGACTCTCACCCGATGTTCCTAGCATCCTGGTGGGTTAAAACAAATGGTCTTTTTATTTTTTTCATGCATTTGGTTAACTCTAGCTAGTTTCTTCTACACATATCTACTTGCTAAAATTTGTATACCATTTAGATATTTACTCAAATCCTTCCAAATGACCTTTAATTAAATACTAGATATAGTATAATAGTATCTCACGAGTAAGTAGTGAAGCCTTTAGTTTATTCATATAATTAGAAGTGAAAAGGAGACAACAACAAAAAAGAAAAGGATATAAAGAAAAGAAAAGGGCAACATGTATATCAAAATAATTTTTCCTTTCTAGAAAAGGGCAACATGTGCTATTTCATGTCCTGTGCTATTACAAATTTATACATGATTAATCGGTAGAAAAATAATATACAAAAATAGTGTGTAAATAACAAGTATCATTACTATCTAGTCATTAGAGGGTGATGGGATTAAGGAAACATGACCTCGAAAGTGAGAATGTTGAGGAAAATGGCCACGGTAAGCCATAACGGCTATCATGACTGGAGTTGAACTATTGTAGCACTATAATTTATGAGAAATTGATGCAAGAAGGGACTTAGAACTTGGTATTCTTTTCCTTTTAGTGCACTTAGCAGCTTCTGTTCTACATTTTATTATATTTGGTGAGTTCATTTTAAGTGTAATTCAGCATTTATGTTTCTTTGTTGACCATTATCAGTACCTTCTCAATAAAGCTTGTTTTGAGTTTCTTCTGCTGATACTTCGAGCACACTTCTTAAGCATTTTTCCATCTTTTACTTAGATTTGTAATATATGAATATTTGTCGTGTGCTTGATTATAGTGAGTAGTGCTTGCTGTAATATTAGCCTAAGATGGGAGGGAAAGGTGAGAAGGGAGATAACATGGAATGGTCAACCCAAAATACAAAGGCATTCATTGAAATAATTTATGATCGAGTGAAGGACAAGCAATTACAAGGATCAACTTTGAAGGCGATAATTTGGGAAGATATAAACAATGAATTGACAAAGGTCATTGGAGAAAATTATGGTGTAGATAGGTTAAAGGGAATGTTTAATCGCCTACGTATTCAACATCGTGAATTTTCAACTTTGCTAGCTCATACAGGAGTTAGGTGGGACTTGGAATCTAATAAAGTGAATGCTCCTGAAGAAGTTTGGCAAGACTTGTATATGGTATGTTAAACTTTAGTTCAAGTATTATTATCATTATTATTATTATTATAGTATTATCTTATTTTATGCATTTATATTCTATTAAAGTTGTTTATTTTTATTTTGCAGAAAGGAAGGTTCTACAAGCAATTTAAAAAGCATGGATTTGAGCATGATTATGATATCCTTGGTGAAATATTCAACACTAGCACAGCAACTGGTAAATTAAGTCAGGCCTCAAGAGCTACCAACCTCAGATGAGGAGAGAGTTTTAGAGGAAGACTTTCTTTCCAAAAGCGTGCATATTGATTCAAATGCTGAAAATGATGAGGTTGATAATTTAAAAGAAGTTGGTAAAAAGAAGAGAGCCATTGAGTCTTCTAGTGAGCACCGATGCAAAGAGGCAAAGACTTCAAGACTAGAGAAATTAGATCAAGCTTTGAGCCAGTGGACTGAAACAATGAGTGCAAGGACAGAAGCATCAAAAGCTAAAGCTGATCGATATAAAGCACAAGCTAGTCAAGCTACTAATGCAATATCTGATCCTTATTCTATAGATGCATGCATGGAATTGCTAGACTCGATGGAAAATGTCCCAAATAAAATGTACAACAATGCATTGGTGAAGTTCAAAGATGGAGATTGGAAGTGCAAGTTTATTAAGATGCCTTCATTTAGAAGGAAGGATTGGCTAGCATCTCTTGAGTAGTATGCATTGGTTGATCTATGTCAATTTGTGACTTTGTGTTATGTTTTAAGCATTGTATTGTATGGATTGATTTGAACTTATTTTATGTTTGGTCATTGTTGGTTTGTTTGTATAACAATCTATTATTGTATTGTCAGTGTTTATTATCTTATGTTACTAGACTTGTTATTGTTCAATGTATTTGAATTACTTTTTTTTTGCACTAGTTAATTATATTATTTATTTGAACAGGTAAATATGTCAATATCTGAATCCACAAGTAATTCAAGTATTGAAAGTAGCATAGATTCAAGTGACTTGGATGATGACCTAGGAGATTTAATTATAGTTTCATTAATCATGGAATACCAGAGAAGTTTTGTTAATAAGATGTCATGCCGGACTTCTAGGTTGACTGGCAAGATGTATACTCTTGAATTTCTAGCTGGTCATGAAGCTAGATGCTATGAGAGTTTTCGAATGGAGAAACATGTTTTTATGAATTTATGTGACACTTTAAGGGATGTGGCAAAACCAAGTGATGGCAACAAGGTAAGTGTAAAGGAAGGAGTTGCAATGTTCTTGATCATTGTATGTCATAATTTGCGCCACAGAATCGTTGCCGAACGCTTTCAACATTCTGTACACACTGTAAGCAAATGGTTTAGAAAGGTATTACGAGCTGTATGCAAGTTAGGCACAATAATTATTCGACCAAGAAATCAAATGACTACTCATCCACACATCTTGGGCAACCAAAAGTATTTCTCTTATTTTAAGGTAAATTTTTAAGACATGTTCTTCTAACATTTAATCAAGGTGCAATTTTCTTTTACTAAATTGTTATTCATATTTTTAATGTAGAATTGCATTGGTGCCATTGATGGCACACACATATCTGCTTGGGCTCCTCCATCTAAACAAACTGCCTTTTGTGGAAGAAAAATTTTAATAACACAGAATATATTGGCAGTATGTGATTTTGATATGCTATTCACATTTGTTTATTTTGGCTAGAAAGGGACAACAAATGATTCAAGAGTGTTTTTAGATGCATTAAATCCTGAAAATGGGTTCCCATGGAGGTATGTTGTCTTTCATTAGTAGTTACTTTTTTTTATCATTTGTAAATTATTCAATAAGTGTTTTGATTTTTTTTACAGATTAATTTTATCTTGTTGACTCTGATTTTTTTTAATATATTTGGCTATTTTATTTCATTTCATAGTCAAAGATATCATTTACGAGATTTTTGCAATAGAGGACGACCACGAAAAAAACATGAATTGTTCAATCATAGAAACTCTTCATTAAGGAATGTCATTAAGAGGTGTTTTGGAGTATTGAAGGCAAGGTTTCCAATTTTAAAGCTGATGCCAAATTATCCAATTAGAAGATAAAGGCAAATTCCCAATGCTTGTTGTACTATGCATAATTTTATTAGAATGCAACATAGCGCAGATAGACTTTTTGGCCATTACACTAAGGAAGTCTTGATTGTTGATGAACAAGGTTTAAGGGTAGATCAATAAGGTATCAACATCGACGCTACTCAAGCGACTAAAATGGCACAAGTTCAAGAAACTATTGCAAATCATATGTGGGAAAATTATCGCTCTTGATAAGTTTTTATGTAATTGAGAGTTACATTTTTTTTAAATACATATGGTCAGAGGTACAATTATTATTGTATTTTTTAAAAGAGTACTGATTATTTATTTGAATCAACTAATTATTTTTGTGAGTGAACAATATAATGAATTTAATACATTAAGAATTTATAGATTTAATATTTTTTCATATATAAGAATTTATTATTCATATTTTTTCATTAACAAAAAATAATTAAATATATTTCTATTATTTAAATTTATTTTTTTAAAATTCTATTTTACTGAAAATGGATAAACCAAAAGCGTTTTCATTGTTTTCAGTTTTTTGAAAACAGGATTTAACTTTACAAACCAAACATGTTTTCTAAAATCTGAAAATTTAAAAATGAAAATTATTTTTAGAAAATGAAAACAGAAAATAAAAATAGAAAATATTTTCATAAACCAGACGCACTCTAAAAAGCAAAATGCACTGCAGAGTGGAGAAAATTAGGTTAACTTGTTATTGTAAGTATCACTTGGACAGAAAGTTTTTAACTTTCTTTTTGTTATACGTTAAGGGTATTATCACACTAACTTTTGCATTAATCAAGACTAAATCTCTTCTCGATGATAAGGATATCCACCGTCTACATCGACTTGGTATACTTAGAAGAATTAATTCCCTCGATGTTGGCCAAGGTTTGAAAGTAGTAGGAGAGTGAGCACACCTCCTTAATTACTATGCCAATTCCCTTGTGTTATAGAGTATTTCTAGCTGATGTTGAAGAGATAGAGAGAAAATTCATAGGACAATTTTGTTCTATATAGCGGGTACAGGACGTCTAGTTCCTGATTTGATCGTAAATGGTTGAATTTTCGTTTGACTCTTCAAAGTTAGATCTTGGAGTCATGACGACATCTTTATTTTGGGGAAAATTTTCTTCTTGCTCTTTATCTCTTTTTGTTAGTCAGGCATTACAGCTCGTTCTTTTTGTTGGATTATTTGTAACCATTGTATTAGCTGAACTTGGTCAAGTATACTTAATTTGATTATAAGGGAGTATGCTATCTGATCTTTCAAGTACTTTGATTTTAAGGGGTATTCCACGTTATAATTAGAGTGTCTTTTGTCTTATGATTGTGCTGTTTTTATTGGCTGCCATTATCTTATTGTAGAAAAGTTTACAAACGCCAACTGAACTTTACCCTGTTTAAAATTAGTCACGTGAACTTTCAAAGCTTGATGAAATGTCCTTAAACATTTCTAAAACTTGTAAACAAACTCTTTCTTCAATCAACTAAAAAGAAAATCATTCATTGGGTAACTTGCACTTGTTCAGCAATACACATGACAAATCTCTTTTTTTTTTTCACTTCATTTTTTAAATATAAAACACATAATTTTATTTAAACTGAAAATAAGCTTAAAAAAGAGACAATTAATTTTAATATTTTTAAAAAATAATATGAAGAAATGAGAAATTGTCACATGTAGTAATAAACATGTACATGCAAGTTACATAATGAACTAATTTTGTTTAACTGGAGAATGGACAAATCTATTTTACATATCTCTAACTCATTTTAAAATTTACACAATGATTATTTTTATATGACTATTGATCGTTACGTATGTGTATGTCAATTAAGAGGGGTGATTTATTCTCTTAAACGAGAGGATAAAATCTTGATAATTAACAAAACCTATTTTAATAACTTTAATCTTATGAAATTTCAATTCCTAATAAAATAATGACTAAACTATCATTTTAGTCCTTTAAAGATTCACTTCACATCAATTTGATCTTTTAAAGATATTTAATATCAATTTGATCATTTAAAGATACATGACATCAAATTAGTTCTCTAAAGATTTAAAGTGACATCAAAATAATCTTTTAAATGGACCACTTTGATGTCATTTTAAATATTTTGAGAACTAATTTGATGTTACATATCTTTGAATGATTATTTTAATGTCACCTTAAATTTTTAGATGACTAATTTGATATCACATATGTTTAAAGGATTAAATTGATGTCAAGTGAATTTTTGAAGGAACAAAATAGTAGTTTAATTTAAAATAATTAAATAAGTAAATATATCTCTCTGCTACTAACGATCAACGTCATAAATTTTATTGATTAGAAAAATTAATAATCTTATTTATCAACTTAAATTGAAAAAATCTCTCCTTTCATTCAAGCATAATGCTGCAGATGAGGTAAGAAAAAAAATGGCTGACGCTATATTGTGGTCTTGTTGTCTCTCCTTTTATGTCTTTGTTCTATGTTGTAAAGAAAAAATTATGAAATTTCAAGTTAGTTTTCATTTTTACCTTGCATGCTGTTGCAGCTTTTATAAACTCTAAAATACTTGTAACTGCACGAATCATATAATATTATAGTCTAATAAATACAAGATTAATCATACGGGGACTTTAAGTTAAGTTTTAAGAATTGATAAATTTTTCTAATCTAATTGAGCAAAAACAATGCAAACTATAAAATAAAAAATGAAGAAATTAAATGACTTAAAAACAAAAATAAAAATTAAAGAATGCAATAGATGAATTAGGAAATTAATCAAATACGAATTGACTAAGGATCAAAATATACCAAGATTAATTTTAACATCAATTATGTTAAATATTATTTTCAGATAATCATCTCATGAATATTTAGTGATCAAGCATGTGTTCACGAAAAATATATCAATTAAGTCGTAAAAATCATAATCAATTATATATTTTATTTACTTAATCAATAGTAAACTATCAAATCATCAATTGTATTTCTATCTAGAAATCACAATCAATATTCAACAATTACCATCAATACTCAGATAGCAAAAATGAATTCAAAGTATAAGAAAAGCATGACTGAACACATCTAAAACTTTATTCAAATTAACTGATAGGTAAATAAAACAATAAACATTAGGATATCTGAAATTGAATAATAATAATCTCATACAGTTTCTATCAAAATCAACAAGGTTTCATCACCTTAGCAAACACATCTAAATAAACATATAGATTTAAAAGATAATATATCCTTAATCATTACCCTCTTGTATAATGTGATATCCTTACATCATCTTCTGTGTTGTACTTCGAAGTCCCTTGGCTCACGCCCACTCTTTTGTTCATTCTCTTTAGTTCTCTTTTTATAGTCACATTGGTTTGTCTCCTTGGCCAAAAAATTTGTCTAACATTAATAAAGAGTACTTGAATGAGAGTAGTATTAAAATTAATGACTCTAGAAAAAAGTTATTATATTATACTTCTTTAAAAATGTGTCAGTTTGGAGAAAGTTTTAGTTAACTACTATTTCCGACTCAAAGGATTAGTCTTACAGTAATGTCTATAGGGATATCTTAGTCAAATAAAAAAAAATTTAAATGATATTTCATATAATTTATATAATTATTAATGAAATAAACTAAAATTCTTCATAAATAATTAACATAAAAAAATTAGATTCTAAATTTATCTTTTTTTTTATGTCATAATTTGTTTAAAAATAATTTTTTAATTTTTTTGTGTAATATTTTGTTATGACAAATATTTATTTAAGAACATTCTTACTTATTTGATATTTTTGATAATTTTTTGAAAATATTTTTGAACCAAAAATTGCCTAAAAAATGTTTAAGTGGCTTTTCATGTACTTATGAACTATTTTTTTTTGGTAAGTTCTTGTATAAAAATGAGAATATAAGAATAACACATGTGGTTAGTATCTGTAGACTGAGAATAAGAATATGAGAATATCTTATAATCAAAAATCTATAAAACTTATTACTTGATTATTTAAAAAGTTATTAAAATATTTCGTTTGTTATTAACTAGTCTAGAATTTGTTATTAATTATTGTAGACAAATTATCAACTAATGTCATAAGCAGGCTTCGTTCTTAAATTGCCTTAAGTGTACTTATTAATTATGATTAGTTAGTTATTTGTCAAGTAAAAATAAAAATATGAGAATAATTTCTTTTTTGTTAAAAATCTATGAAATTTGTTACTTGATTCCTAAAAAATTATTAAAATATTTTGTTGATTATCAACCAGTTTAGAATCTATTATCAACTTTTGTAAACACGTTATAAACAAAGGTCAGAAACATATTTCACTCTTAAATGGCCTTAAGTATTTTTACTAACTATGATTAGTTAGTTATCTATTGAGTAAGAATAAGAATATGAGAATATATTTTTTATGATTAAATATCCATGAAACTTGTTATTTAATTCTTGAAAGGTTATTTAAATATTTCGTTAGCTATCAACTAACTTAGAATTTGTTATCAACTTTTGTAGACAAGTTATTCACTAAGGTCAAAAGTAAGTTCCACTCTTAAATAGCCTTAAATATACTTACTAATTATGATTGGTAAATTATCTATTGAGTAAGAATAAGAATATGAGAAGACCTTCATTGTGGTTAAAAATTCATAAAATTTATTACTTGATTCCTGAAAGGTTATTAAATTATTTCGTTGATTATCAACCAGCCTAGAATATATTATCAACTTTTGTAGACAAGTTATCAACCAAGGTCAGAAACGGGTTTTGCTCTCAAATGGCCTTAAGTGTACTTACTAATCATGATTGGTAAGTTATATATTGAGTAAAAATAAGAATATGAGAATACCTTCTTTGTGATTAAAAATTCATAGAACTTGTTACTTGATTACCTGAAAAATTATTAAAATATTTCGTTTGTTATCAACCAACGTAGCATCTGTTATTAACTTTTATAAACAAGTTATCAACTAATATCAGAAATGGGTTTTGCTCTTAATTGACCTTAAGTTTACTTACTAACTATGATTGATTAGTTATCTGTTGATTAATAATAAGAATATAAAAATACCTTCCTTATGGTTAAAAATTCATGAAACTTGTTACTTGATTACCTGAAATGTTATTAAAATATTTTGTTGGTTATCAACCTGCCTAAAATTTGTTATCAACCTTGGTAAACAAGTTATCAACTAAGGTCAGAAGCAGGTTTCGCTCTTAAATGACCTTAAGTGTACTTACTAACCATGATTGGTTAGTTATCTGTTGAGTGTGAATAAGAATATCAGAATACATTTCTTATGGTTTAAAATTCATAGGACTTATTATTTGATTACCTAAAAGGTTATTAAAATATTTCGTTTGTTATAAACCAACCTAACATTTGTTATCAACTTTCGTAAATAAGTTATCAACTAATGTCAGAAGCGGGTTTTGTTCTTAAGTGGCCTTAAGTGTACTTATGATGCATGATTTGTTAGTATCTGTTGACTAAGAATAAGAATATGAAAATATCTTGTGGTTAAAAATTCATGAAACTTATTATTTGATTACCTGAAATATTATTAAAATATTTCATTAGTTATCAATCAGCCTATAATCTGTTATTAACTTTTGTAAACAAGTTATTAACCAAGATCAGAAGCGGGTTTCACTTTTAAATGACCTTAAGTGTACTTACTAATAATGATTAGTTAGTTATTTATTGAGTAAAAATAAGAATGTGAGAATACCTTTTTTTATGGTTAAAAATTTATGAAACTTGTTACTTAATTACCTGAAAATTCATTAAAATATTTCATTTGTTATCAATTAATCTAGAATCTATTATCAACCTTTGTAAATAAGTTATCAACCAAGATTAGAAGCGGATTTTGCTCTTAAATGACCTTAAGTGTATATACTAACCATGATTAGTTAGTTATCTGTTGAGTAAGAATAAGAATATAAGAATACCTTCCTTATGGTCAAAAATTCATGGAACTTGTTACTTGATTACCTGAAAGGTTATTAAAATATTTTATTTGTTATCAACTAGCCTAGCATATGTTATCAACTTTTGTAGATAAATTATCAACCAATATCAAAAGCGATTTTCACTCTAAAATGGCCTTAAGTTTACTTACTAACTATGATTTGTTAGTTATATTCTGAGTAAGAATAATTATACGAGAATACCTTCCTTGTAATTTTATGAATTATGTAAAACTGTATATAAATTTATCTCCATATAAGTTAAATTAGATATATTTAAAATTTTATAATCTCAACCCAAATGGTTAGTTTTACAATAATGCCTAAGAGTATACCCTAATCAAAGTTAACCGAAAAAAAAAAGAAAAATCATTCCCCAAGTGATATTTCTCATAATTTATATAATTATTGATGAAACAAACTAAAATTTTTCAAAAAAAACTAACATAAAAAAAATTATATTCTAATTTTTTTTCTTTTTTTGTGCCATAATTATCATTTTGTTTAAAAATATTTTTCTAATTTTTTTTGTGTAATAGTTTTGTTATGCCAAATATTGATTTTAGAATATTCTTGATTATTTGATCTTCTTAACAATTTTAGTAAAGCGTATTTGGATGAGAATAGTATTAAAACTGATGACCTCTTGAGAAGTACTTGTATTGTACTTATTTAAAAATATGCTATTTTAGAGAAGACTTTACTTAACCACTATCTCTAACTTAAAAGTTAATTTTACAATAATGTTTATTGGGATACCCTAGTGAAAGATAAAAAATAAAAAATAAAAACAATCCTTAAATGATATTTCATATAATTTATATAATCATTGATGAAATAAATAAAAATTCGTTACAAATAATTAACATAAGAAAAATTAGGTTTTAAATTTTTCTTCTTCTTTTTTTTTGGTGTCATGATTATTATTTTTTAAAAAAATAATTTTCTAATTTTTTTGTGTGATATTTTTGTTTTGCCAAATATTTATTTTAGAATATTATTGATTATTTGATATTCTTGACAATTTTTTTAAAAATAACTTTAGAACTAAATTGTCTAAAATTAATAAAACGTGTTTGGATGAGAGTAATATTAGAACTGATGTATTCCTGAGAAGTCCTTATATTACATTTCTTTAAAAATGTACTCGTTTAGAGAAGGCTTTAACTTACAAATACTTCTGATGCGAAGGGTTAGCCATGCAATAATACCTGTGAGGATATCCTACTCAAAGGCAAAAAAAAGAAAAATTCTACAAGTGATATTTCATATAATTTATATAATCATTGATGAAACAAATTAAAATTCTTGATAAATAATTAACATTAGAAAAATTAGAGTTTAAATTTTATTTTCTTTTTTTTATGTCATAATTATTATTTTATTCAAAAATAATTTTCTAATTTTTTGTGTAATATTTTCTTTATACCAAATTTTTATTTCAAAATATTCTTTATTATTTGATATTTTTGACAATTTTTTGAAAAAAATTTTAGACAAAAAATTGTTTAAAATTAATAACTCATGTTTGAATGAGAGTAATATTAGAACTGATGACCTCCTGAGATGACTTTATATTGTACTTCTTTAAAAATATGTCATTTTAAAAAAGACTTTATCTAACCGCTATTCTCAATCCGAAAAGTTAATTTTATAAGAATGTATGTTGGAATACGCTGGTCAAACACAAAAAAAAAACTTTTCTCAAGTGATATTTTATATAATTTATATAATTATTGATGAAACAAACTAAAGTTTTTTATAAATAATTAATATAAAAAAATTAGATTCTTAATTTTTTTATGTCATAATAATTATTTTATTTAAAAATTATTTTAAATTTTTTATATAATATTTTTTGTGTCAAATATTTGTTTTATAAAAATAATTTTAAATTAAAAATTAATTATTTAAAATTTTTATAACCTTTTAAAAATGTATATTTTATTTGATCAATGAGGGAGAAGGAGGGATCATTTTGTAAAAAAGTGAAGACCACTTTTTAATTAACAGTTTTACAATAAAACCTGCTAACCAAGTTGCAGTTCATCAAATCTAGTCGTTGACTTGTTTTTCTGACAGATCAACGGATGACAAGTAATGGGGCACTAATACTCCATATCCAGCCTGGAGTATGGAAGTGCGACACCACGCGGAAACTAATCCCCATTCCCATCCGAAAACCTCCTCTCCCCTCCCCTCCTTTTCTTCCCTCTCTAAAATACGCGCCACGCCTTTTGCGTTGCCTGTCACGTCATCTCATCTGGCTTTTCTACGTGTCCAATCCCTTTTTCCCGTCTATATATTCGACGTCGTAATTTGATCTCCCTTCGTTCTCATCATTTTCCTCAAGCCAGGAAGATTATATTGATCGATGATGGCGGCGTTGAGGAGATCACCGGCGGTGACTTTGACGATCCTCGTCACCTTGCTCTCCGCCCTCACTACCGCGTCGTACGGGCGATTTGTCGGGGGAAAGAAGGAGATCGCGGACGTGAAGACGAACAAGGAAGTGCAGGAGCTCGGGAGGTTCTCGGTGAAGGAGTACAACCGGAGTCTGAGGCCGAGGCAGAAGGGCGGGGCGCTGCTGAAGTTCGCGGAGGTGGTGGAGGCGCAGCAGCAGGTGGTGTCGGGGATCAAGTGCTATCTGAAGATATCGGCGACGGAGAATGGGGTTCCGAGAATGTTCGACTCGGTGGTGGTGGTGAAGCCATGGCTTCACTCGAAGCGGCTTCTCAACTTTGCTCCTTCCTCCCAGTAACCTTGGATTGGGGAATTATTTAACTGATAATAACGTCCTTAAAGTTAAACCATCCGGGGAGAGTACGTGCTTGTGCTTGAGGTATTTGTAAAGTGAGCTTTTTCTATTAATAATTTGTTTTGGGTCTACTTCCTGTGCTGAATAGGTTTGGGATGATAATATACCTATTTTGTATGGAGTATTGAGGACTATTTAATCGTGTGAAATGAAAGAAAAAAAGAGGAGAAAAATATATACTTTGAATGTTGCAACCTGAATGAACTTCCAAACATGTACCAAATAAAATGAAAAAATATCAGGAGCTAACTGAATCCTTTTTTTTTTAATTTTAAAAGGGAAATAATAATAAAAAAGCATTTATTTTTTTTACATAAAAAATAAGCAAAAAAAACATTTATTTTGTTTTAAGGTATCAAGTGCGACTTCCTAACAAAATTAACTTTTTGAAATTTTGGTTGGAAAGTCCCAAATGTCAATTTTAAAAATAAAAAAATCAAATTAGAAATAAAAAAATATAAGCGAACATAGCAAATATTTGCACCTTCCCTTGTGATTAACATTGTTCACAGTTCTATTAAGATAATATGCACATTAAGACTTTGATTTTTTTTCTTATTTATTTCAAAAACATTCGCGTTAAGTGAATTAATTAATTAGAGATCAACGGAACTATTTTCAAGGTGTAAAAAATTAACAATCATGATAAAATAAAAATTGGTGATTTTATACTCGTCAATAGTAACAAGTGATATGGCATGATTACAATTTTTTTTAATAAATCTTGTAATAATTTTATTTGTCATCAATGTAACCATGCACTAAAAAACATTATTAAAACAAAAAAAAAAGGTTTACTCAAACATACATATTTTTTATCTTTACAAATTTTGTAGATTTACTGCTACTTAGCATTTTTGGGCTGAAATATATTGGTAAATTATTTTTAAGGAAACCAACTTTATAATTAAAGAAGTCACTGTCATGTGGAGAAAATGAAAAGTCACAAAATTGCAATTAGATAGAAGAAGTAGACAACAAAGATTAAGAGACAATTATTAATATGAAGACACAAGAAGACATCGAAAGGAAAACTTATAATAATAAAAATATACTGGTGTAGTTGAAAGGAAGAATTGATGATAGTTAAAGTGACAGTTCTAAATTGTGTACTTTAAATTTTATATATTATAATAAATAGATACGTTTGCATTGATAAAGAGAAAAGTGCTTTGTAATATGAATATATAAATATATCTTTCTAAAGCTGCTTGAGATTTGTTTCATGATAGCAGCCAGGGGAGTGTTGTTATCAGGAAAATGGTAGAAAGGTTAAGGGAGATGTTGAGGTGGGATTGGGGATCAGAATTACTCACACTATAAGAGAGGAAACTTATGTGCTGATTGCCTTGTTAATTTCTGCCTCTCAAGGGATTATGGTCTCCAGCTGTGGGATAATCCTCCTAGGAGCATTAGAGGGTTGCTCATTCATGATGTAATTGGGGTGCTTCTTTGTAAATCTTTGCTGTATCTCTCACGCACACATCTTCACATAAAGTGTAATATATAAATATATATGCATATATAGATATATTTAAATATATAAATAAAATCAACCTAAAATGATATTGTCTAAAAATTTTTGCACACTGCAGTGATTTCTTATACAAGTATATATGGTCAATTTTTTTAATTGAAATCTTAATAGGTATTAGCACTGGGTAGGACATATAAGGTAGAGTACGAGCTTTGTTTTAAATTTTGACTTAATTACAATTTTGGTCATTCTATTTTAATAAATTAAATGATTTGATCTTCTATTTTGAAAATAAATTATTTGATCTTTTAATTTTTACATAATGAGCAGTTTTAATCTCTTTATCTGAGTGCTGTTAAAAGTTTGATGAAATATATGATGTAGCATTGAAAAATTAACTTTTTTTTATTACAAATAAATATTTGAAGTGCTTTTGATATGCAAATGACTTTATATATTTAAAATAACTTTAATAATAAGATTAATTTTTTATGAACCTTATTTGCATAAAGTTTAATTTGAATATTTAAGAAGTCATGTGCATATCAAATATATTTAAAAATAAAAATTAATTTTTTAATATCACATTAATATTTTTTATTATATTTTTAATGGTACACTGACTAAAACTGTTGATTTTTTTTTCTTAAATAAGAGGACTAAATAATTTATTTTTAAAATAAAAAGACCAAATCATTTATTTAATTAAAATAAAAAAACATAACTATAATTAAACCTTAAATTTTCATAGAAGTGTGTTCAAAGTTTCACCCACAAGACCTGCAAGAAATGCGGGGCGTGTTTAATATTTCATCTTCGAGAGCTACAAGGTGTGTGAAGTTGAGGTGAGTAAAATGTTTCCAAAAAAAAAAATGTTCCAACCCTGACGCTAGGCTACTGCCTTTACTGATAAACACTACATAAAAGAGAATATTTTCCATTTTTAATGAGATAAGAATGCTTTTATTTATTTTTATAAAATTTGTTCATTAACTTGGGTTTATTATAATTAAAAACTTTTAAAATTAAATATTTGTTCAATGAAAAGAGGTTAAACTTTTAATAATTTTAAATGAAAATTTATGAAATTTATATTTAAAGTATAATATTTTTCAAATTATTTTGACCAAAAACTTTCGGTCACAAACTTCACAAAAAATAACTTTTAAAAACTATTTTTTATTTGAGAAAAAATATTGTAAAAAGGTTAATATTGTTTTTGAAAGAACTTTTAAAATTTTGCAATGAATTAACATCTTACTTTCGTTTATTTTCTCTCTTATATTTTTATTTATTATATTTTAAATATCTGGTAGGCCCTGAGCCAGTTGTCCAGTTCTAATATATGCATCAATTATCAATAATGTACAAAATAAAAAAAAGGAAAAAAATGCATACTCTGCAATTTGCGAGCGGAACCGAGTTGGGTTTAATATGTTTTTAAGTTCAAGTCCAAATCCAACCAAATTCAACCCAACCCAAACTTCAATTGCCGCAGCGCTCCAGATCCGACAAATTCAAAAAGTTCTTTGTTTCGCTGTCTCTCACAGAGACATTCAAATCCCAACTTCCCCAACGGCTACTTTCTCTCTGTCTCTGTCTCTATCTCTTTCCTCCCTCTCTCTCTCGCTTCCCTGTCTTCCCCGAGCCCTACTCCTCTCTCTCCTCTTTCTCTCTCTAGAATTCTCTGCAATGAAGCACTTCATGCTGCCACGAAATGCGATCTTGAGGGACACTCCCTCTTCAGAGCTCCCTTCTTCGTCAAGCCCTAGCTCTGCTGCTAGACCCAGGCCGTCTCGTAAGCACAAATCCTTCAAGGAGAACGATCCTCCTTCAGACCCCAATGCTGTGCCGTTCGATTCGAAGCCCTCGCTGGCCAAATTGAAGAGCCCCTTGCCCCCAAGGCCTCCCTCTTCCAACCCTCTCAAGCGGAAGCTCTCCATGGACACTGTTACTGACAATTTAGTACCCGGAACCTCTGATTCCAGTGTCAAGGTATCTCCTATGTCTAAAATGTTAGGGCAAAGATGGGATGATTTGGGTCAATGGTTTTAAATTACCATCAATATTGCTATTGCGAGAGTCTATGCAACTGCAATTGTGGCTACAGTAACTGCATTTTTTCGTAACTGTATGCTATCTCTACAGTCGCAACATAATTGCAACCGCAATTTTTATTTGGAGTATTTTTTCCTTCACTTCCAGTGAAGAGTGATTGCAGATCTTTATCGGTTATTAATTTATATTTTCCATTTCATTTTGTAGGTTGTTGTAAGGATGAGGCCACTGTGCCAGGACAAGGATGAAGGAGATCCTTTAGTTCAGAAGATTTCCAGCTATTCCTTATCGATTAATGGTCAGACTTTCACATTCGATTCTGTTGCTGACACGGAGGCTACTCAGGCATGTTTTGTATTTACTTTGAATTGAAATGATTTTTTTGTTTTTTACCGTTTGGGTAATTGAATTGATTCTTTATTTCATCCCAATTACTCGATTTGTGTGTTTAATGCCCTTTCCCATTCCATTTTCCAGCTAGATATTTTCGAGCTTGTTGGGGTGCCTCTTGTAGAGAATTGCTTGGCTGGATTCAATAGTTCAGTATTTGCTTATGGGCAGGTTTCTTCTTATTTTCCCATGCCATTTGTTCCTTCAGCCTACCTCTCTGCTTTTGTTTTTTCTCATGTTGCTGGGATTTGTGGTCATATTATTTTTCTAACTTTATTAGACCGGGAGTGGAAAGACTTATACCATGTGGGGTCCTGCCAATTCTTTGTTGGAAGACAATTTAACAAATGATCAACGAGGCCTTACACCCCTCGTTTTTGAGCGACTCTTTGCCCGCATAAACGAAGTAAACATTGAATTCTATTCCTTATTAAAGCTCTCTGAAGATTGTATGCACTTCATCATTATGTTTATTGTTGCATTTCCTGCACAGGAGCAAACTAAGCATTCTAGCAAACAACTCAAGTATCAATGCCACTGTTCTTTTCTTGAGGTTGAATGACTGAAATTATTTCTTTTCATGTTCTTGACCTGCTTAACCTTGTTATTTTAGTCCTTTAAATACAAATTTGATTTTACAGATATACAATGAGCAAATCACAGATCTGTTTGATCCTAATCAAAGAAACCTACAGGTAAAATCTAAATCATTATAGTTGAAAATTTTCACCCCTCATGTTTAACTGATTTGTACTTGAACTGGTCTTTTGTTGTTTATCCAGATCAGGGAAGATGTCAAATCTGGTGTTTATGTTGAAAATCTTACAGAGGAGCATGTGTGTACAATGAAGGATGTAACTCAGCTTTTAAGAAAGGTTTGCTTCATCATATTTCTTGTGTCATAGCTTAGGCATTGTATTAATACGCTTGAAATTAGAGATAGTATGTTAGAATTGTGAATCTAAACCATACCACACAAGGATATATTTATACTGCTATGCTATTAATTACACTCATGATTTCAATAGCAATCAAATTCTAAAATAGCTTCTTAAATGTTAATTAGAGCAGTACTTGACTTTACACATATACACAAATCTACTAGATATTTCTAATGTTCTGCCTTAAGCTGGCACATATATATCATACAAATCAAGCTTGTTACATAAATAGTTTACCCAAGGAACTCTAAGGGACTTAGTGAAAATATTTGCCAACTAGTCATTTGAATTCACAAACGCAGTAGTAATTTCTTTAGACTAAATTTTCTTCCTTATGAAGTAACAATCAATTTGAATGTGCTTTAGTCCTTTCATGAAAAACTGTATTTGAGGTTATATGTAGAGCTGTTTGATTATCACATATGAGCTTCATTGGTCGTGATTCACACATATATTCATTTCTGTAAGCAACTATTTTAATCATATGAGTTCACATGTTGCAGTTCTCATTGGTTGATACTCAGCGTTCGCACTTGACTTGACAACTACAATTTGCTTCTTACTTTTTCAAGATATCAAGTTTCCTTCAATGGGAACACTAGTACTTGAAGTAAAACGTTTATCTGAAGGAGACCCTGCACAATTAGCACATGTATAACTACAGATCTCTATATGTCCCTTATCTTTATAGAGTAAGCATTTTCTTAGCAATCCTTTAATATATCGAAGTATCTGAACAATCGCATCCCAGTGAGAATCACATGAAGAATCAAGGAATTGACTTACCACACTCACAACAAAAGAGATATTTGGTCTTGTTATTGTGAGGTAATTCAATTTTCCAACTAACCTCTATTAACGCCCAAGATTTGATATAGTCTCCCCTATCCTACTAGAAGCTTGACATTGCGATCTAGGTGTATCAAGTAATTTGGATCCTAGAATGCTAGTTTCTTTGAAAATGTCCAAAGCATGTTTTCCTCTATGGGATAGCAATGTTGTGTCTAGACTGTGCCACTTCTTTACGTAGGAAATATTGAAACTTGCCAAAGTCTTTGGTTTGAAAATGCTTGAATAAGGGTTGTTGTTCCTAAAGGTGATGCCAACAAACACAAGATAATGACCCAATTCAAGAGAATATCAACTATACCCTTTATAAAGATGAGAGTACCCTTGGAAAAGACATTTGAAAGCCTTGGTGGTGAGCTTGTCCTTAGATGGAGTAAGATTATGAACAAAATAAGTACAACTAAAATTATGAGGATACACAAAATAGACAGGGGTATCAGGAAATAAAATAGAGTGGAAAACTTGATAATGTAATACAAAAGAGGGCACGCGATTAATGAAATAACATTCAATGACATTGTTAAATATGAAAAAACCATTCTTGGGCCTCGATCTATAGTTTAAATTTTTAGGAGAGTTGATCTTTCATATGGTGTTGGAGCCTCTATGACCAAGTATATCTTGCTTGAGGAGGTGTATTAGAGATATAAAAACTATTCCTAGCCCTACACCTATTGCTTAAGGTTTTAGGAGAGTTGGTCTTTCACAGACATCATCAGCCCATTTATATGTAAGACAGCAAGAGTAAGGTCTGGGCTGTTTCAATTAAATGACGATTTTGATGTTTAGTCACTCTATTTTGGTGTGGAGTATGTGGACAATTTGTTTGGTGCAAGATACCTTATTTGGCCACAAAATAGTGAATCCTAAGCTAGAATTGACATGACTCGGCCCCTACATGTTAAAATCGACAAGAGAGAATGGTGAGTCAGCTTTATTATTGACATTTGACATGCAAAGGAAATTATGCATGAGTGGGCTTTCCTTTTTGGCAAGACTCATAATCTAAAGAAGGTAAAGCGGATAGATGAGAAATCATCTTTTGAAGTTTGAAGACTAGAATGTGACAACTATGAATGAAATCAAGGGAATCCATCATGGTGCATGCCATTGGAGAACTAGCTATAGTAAGATAGTAAAGTCCTTTGACTCATGACTGACTCTAATTGTCCTTTTCTTACCTTGATCCTACATAAGAACAAAGTTTGGATAGATTGGAAGCTCCAAGAGTGGGCTTTCCTTTCTAACAAGAGTCATAATCTAAAGAAGCTAAAGTGGACAGGTGAGAAACCATCTAAAGTTTGGAGAGATTGGAATGTCCAAGACGATCATGAATGAGATCAAAGGAATCCATTGTGGTGCATGCTATTGGAGAACTAGGCAAAGTAAGATGGTAACGTCCTTGTGATTTTATGATTGACTCCAATGATCCTCCCCATACCCTGATCCTACACAAGAACAAAGTCTTAAGTAAAAGCAATGGAACAATGAAGGGATCAAAATTAACTAACTAATACAAATTAATTACCCTTATCATACACAAGAACATGGTATTTAGTAAAGGTAATGGAACAATGAAAAGATCACATTAACTAACTAATATAGATTAAATTAAAAGCACAATTAAGTAAATAAAGAACATGAGTTAAAAGTAGGAGAAGACTTCATCATCTAAGCAAGGATGGACCAATACCGAACAACTGATTTGGTTCTATTAGCAAGGGTAATTGTAGGCGGGGAATCAGAGTAAGTAACAGAAGTGAGAAGATCCTTATTACCATAAAGAATAACAAACGCACTAGAGTCAAGTATCCATGGCCCGAGAGATGATTGAGAGAAATAAGTAATAAGATTACTCGTTTATGCAATTGCAGTAGTGGACGATGGTTGAGGGGTTACCTTGAACCAGAGGAAAGCTTACTTAATATATAGTTGGGATTGTCATAGTAGATGATGTAGGTTTTCTAGTCTCAAACTCTTAGTTTAAGCAATGTTGACAAGTGATATTGGCTTCCCATGTTTCCCCTAGCAATGCTTCTCTAGGTGACCCATCTTGTTACAAAGAGTGTAGTGTGGTTTGTTACCGCCAGAGTTATCGACTTGTGAGACTAGGTAGAAGATTTTGGTACCTGTATGGTTAAGAAAGCTCCTGCTAGTGCTACATCGAAGATATTCAATATGCACCAAAAAGTTTGAGTCAAAGTGGGATTATTGACATTGGTTAAGATTTACTTGCAGATAAACTCAAGTTTTGTTAGACAAGCAGAGAGCAAGAAACAAGAAGAATTGTTCTTGTTGCTTCTTGTGCTTAACCTGATCTTTGGAGTAGAGCATTACGGAAGCAAACTCTTGCAGAAAGGAGCATATGTTTCCAAGTAAGGTTTCCATATAAGCATCCTACTGTTGCAAGCTTATCATGTTGGAAATAATGAAAAGAGACATTGTATGTCATTGGCATAACAATCTTTAGTTTCTTACCACACCTTATAGTAGGTCTCAAAAGAGTGAAAGAGATCCACTATCTTTGGATCGATAGATTGCCATAGGATCCTAAGAAGTTGTGTGTCAACCTTTTTCCATTGAGGTTGATTAGCTATAAGAACGTTTGCAGACTCTTAGTACCTCTTGTCCCTATCCACCAAACCATATCTTCACATAAATTGCCTAGGACTAGTAGGGAACATTCGCAAATTGCTTGGTATCTCGTGGAAGCTCAAGATCCAATGACCAAATAGTGATGAACATGGTTTTAAATTGGGTTGTGGTTGCGTTGCGGTTATTGCGATTGTGGGTGCTGCGGCTATTGTTATATGGGTTGCGAATGTTGTGGTTGTTGCAGTTGTGTTGCAACTTTTTTGCGTAAATGGAGATCACCTCACAATGGCAGGGTGATTTGGTTGCGGACACTGCCACAACTGCAATGTTAAGGCCGCATCATGTGATGTGGTATGCAATTTAAATCCATGGTGAGGAAAACAACTAGGCAATGTTCAAATAGGATAGGCAGGTGCTGAAACAAGTGAAAAAAGAAGAAACACACAATGGACCATAATAGAATCATGAAACTTGAGGGACCCGCAGTTGGAACAGCCCCAAAGTGACCATTATGGGAAGTCAAAGAGGGTTAGGAATGGTTTAAGAGGCTGCTTAGTCACTCAATTCTGTGGAAGAGAGTAATGTTTGCATGTGCCAACAAAGGCTAGGTGGGCAGCAGGGACAATGGTGGTGTGTGGGGCTTCCCATGGAGCTCTAGTTTAGTAGTCTAGTTGGTTTGAGCTTAGTGGTGATGATGGGCACTCAAGTCTGTGGAAGGGGTTGTCAAAAGTTGCTTACACATGCCGACAAGGTTGACTAGGTAGCAAATACTTTGACAACTTGTGGATTTGGTTATGGGATCTAGCCAATCTGGGCTCGCTAGTGAGGATTCCGGTTGTTCAATGGTCAGATCTTACCTTTTGAGGTGATCGGAGGGCGTGGCAACGAAGGAACCATGCCGAAAAGCTTAGCATCATGAACTTGTCAAAATTGAGTCAAGCTAGAAGAAGGCACCGCTGAGTAGTGGGGACTTCAATTTTTAGGGTTTGGCAAAGAGACAGGTCAAAGCCTGCTCTGATACCAACTTGAAATTAGAGAGTTTGCTGGGATTGTGTGTCCACAAGGATATATTTATACTAATATGTATTAATTACAGTCATAATTACAATAGTAATCATCTCTCGAAAAGGCTAAAATATATCCTTAATTAGAACACTAATTCATTGTACACATATACACAAATCTACAAGATGTTTCTAACAAATACAAAAATGTTTTCATTCTTTTGTGACTTCATCTTGAGTATCCTCATAAGGTGGAATATCCAACAACATGTTTAGCCTTTGTAGAACTAGTCTTAGCCCGTTGTTCTACAGTTGGTTAATTTTTGATGCTTTGAAGCATGAGTAATTGAATGGCAATTATTTGTGACAAATTAAATGATTTTGTGTCATGCAATTATATTGAATGCATTATATGTCATATTTTTCTCATCAAGTTTCTAGATGAGTAAGGAATCTCAAAACAGATTTTTATAGGAATACCTAGAAATGCTTATTTTAGTTTTGTTTCAATAGGATAGATCTAATACAATGTTGACCCTGTATGATTTATATTATTTTTACTGCTTCCTAATATTAGTTGGGGGAGGTTGCCATGACTCATGCTAGATAACTGTGTATGCATAACAAAATAATTAACACACAGTAGTGACTTCCTTCTTCCATCATCTTTTCCTATTTAGCTATTCAACCATTTCATTATGAGTACAAGATTCAGAAAAAAGGCAACAAAAAATATGAGCTCTTTTTCTAAAAGGAATCAAAATGGAACCCAAATACCATTTATCAAGGACTACATTGTCTTTATTTTAATCCTCAGAACAAGAGGTTAACAAAATAGTAGAAAGATAAAGATTTGACTAATATAAGAATTTGCATTAGAGAATCAGGTTCTTAAATGACAGAAAGCTGTAGTAGTACTAGCTGCATTATTTAGTAGCATAACTTAGCACAATGTGCGTTGTCAAGAGTTTCATTTAACAAGATGACACCATTCATTGCAAGCAGATTTCTCACAGAACAAAGATGTTGTTTTAGACATTTAGAGCGTTAATTGTCAAGCATCCATTATTTTATCATAAAAAAGCAGCAAGATGAAGCATCTGTTCTTAATTTATCAACAAAAAGTTTCATCTATTCTGGCACTATGTGCACTGTCAAGAGCTTCATTTAATTAGATGACGCCATTCATTGCGAGCAGATTGCTCACAGAACAAAGATCTTGTTTTCTAACATTTAGAGCGTCAACTGTCAAGCATCTATTATTTTATCACCAAAAAGCAGTAGTATGAAGCAATTGTTCTTAATTTATCACAAAAAAAGTTTCATCTGTTCTAGCACAGTGTGCATTGTCAAGAGTTTCATTTAACGAGATGACACCATTCATTGTGAACAGATTTCTCACAGAACAAAAATGTTATTTTCTAACATTTAGAGCATCAACTATCAAGCATCCATTATTTTATCACCAAAAAGCAGTAGTATGAAGCACCCGTTCTTAATTTATCACAAAAAAGTTTCATCTGTTCTAGCACAATGTACATTGTCAAGAGTTTCATTTATCGAGATGACACCATTCATTGTGAACAGATTTCTCACAGAACAAAAATGTTGTTTTCTAACATTTGGAGCAACTGTCAAGCATCCATTATTTTATCACCAAAAAGCAGCAGGATGAAGCATCTGTTCTTAATTTTCTTTCACTTAATTATGGAATGAACAATAAAAAGGAACAAGTAAGGTTCATGTGAATTGCATCTCACTTGAGTACACTGTGTTTTAGTTAAGGGTGTCATCCTTGAAATTGGCATTTACTGAATGCGCGCTTCATTACTTTCTTTATAATAAGAAGTAATTTTGTCAGAAATGTTGGTGGGGCTTCATTATGAGCAGAGATGACTTGTAAAGACAGAAATATCCTGATAGAGTCTCACATGGGCTAAATACTAGTGTGTGGAGTGGTACTTAAGTCCCCAGGCTCTCCCACTTCAATAGCTAGCTTTTGGGGTGTGGTTCTCCTTTGAACTTAAGTCCCCTATCATTAGTATCAGAGTAGACCCTATCATATCCATTAAGGATTGTTAGGAACCTCCTTCAGATATCAGAAACTGGGATTGGAACCCAGAATTTATAGGTTGTGTAACTAGAAAACTAGAAGGAAAATACACAGAAAGAAAAAGATAACCCAAGCTTTCGAGAGGCCTGGTCTCTCCCACCCAAAACTTACTCAATATTCTGCTCGTCTCTTCCATGCCCCCTTGTTCTCCCTTTATTCCACTCTCCTTCTAATAGAATCAGTATTCTTTTCCACTCTCTCTCTCTCTTCTTGCCACTTAGGCATTCTGTTATCACAGGGTTTGTTACTACACTAACTCCATCCATGCCACGTGTCTAAAGTCCTCTACAGTCCTTCTTTTCTCTTGTAAGGTACATCCATGTGATCTTCCATGTGATAGGGTCTAACAATACACCCTCCCAAAAGATTCACCTTGTACTCAAGGTGAAGGGTTGAGAAAGTCGTCTGAAACAGCACAAGGAACTCCTTCCACCGGGGTCCCATTGCTTGAAGCATAATGGCCTAGTTCCCAATTGCTTGGAAATCCTTTTTGCACCATTAACAGCAGCCTGTTTAGGAAGTGATGAGTTGATAATTGCTGCAGTCAAGCCTCCAAAAACAATGTGCTCTCCACTAATAAACAAGAAGCTGTTGAAGTCATATGGTTCCATGCTGGATCTAACAAATGTTGTCTTTGAATCTTTGTTGCCTGCAAGTTTCTCAAATTCCAACTGTTGTTCATGGCCTTCCAATGAATTCAGCCCATGGGTCAGACCAAGAAGAGTCACTTGATACTGAAACTCAGCATTTTCATACAATGGACCATCGATAAAAATCTTGGACCTCTGATCTTGCTGGATCACCCACTAGTTTAGTTCCAACACAGCCTTGGTTCCTCCCGGATCAAATGTGAAAAAGTCAAGGACTACCATTATGTATTTAAACACCATTGCTTCTTGAGTTCGACTTGGTGGTTCGTCCCCTGTTTCTGTTCCATCATAGCCCTTGAAGCCAAACACTTAAGCTTCTCAACTTCATCATCTATTCGGTTAAACATGTTCTTCTTCCTATCACTGGCAGCTGCAAACTCCCTTATAAAAGCAGTCGAGCGTCTGACTAAAACAGCCTCAGAAATAAATTGTTTTTTTCCATCTTGACTTGTTCGACATTTCTTATTTATAAAAGCCACCAAGCTGTTCAAGCTTCTTTCTTCCATCTCCATACTCTTCATCAATTTTACTGCCTTTTTGGAAGAATTTCATGGTAGAAGGGCCAATCATACCTTCCAGCCATATTCCTATATTGATCAACATCCAGATTTGTATCCAAATTTGTAACTACTACATTGTCCCCCACTTTGAATGTGGTGGCAGCTTTCTCATAGGTATGAAGAGGCTTATGCAATGTTCCAACCATGGTGGATAAAACTCAAGTAAGATGTCTTTGGTTTCCTCCATGACAAACTCATCACTATGGTAAGATGTTAGTAGCACTACATTGGATGGAGCCCAAACAATCATCACATTAGGTCCTCCTCCTGGAACAAGTGAATCTGCAGAGCGTGGTTCTTCATACCTTTTAGTTTCCATAGTTCCTTTTGAAAATAGTTGAACTGTTAGGCATCGAAATCCCGCATAATTGCTGCACAAACTCTGATGCTCATCACGCTTCCTCTGTTTCGTGCTAAACCAGCAAAGAATGGAGGTGCAACCTTGGTACTTTCTCATGTGGTGCTTTCTCATTGCCTACGTTATTATTAGGGATTTTCACCCCTAATTTATCAGATCCAGCTTTAATTTTTACTTTGGGCTGTGGCTCAAAATTCATTATAGTGGTTTTAGTGGATTGGGACCTTGTGGTTTCGATTAATCCCCCTTGTATTGAGCCTAATCCTCTTGTTCCAACAGCCCAGCTCTCCTCCTCTTTGAGTTGGATTTGGCTTCCTTTTACTTCTAAATAACACTTACTCTTCAACCCACTATGAGATTCCTTTCTCTCTATTTTTTTCCGAAAACCCTCCTATTCCTGCTGTTATCAAGAGCCTTATTCCTTCTTTAGTGAATTGGGTTGGGCCTTTTTTGGTGGTCCTGTTAATCTGAGGTATATATGAAAAATCCTCTCTAACCATTGAATGAAAAACCCAGCAGCTTTCCTTCTTAGTAGTTTGGGCCACTATTGGTTGATCTCCTTCTTTTTGGTCTGAGCCGATTCTTTCCTTCTCAATGAGTTGGGTTTGGCCCAAATTTTCTGAATAGACATCCAAGTTTGCCTTCCCGCACCCCTCTTTCCATCGTGAAAACCATAACCACCACCCCTGCTTATACCACCGTCAGCTCTATTGACATGACCACAGCTGCCAATGTTCTTCTTGCCAACCACGCCAGCTTCGCAGCGGCCATCCATGCTACTACACAGTCCTCCGTCTCCTCCCGGAAGCTCATCATAGCCACCTCCAGAGTCATAATAGCCTAACCTCTCATCTTCCCACTCTGACTTACGCTTAAACATCCTGGTATTGATGCCATCTTCCCTTCCGACGCCAAGGTCACAGTCCTTGCAGCCATCAACGCTCAAGTTTCCGACGCCAAGGTCACAGTCCTTGCAGCCATCAACGCTCAAGAACTCATCTTTCTTCCCCTTTTTCTGTCCAACTCGACCTCCAACCGTACCAAAGAACGAATCTGGTGGTTCGGGTGGTGGAGGATCCGCTAGTTTGAGTGAGACCCAGAACGTCATGGCTATTGTGAGCTCCTTTCCCTTCTGCTTCCCAGTCGCGCAACCTCTTCTGCTAGGACGTAAGTCTAGTTTATCATACCGTTGTGCAAATTTGCTCAAGACGAGCTCTGTTCGGGCACTAACTGTGTGACCCTGATGGAGGACTTCCTTCATTGAATCAATCCTCTTTTGGTGTTCTCTCTCAACCTCAGGTTTTGTCTCCTTCACGAGTTCCTTCTCCTCAGTCATTATATCCTTTTGCAGTTCGATCACCTTTACTGCCCCATCTAGCACGTCAGTCTTCTCTTCAGCCGTCCTTATTTCCCCTCGCCCCTCTAAAATTTCTTTGAGGGTCTCTAGTTCCATCTTCTCAGACCCAAAACCCAGAACAGGATGCTCATCATTTTCTTCCTTCACTATCGCATCGTCTGTCGTCACCCCTTCCTCTACCTTGATCTCTTCCATTTTTGCTATCTCCAGTTGTAGCTCCTCTCTTTTCTCTGATTCTGGCTCTTAATCCTGGACAAGGACGAGTTGTCCAGATCATACTCAGGTTGGAATCGTTTAATTATTGCCTTTTGGAAAATTTCCCAGTTTGCATTGGGATTACGCACTTTCCACCATTGGTACCAATTATAGGCACGTCCTTCCAGAGCCTCCACGGCCAGTTGCAGCTTCTCTTCATGAATCTTCTTTGCATAGAAGTATTGCTCCAGATTGATCATCTCCTTCAAACCTTGGAACCTTGAGTCATTTCTTCCGTCCTCCCTACTGGTTCTCGTCTTTCCGTAGGATTTGCAGCACTTGTTCGCAGAGTTCTTCCATACGGTCACGCTTCATCCCTAGTTTGATGCACCACAGCTTTCAGATTGGGAGCTCTGATACCAATTTGTTAGGAACCTCCTTCAGATATCAGAAATTGGGATTGGAACCCAGAATTTACAGGTTGTGTAACGAGAAAACTCGAAGGAAAATACACAAAAAGAAAAATATAACCTAAGCTTTCTAGAGGCTTGGTCTCTCCCATCTAAAACTTACTCAATATTCTGGCCGTCTCTTCCATGCCCCCTTGTTCTCCCTTTATCCCACTCTCCTTCTAACAGAATCAGTATTCTCTCCCTCTCTCTCTCTCTCTCTCTCTCTCTCTCTCTCTCTCTCTCTCTCTCTCTCTCTCTCTCTCTCTCTCTCTCTCTCTCTCTCCTTGCCACTTAGGCATTTTGTTATCATAGGGTTTGTTACTCCCACTAACTCCATCCATGCCACGTGTCTAAAGTCCTTTATAGTCCCTCTTTGCTCTTGTAAGGTACATCCGTGTGATCTTCCATGTGATGGGGTCTAACAAGGATGAAGTGGTTAAAGGCTTAATTGAGTTAATGATTAAGAGAGATAAAATGCCTAATTGCTGCCAGGCTTACTTGGATAGCTTCTCTGGCATTTGGAACCTATTTTTTTATTCTTTTATTTGTTATTTATTTATATACTATTTGGGCTCAACATTTCATAATTGTCATGATTTGTCCTTTTCTCTTGTGTGTTTTTACTATCATCTACCTTTAACTATGCAGGGATTGTCAAACAGGAGAATAGGTGCAACCAGTATAAATTCTGAGAGTTCCCGCTCACATACTGTTTTTACTTGTGTTGTTGAATCTCGATGCAAGGTGATACTCTCTTCTCTCATGGCCTGGAGATTGTTGAGTAATATAATTTTTAATATGAGTGAACTACTCATATTGTATTATGGTGTGCATGTTGATAGATAGGAATTAGGAAGTTTAGACAGTTAATGGGATTTAACTAGATAAATTTTAGAATAAAAGATGTGATTACGAATCTAGCGATCATGAATTTTGTTCTTCTCTGCATCTGTGTGCCAAAAGAACTTCTATTGGGAGGATAGTTCTCTTCCTAACGACAGGACTGTAAATAAATAACGTTTCCTTATTGTTCTTAGCACATATATGTGGAAGGGTATTGAAGTAAGTTAATGCTTGCAGAGCACAGCAGATGGTATAAGCAGATTCAAAACAAGTAGAATCAATCTTGTTGATCTAGCTGGGTCAGAACGACAAAAATTAACGGGTGCTGCAGGAGAGCGTTTGAAGGAAGCTGGCAATATTAATAGATCACTCTCACAGCTTGGGTATGGTTTAATATGCATGCTTATTACGTTGATATTAGATATTAGAAGTGAAAGTCAATTACAAATAGTGACTTAAAGCTTTGAATGCAAAACGTTTTGTAACCAAAATTTTATAGAAAATGAAAAACATTTTGTTAAAAGAAGAGGTAAATTCAGCTTTAAGGATAGTATCTAGGCAGAAACAAAGCAAAATCATGAATTTTAATGGTCATATATTCGGTTTCAAATATTGAGGTTTTTCATGGATATTTCTAAACCATACTAAGTCCTAGAAATCACCGAAATACCAAGGTATCCTGAAACAGGAGCTAGGAAGGATAAAGGTTAACATGAAGAGTTGATTGTGGACAAACCTAAAATAATTAAATAAATAACTAGCTAATGCTAATAAGCGTACAGCAATTGTTTAATACAAGTTTTACATAATTCTATCATTTTGCACCAAAATGGTTGCCCACTGCTCAATCAAGAATTTTTTTATTACCTGTTTGAGTAGTTGGCGTAGCACATAATTTGCTCTTAACAATTGCTTGTGTATAATTCAAAGCTGAAAACTACAGTTTAACGTTTACTGCTGTTTAGAACTAAGGAAAATACAGCTGTAATTTTTTAAAAAAGGAAAATGTGGAAAAGGGATAAAACTATATTATAGGCATATATTTGCATCTTCCGAGCAAAGATGTGGGTATCCCTAGGAATCAAGGATTTCATAGTAGATGATGCTAGAGTAGAATTTTCTGGAAACATAACATCTTAATAATACCTTCCTAACTGCCAAATTCTACGGTCTCTTTCCCATCAGTCCTAGTACTTACTGAGGTTAAATTGGACTGCAGGAATTTGATAAACATTCTTGCTGAAATTTCTCAAACTGGAAAGCAGCGGCATATACCATATAGAGACTCCAAGTTGACATTTTTATTGCAGGACTCTCTTGGAGGAAATGCAAAATTAGCAATGGTGTGCGCTATTTCCCCAGCACAAAGGTAGTATGTGATTTTCTTTTATTTCTTATGATCTTAAGGTATTATGGATTTCTTTTGACATGATTCAGTACTGCAGTTGCAGGAGTGAAACTTTCAGTACATTGAGATTTGCACAACGTGCCAAAGCTATCAAGAACAAGGCAGTTGTTAATGAAGTTATGCAGGATGACGTGAACCACTTGCGAGAAGTGATACGCCAACTAAGGGTATATATTTTCTGCCATTGTGCTCAGTCATGTTTGTCTTTCCATTATATGAAATTCGTTTTGAATAACTCAGAAGTGTAAGAAATCAACAGGATGAGCTGCATCGAATTAAAGCAAATGGTTACAGTCCAGTTGACGCAAGTGGAGGTCATTCAGCAGCTTGGATCCGAAGAAGTTTGAATTTATTGCAGTCTAGCCTCAATCGCCAGTCATCACTACATCATGTTGACGATGATGGTGATGAGGAGATGGAGATTGATGAGGAAGGTGTTGAGGACCATGCTGTAGTTCTCTGCAACGCCAATATGCTTAATAATTGTAATATTGTCACAGAAAATGACAAAGAAATGAACACAGATGATCAGGATCTGGCTCAGAATATTCCTAGTTGCTCTAGCAGTAAATTGCTTAATGAAGAATCATCTAGTACAATGGTAAGAAGCAGTTTCTCTTGCCCTGTGGGTGAATCTGACAATGGAGGTTCTGCAGGTTTTTCAGTCCCAGATGCATCCATTGATTCTCCTAGTGCTGCAATGAATTGTGTGTCCCCTGCTAGCCTCAGCATAGATCAATGCGAAACATCCCCAGTCCTTAAATCCCCAACTCCCAGTGTTTCACCTACAATCAACAGCAGCAGGAAAAGTCCTAGGACCTCATTAAGGATGTCTCCTTCTGAGAACGATCTTCATGTTGAAAGTGATTTAGGCACAAAAACTGTTAATCGGAAAAGCTCATCTGTTGCTTTTTCTAGTCAGACAGCTCCAAATTTCAGTGCTAAAACTGAAAATTTAGCAGCAAGCATCCGCCATGGTCTTGAAATTATTGATAGCCACCATCATAATGCAGCTTTGAGGCGGTCATCATTTAGGTTTTCATGGAGACCCAGAGAATCCGGGCTAACTTTTCCAGTTGACAAAGTTGATGTGGGAGTGCAGACTTTTCCTGACGACAATGTCAGAGAAGATTCTGTCGCGTTTACCTGTAATAACTGTAAAAGTAGAATGCAGCTTGATGTCAATGAGATTGACAATAGCTCAAACATGCAGCTGGTACCTGTTGATTGCCCTGAGTCTGCTGATAAGCCAAAGAAACAAGTTCTCAAAGTGAGGGCAATAATGTCAGCTGCCTTTTCCAGTATAGCTTGAATTCATTATATTAATTATAATTTTTTTTATCTTGTGATATAGGCAGTAGAGAAGGTTCTGGCAGGATCTATTAGGAGAGAAATGGCACTCGAACAGTCCTGTGCAAAGCAGACTTCTGAGATAATGCAGCTCAATCGCTTGGTAAGTTTCTCTCATTGTTTATCAACAACCATCTGTGGCCGTTGTTATCTTCATCTGTTGTTTTGACTATGTTCTATCATATTTGTAGGTGCAACAGTACAAGCATGAGAGGGAATGCAATGCCATAATATCACAGACAAGGGACGACAAAATTCTTCGCCTTGAGAGCCTTATGGATGGTGTTTTACCCACTGAGGAGTTCATGGACGAAGAGCTTGTGTCCCTCACACATGAACACAAGGTAGAAATAAGTTCCTTTCAGGTTTCCATTTTATGATTACTATATTAGATGCTTATACTTATGTACTATCAACAGCTTTTAAAGGAGAAGTATGAGAATCATCCAGAAGTTTTGAAGATGCGGATAGAGTTAAAAAGAGTACAAGATGAGCTAGAAGAGTATCAGAATTTCTACAAATTGGGGGAGAGGGAAGTTTTGATGGAAGAGATACAAAGTTTAAGAAATCAGCTTCAATTTTATATAGACTCTTCATCCTCATCAGCAAGAAAGCAATATCCGTTACTGCAATTGACTTATTCATCTGAACCCACTTTGGCAGCGACCACCCTGACTGCCATTCCAGATTCATCAGAGGTGAGTGCTGAGGCAAATGCAATTCCAGAATCAACTGAGGACAGTGCCGAAGTTAAACTTGAACAGGAAAGAATTCGATGGACTGAGGCAGAAAGCAGGTGGATTTCTCTTTCTGAAGAACTGAGAGCCGAACTTGAAGCTAGCAAGTTGCTAGCTGAAAAGAGGAAGCAGGAACTAGATGCTGAAAGGAAGTGTGCTGGGGAACTAAATGAAGCAATGAAAATGGCTATAGAAGGCCATGCAAGACTATTAGAGCAGTATGCAGATTTGGAAGAGAAACATATACAATTACTTGCAAGGCATAGAAATATCCAGGATGGAATTGAGGATGTCAAGAAAGCAGCTTCCAGAGCAGGAGTAAGAGGTGCAGAGTCTAAGTTCATAAATGCCCTTGCTGCAGAAATTTCAGCATTAAAAGCAGAAAGAGAAAAAGAAAGGCGAATCCTAAGGGATGAAAACAGAGGGCTTCGGGCCCAACTGAAGGATACTGCTGAAGCAGTACAAGCTGCAGGTGAACTGCTTGTGCGGCTTAAAGAAGCAGAAGAAGCTGTCACTACTGCACAGGTGAGTAAAGAATCAATTTGTATTTCCAATGGTTTGTTTTCAACTGAGCGAATTAAAATACGGTTTTGTTGCTATTATTTCCGTTTGCTGCTTCGTCTCCAGCATTCTTCTTGTCTGTTCCATGGACAATGTCATTTGTTCCTTATAAATATAAACCCATCTGTTTCTTCCATTCTCATGCCATGAAGAGAGTGAGAGAAGGATAGTAGCCGTTAAGAGGGTTATCCATCAGTATGAAGTGACATGACAAAGACGAGAGAAACTTAGATGGTTTTAGACTTAGTTATTTCATGTGACAAGATTTGGAGCATCAATGTCACCCTTATTCAATTTGAGGAAAAGGAGAGTAGATTGACGCTAACCTATTATTAGCAGGGATGTAATAGAACACATATTTAGGTGCCAGTCAGCACCCTTAGTATGCAAAGCTCTTGGGCCATAAGTTGATTAGGTTGAGAAAAGGTATTATGAATTGTAGCTTGCCCTTAATACTATTTTTTAAGGGACTAAAACCGAAGGAAGACAAGTGGAAGAAAGAGAATAAGAAGTTGTAGCATGCCCTTAGTACTATTCATATTCCAGTGAACTATTTTCCATGTTTACATTCATGGTAATACCAAGCCCTTGTGTGCTTCATTTCTTTCCTTTTTTTAATGCTCATTGTCTTAAAATAATCAGTTTCGCTCCAGCTTTATTGCTTAATTTATTACTCTTGCGTTATATATCATTCAAATTTCTAATTTTTTTTTAAGATTAGTCCCTCATATTATTTGCCTGTGATTACTTTTTTCATGTTGAAGTCTCTTTCTCTCGTACAATGAATTTCTATCAATTTGTAAACCTATCCTAACAAGCTTACCCCATCAGCAGTAGGTCAATTTTATTTGCCGCAACTGATGCATATATATAGTTTCCCTGGTAGTGGTGATTTTTTTTTTTGACGCGCTGGGTCAGTTCAGTTCATTGTTTGACCCTGACTCTAAGATGTAATTTGCAGAAACGGGCTATGGATGCAGAGCAGGAAGCTGCAAAGGCCTACAAACAAATTGATAAATTGAAGAAGAAACGTGAGAAGGAGATTAGCACGCTTAATGTGCTCCTTGCGGAAACGCGTTTGCCTAAGGAAGCAATACGACCAACTTATGATGATTTTGTCATGCCCAGTTACGATGAGGCAAAAGAGCCACGCAGTGGTAATGATCAGTTTGAGCCATTTTATAATGCAGAGGACAGTGAGCTTGCAAAATTAGCAGAACCATCATGGTTCTCTGGTTACGACAGATGCAATATATAGATCTTCACACTTTGGTGAATAATTATGATAGTTTGTGTTCATTTGTTCATATGATTTGAAGAAATGATTGTATTCTTTCATTCTTAGTCTTTGTGAGCATAGATGAGCTTGTCTCCCTTCTATCTCTTCCTTACACCAAATCCTAATTTGAATAGACAGATTTTGCCTAATTAAGTTGAGGCAAGTTTTGCATTAGTCTTCTGTGAGGAATCAAGATCCTTGTGAGTTTGGGTTCTTGACATAAATGAATCTTTCTAAGAGCCGAGGTTCATTTTCTTTGTACTTTTTGGTGTAAATAAAGTTAAGGGGAGGGGAGGTTATCCATTTATTAGGTTAGGCATGTCACAAGTTTCACTGAAAGTTTATAGTAATATTTATAGATTAGGTACCAATAACTTGATACTGCCAATTGAGCCAACCCCTTGGGCTAGATTCATTTTCTGTTTGTGCCCACAATGCATTACAATTTTGTAATTGAAACTGTAGTTTTTAGTTACGTTCATATATTTTTGTTATAACTCTGTTTCACAATATTTGAAAGGATGATGTTGTGTTATTTTTTATTTATCCTTCCTTGTGTCCATGTTTGTAACTTATTTTTGGCAGTTACTCAGATTTGATTACATTTGCAAACTACCCAAAGCCAGAAAACCTTACCACTTACCTTAATGGATGGTTCACTTATATTAACATATTGCCCATTTGCCCATGCCTCTCCTTTGCAAATGGATTTATCATTGATTTATTACACTTATGAGGCTACAAACTGTCAATATAGATTGTAGTTTTGAAGCAAGGTGAAAGCAGTTATATATTGTATTGGATATGATGCCAATGATGAACCCGTTTTGTAAGAAATATAAGATTAGAACAAGTTTCAAGAAAATTTGTTCAACTTATAAGTGCATGAGCATTACTGCATCACTTACTGTGTATATATTTTTTTTTTTTTGGCTGTACCAAAGGTTTTGATATTCTGCTTATACCAATATATTGTGTTAATTTGAGTACTGAAAATTATAAAAGAAAATGGCAATTTCTAATCTTTACAAATTAGTCAGTATGATTTAATTTTGATTAACTGTTACTATATAAATTTGTTACACTATTATATAATTACATGTTTGCACATTATTGTAACTACATGAGAAATTAAACTCTTTTAATGATGTGATAACACATAATTAAATTATAAAGTAAAAAGTTTTATACTGACAGTAGATCAAAATTAAACTACTAAAATTATGGTTTTTGTTGAAAAGTTTAATTTTGATCCATTATCAGTATAAAAGATTTTATACTATCATTCAATTACATCTTACCAAATCCTTAGAAGAGTTTGAATAAGATAATAGTTATCTAAAAGGTTAAACTCTTTTAATGATTTAGAAAGATCTGATTAGATGATAATGTAAAAAAATTTTATACTGATAGTGAATCAAAATTAAATCTTTTGTTGAAAGCAAAGTATTCAAGTTCACCATTTTTTCCTATTGATTTAATTTTGATCTAATGTTAATATAAAAAATATTTTTATATCATCACCTAGTTATGTGTGGTCATATTATTAAAAGAATTTGACTATAATAATAATTACTTAACAATTAAACTCTTTTAATAATTTATTAATATATGATCGAATAATAATAAAAAAATTTTACTTTGATAGTAAATTAAAATTAAAATCATTTTATATTTTGGTGTCTTTGAAAAACTAGAGCTTACCATAGAATAAAAGTAAAATATATCAAAAGAATATTAAGATGCTGACTATTAATTCAATTTTAGAATGCCACGCCTTCCTTTCAATTTGATTACTGTAATAATTTAATTAAAACTATATTTATTGTTAATTAAAGTTTATGATGTGGCATAATGACAATGTACTATCAACTAAGAGTATTTTTTACTCATTTGAACTGTTCTATAAACTTAATTTTATATTCATTTTAAATTTATATTTGGCTCTATCACTTTGTGATGTGTAGAGTTATATGCTAATTATTAATTAAACTAAGAGAGCATTACATGTCTTTATATTTTACAATGTGTTTTTCTTTTTTTATTTTCACGAGGTATTCACACAAAGATGTAATATTTTAATCTTTACTCAAAATACTTAAACTACCTTTTTTCATAAGATATTTTTTAATAGAATTATACTTCTAATATTATAAGTAAAATTTGTTTTACAAAATTTTTAATTTGTTTATTATTCAACCACATCTTTAAAGATTGGGAGGTGCTTTTCTTTGAATATATAGAAGCTACTAAAATATAATATCATTTATAACTAGCCACATGACAACAATGAAATGAAAGAAATTGCTTAAAATAAATTAAACTCATCCAATCTCGAGTGTGGATAGGCTTACAAATTGTGTGAAGTCACAAACAAATAAAAGACTTGTTAACGGTATATTAACCATGGTTTGCATAAGATCTTTCTTTTTTCGGTCAGCATTTGCATAAGATCTTGTATTTGACCAGTACTGTTTTTTTTCTTAAAGCAACCTTTCCCAAGTCTAAATAATGAAAAAATTACACAGGAACTACGTGGGGTAAAGTTCGACTTGCCTGTTTGTTTTAACTTTCTACAAATGCTCGATATTAATTTAGTTTTTAAATCATGAAAAGTGACATCATTTTGGTCTTAAAAAAATTTACATCAGTTTAGTTACTCAATTTTTGAAAAATATAATCAATTTAATCCCTCAATCATAGAAATTATATCAATTTATTCCATATTTATATAAAGATGATTTTGATGTTACCTTTCATGATTTAAAAACTAAATTGATGTTGATATTCTTCGAAAGATCAAAGTAATATCGATACAATTTTTAAAAGATCAAATTAAAAATTTATTCTACAATCTAAAACAAACAAAACAAGTAATTTGTTTCACCTTTCACGGCACATACCAACATTTTGCTTGTATACACCAAATCCAATAAACTTTGCGTAATTGAGATACCATTCATAGGTCTCATCTTCCTTATGAAATTTAAGACCACCAACGACCAAGGTTTGTACTCACAGCTCTATGTTTGACAAAACTATGAAAATTCAAAACTACCTCTTCAGAGACACTGGATAACAGAAAGTAGAATGAATGAAAAAGGGTTGATTTCATTCAGTGTTCTGAATACACTTATATACAAAGTAGCTAACACTTACTGATACAAGCTAACTTATACAAACTATCACTAACTACCACTAACTAACACAAGCTACTGCTAACTGACTGATGACTAACATAATTGACATGTACACAAATGAATAATTATTAGCCTTTGTCTTCGAGTTCCTTGTCTTCATTGGGCTGCTGACAAATGTTCTCAGGTAATACCCCCCCGCAAGCTGGAGAATGGATGTTTATCATTCCCAGCTTGGAATGTAGATGCTGAAAAGTAGAAACTCCAAATGGTTTTCTACAAATGTCTGCAATCTGTGCTGTTGTCAAAATTGGAAGTAGGTGAATTAAGCCTGTCTGCAACTTCTCCCTGACTGGATGACAGACAAGCTTGATATGTTTTGTCCTTTCATGAAAGGATGGATTTGCTGCAATGTAGAGAGCTGACTGGTTATCACAGAATAATAGAGCTGGTGACTTAAAATTGAGCTGCAGATCCTGCATTAGAAAAGTTAGCCACTGAATTTCACATGTAGCAGCTGCCAAAGCCCTATACTTGGCTTCAGAAGATGATCGTGAAACTGTATGTTGCTTTTTTGATTTCCAAGATATGATGGAGCTACCCAGATAAATGCAATATCCTGTCACAGACCTCCGGGAGTCAAGACATCCTGCCCAATCAGAGTCACTGAACCCTTTCAATTGTAATTCTGATTGAGTTGGATAAAATAGCCCTTGTCCTGGACTGCTCTTAATGGATCTCAGCACCCTTGTTGCAGCTTTGTAATGCATCATCATTAGCCTTGCTAAAAACTGACTCAGTTGCTGTACAGCATAGCTGATGTCAGGTCTAGTTGTGGTCAAATACAGTAATCGCCCAATCAACTTGCGATATGCTGAGATGTCTTGGTAGGGTTCACCCACGTCCTGTTGAAGCTTGACTGAATTATCCATTGGAGTCTTGCTCGGTTTGGCTGCTAGTAACCTTGCATCTGAAATTGACTCTAGTGCATACTTTCTTTGGCAGATGGAAATTCCTTTGGAAGTTCTGGCAATTTCAAGTCCTAAGAAAAATTTGAGGTTGCCAAGTTCTTTTATTTTGAAGGAGTTGTCTAAGAACTCTTTTACTGCTGTAATCTCTGTCATATCATTGCCAGCCAAGATCAAATCATCTACATAGACCAAAAGTGCTGTAAAGGAATGGCTAATCTTTTTAACAAATAAAGAATGATCGGATTCGGACTGCAAATATCCAAGTGAAAGCAAGGATGATGACAATTTTGAGAACCATTGTCGGCTAGCTTGCTTGAGAGCATAGAGAGATTTTCTTAGTCAGCACATTTGATTGGGTATGTTAGATTGAAAACCAGGAGGAAGCACCATATAAACCTCTTCAGGCAAGTCACCATGCAAAAATGCATTATTTACATCAAGTTGATGTAAATGCCATTGCTGAGCAGAGGCAGCGGCTAGTAGTAACCTGATTGTGGACATTTTAGCAACTGGTGAAAAAGTGTCAAAATAATCTAATCCCTCCGTTTGTGTATACTCTTTGGCAACTAATCTTGCCTTATATCTTTCAATACTACCATCTGCCTTGTATTTAATTTTGTAAACCCATTTACAACCTATTGGTTGCTTACCTGGTGGAAGGTCAGTCAAGCAGCAATCTCAGCTGCCATAGCCTTCTTCCAGCAGTCATGCTTAATGGCTTGATTGTAAGTTTTGGGTTCAGTTTGTGTGGATAGGGTTAATGTAAAATGCCTTTGACTTGGTGAGAGATGATTATATGAGATATAGTTGGATATGGGATATGGTATAGTAGTCATGGTCTGTTTTGCTGAATTGATCAGATTGCAGTGATAATCGAGAAGGTATGTTGGTGGTTGTCTCTGTCTTGTGGATCTACGAGTTGGTGGCTGTGTGGTGTTATTTGTGTTTTGTTGCTGTATGCCAGGTGACTGTGTGATGGTTGTGGAATAGAATTTGTGTGCGTATCATTTGTTTGATGGTCTGTGTAATCAAATGAGATGGAATCAGAAATGGTTGTGTTAGTTGGTAGTGGAATGGAATCAATGATTGTGTGGTCTGATGTATTTGCTGAATGGAAAGGAAAAAAAGATTCATAAAAGATGGCATTTCTCGAGAGAAAGAGTTCTTTGGAGTTGATATCAAACAAAATGTAACCCTTGGTACCAGGTTTGTAACCTAAGAAAAGACACTTTCTAACCCGTGGGTCAAGTTTGGTTCTATTGGAAGTCAATGTGGATGCATAACCTAATGAACCGAAGACTTTTAAATGTGAAATATCTGGTGATTCCTTGTATAGCAGTTGGTAAGGGGAATGATTATTTAATAGTGGTGGGAATTCTGTTGATAAGAAATGTGGACCGCAAAGGACCAGAAAGCTTTAGGCAGATTTACTTGAAAAAGGAGTGATCTTGTGACATTAAGAACATGTTGGTGTTTCCTTTCGACTACAGCGTTTTACTGTGGAGTCTCTACACAAGATGTTTGGTGAAGTATACCTTTGGAGTTGTAAAAGGATGTCATTTGGAATTCTGAACCATTATCAGACCTTATTGTTTTGAGAGTAGTCTGTAACCGGTTACTAATCATATTGATGAATGTTTGAAGGTGAGTTCTTGAAGACTTTGATTTCATGAGATAAATCCAAGTATATTTAGAATAGTCATCTACAATTGACAGAAAATATGTGTGATCAGTGAGAGAAACAACAGAAGCTGGTCCCCATATATCAACATGCACTGAATCAAAAATTTGAGAGGACTTTGTAGAACTAAGTGGAAAAGGTAATCTTTTCTGTTTTGCAAAATGACATACATCACAGGTTTTATTACAAACTGATGTTACAAAAGGAAATTGGTCAGAAGGAGGGACATTCTCTCAGTTGAAGGATGCCCAAAACGAAAATGCCACAAATCAAACTTATTTACAGAAATGGAGTTGATTATAGAGGAACAAACAGTCTTGAGTGCTGTTGTTAAAACAGTATTTGAATCAAGAGGTGCCTTGAAGCCATAAAGACCATTAACCAGATCAGTTGTACCAATCCTCTTGGATGTAATTTTCTCGTGAATCAAACAGTAAGAGGAATGAAAGATTAAGGTACAATGTAAATGAGAGGTGAGTTTGCTAATTGAGATAAGGTTGAATTTAAATTGAGGAATGTATAATACATCAGATAGAATGAGGGAATTGTTGAAATGAATGTTTCCTGAGAAATGTGCTGTGACATGAGAGCCATTTCGAAGCTTCACTATAATGGGTTTTATTTGTTTATATGCTGAGAAATGTTAGAGATTGTTGGTAATGTGGTCAGTTGCTCCTGTGTCTAGTATCCAGGCTCAACATTGTTTTGATATGAAGAGAGGGCTAGGTGGTTACCTTCCTTGGTGTTTGAAAGTGGTTGAGGATTGATATGCTGAGTTGTTGTTATCTGGTTTGAAGCATGATTCAAATTGATTTGGGAATTAGACTGCTGAAGAAGAGCCATTAAGCCTTGATACTGTTCTGCAGTAAAATTAAAACCTAGAGTATTTGTGGCCTCCTGAACAGGAACTGGGTTGGAAACATCATCAGCAACTATATTAACAGATGAATTTCTGGGTCTATAACCAGGAGGAAACCCATGTTTCCTGTAGCAAGTTTCAATTGTGTGTCCCTTTCTGCCACAAAACGTACACAACTTGAATCCAGTAGACTGTCCTTTTCCTGAAGGTAAGAAAGAACCTCTGTCAAAAGTATTTGGGCCTGACCCTCTTCCCTGACCTCTACCAAATGCAAAGGCTGAAAAATCTTGAAATGAATCACTTGTGGTATTGACTAAAATTTTGGACTCATTGAGCAAACCAGATGCAGATAACTGCCGCTCATGTTGAATAACCATAGAAAAAGCTTTGTTGATTGCTGGCAAAGGTTCCATCAAAAGAATCTGACTCTTAACATTTGCAAACTGATCATTGAGACCATTTAGAAAACAAATAATCTGATCATGATTTCTATACTGTCTAGCTGAGCATGTACAATTGGGTAAGGGTCGAAAATTTTCCAATTCATCCCAAAGAACCTTCAATTCTGTAAAATATTTTGTAACTGAGAAAGAACCTTGTTTCAATATAAATAGCTCTTCTTGAAGACTTGAAATTCGTAAGGCATCACCCTGAGAGAAACGATCTTTGAGGTCTGTCCAAGCATCCGAAGCATTGTCAATCCAGATAATGCTCTTCGCAATCTCTGGATCTATGGAGCGAGACATGCATGAAAGAATCATAGTGTTGCAACGATCCCAAGCTTCGAACATTGGATGATCTAGCTCCGGTCTTGGAATCCTGCCATTCACAAATTTCCACTTGTTCTTGGAATTCAACGCCATCCTCATTGCTCTGGCCCATGGATGGTAATTAGGTCCATTCAACACAGGTGTAACAAGAGCTGTTGCAGGGCAGTCATTTGGGTGCATGTAATAGGGATCACGAATAGGAAGGATTGTTATCTTGATTGGCAGCCATGGAAGAACCAAGAAAAAAGCTTCAGAGAATTATGAGAGAAAAGGATTAAGAGTGCGTAGCGAAAAAAATTGGTCTTGATACCATACAGAACGGAGAGTAGAAATGAATGAAAAGGCGGTTGATTTCATTCAGTGTATTCTGAATACACTTACATACAAAATAGCCTAACACTTACTGATATAAGCTAACTGATACAAACTGTCCACTAACTACCACTAACTAACACAAGCTACTGCTAACTGACAGATGACTAACATAATTAACATGTACACAAATAAATAATTATTACCCTCTGTCTTCGAGTTCCTCGTCTTCATTGGACTGCTGAGAAATGTTCTCAGGTAATACTGGATCAGGAAGTGTACGCTGTCTTGACTTTGCTCTCTTTTCTCTTTGGAGTTCAAAAAAAATTCCACCATGCTTCACAGAAATAAACTAGTTAGCAGAGCAAGACAAGGGAAATTTGTTGGAGGATGAAGTTGAAGGCATTCACTTAGCAAAGAGTTAAAGAATTCAAAAATCAACGTATCCCATCCATACAATTCATACGATTGTGTTCTCCAATTATTCCATCAAAACTGAATGTTAGAGTTCGCCACGTGCGTAATTACAACTTGAGTGGGTGGGGTATGGTGTGTAAGTAATCAAAATTAATTAATGGGCATTGTGCTGTAAGTCATTGTTTTGGTGTAATGCCTTGTAAATTACACGGCAGAAGACACCACTAGATGTAACTGGGACTGCAGGAAGCAAAATATTCCAAGAGTAAATTTCCGATTTGCTCGGAATGTATTGACGTCATTTTAATTCTTTAAAAATTATTAATATTAATTTAATTTTTGAATTATAAAAAATTAATATTAAAATTATTTTAAAAATAAAAATTAAAATTAATGTTAATTTTTATAATTAAAAAATTAAATTAATATTATTTTTTTTAAAATAATCAAAATAATATTATCTTTTATAATTTAATAATTAAATTAATATTAATATTTTTTTAAAAAATTAAAATGATATCAATGCAATATAAAAAGAAAAGAAGTGGAAGTCACTGATTTTGTGTTTGTGGTTGTGGACAAGGGGCCAGCCGCCAGTCCCTTGCTGTCGACCATTGAATGTGGAAGCTACTGTTAACGGCGTGCGCTGCACGGGAAAAGAATCACATCTCTTTCCTCTTTGTGGTCCTTCCAATCTTGACGTCCATTTCCTTGGATGCTTTGGTGAGCCTGTGAATCACGTTGAAGTGCCCAAGTGGAATTAATTAGATAATCAGAATATATTACTTTAATTCTTCTCTCTATTTTATATTTTTTAATTTTTTTATTTTTAAAACATACAAATACACTTTAAATCCTTAAGTATTTTAAAAAATTCGCCCATACCCTAAAATGCTTTTATATATATATATATATATATATATATATATATATATATATATATATATATATATATAAAAGATACATTACATATAAATTTTTTGAGAAAAATGCCTAAGTTTTCAAAAACATAGAATCATTTGTGAAATAACTTTATAAATAATAAAGATGTTATCCTTTTTTTTTATTTACTTTTTTTTATATAAATCAAGAATAATTTTATGAAATTTGATTTATTTAAACTATTTTATAAAGATTAATCTTTTTCGAATTGAGAATGATATTGGTCAATCTCGTGAAGTGAAGCTTTCAAAATTTAAATCACAATCTTCATATTTAAAAGTGTAATTTATTTTTATTATACTAACATCTCAATAATTCACTCTTATAATAAAGCATATAAATATCCTCAAAAATAAAAGGAGCATATATAAATACAAATTAAAATCATTCCACATGAAAAAAGACTGTAATCAATTAAAGTCAAGTGGGTGTTGTTGGAGAACTATTCCCCAGTAGTGACATGATTATGTCTTGCATTTTCAATCCTACAGTGACATATATACTCTATAGATAACACACAAGTGATGATGTCTTGAGACAGACCCAGCTAGTCATCTCATTCTCAATCTGCTCCTTCCTCTAATCTAAATTCTAATGGCTTCCAGTTCAGTACTTGGTTTCTCTTTCTTCCCATTCCTTTTTCTGATTCTTTTCCTCACGTTCTCATCATCTGGGCAAGGGCAACCAATCTCAATCAAGGAGGCCACTGTGAGAGATCTCCAACTTGCATTCCAGAGAAACCAGTTAACCTCAAGGCAACTCGTTGAGTTCTACCTCAAGCGAATCCGCAGGCTGAACCCAGTTCTCAAGGGGGTCTTGGAAGTGAACCCAGATGCACTGGCCCAGGCTGACAGAGCTGACCAGGAGCGAAGGGCCAAGGCACCTGGGTCCTTTTCTGGGTTGCATGGAATACCCATTCTGGTCAAGGATAACATTGCAACTAAGGATAAGCTCAACACCACGGCTGGCTCGTTTGCGCTGCTGGGCTCAGTGGTGCCTAGAGATGCAGGCGTAGTTACCAGGTTAAGGGAAGCTGGTGCCATCATTTTGGGGAAGGCCAGCCTCAGCGAGTGGTCACATTTCAGGTCAAATGGAGCACCCAGTGGTTGGAGTGCCAGAGGTGGACAAGGAAAGGTAATTTACTTGTTCCTACTTCAGCTGAGCTAGGTCTTGCTTTTCAAGTCACCTCTGTCTCAGTTTATTGAGTTTTCTCATAAGAATTATATCCATATCCTTTTGAGAAATTTAGAAGACAGTTTTTGCCTTTTTGGGATATAGATCAGTGAATGCTAGTTCCATAATTAGTTAGAAAACAAGTATAAAAGAACACCCACCCCCCCAAAAAAAAAAAAATTGACATTAGCAACTCTTTACAAATATAACTTCAGCATAATTTAATGACTTTGATATTTCACACAAAATAATATTTCGCAAGGACTGCTTAACTTGCAGTCTTGCACAGTTGTATACATACCCAGATGATAATAACTGGATTTGACTACTACTAGTTGATGTGTAGTGTGAGGAGGGGGAACGGTTGAACCCACCACACTTTTCATTTTCAATGTATGCCAAGCAGATTCAATAATCTTGGATTTATTTATTATATATATATATCAAATATTGTGAAGCCAATGTCTTATTTTACAGTTGACAGCTTATTCTGGTGTATTTGGATGCTATAATGTGCTTCTTTTTTTTTAATGTGATTACCAAGTAATTACCTAACTGAAAGGCTACAGAAAAGTCGGTAAATACCAGAACTTTTGTGTGAATTATTCTTAAAAATCAAGGAGTACTCAATGTCATTTGTGTGCTGAAGAATCTGCAGACAATGGGTGATCTTTGGATGCTATATTGTGAAGTCAATATAGTTTTGTACAGTGAACGGCTTATTCTGGTATATTTGGATGCTATAATATACTTTTTTTTTTTATGTGATTACCAAGTAATTACCTAAACTGAAAGGCTACAGAAAATCGCTGAATGACTAGACTTTGGTGTGAATTATTCTAAAAAATCAGGAGTACTCAATGTCATTTTTGTGCTGCAGAATCCATACACAATGGGTGGATCCTTGTGGGTCAAGTAGCGGATCAGCAATATCAGTAGCAGCAAATTTGGTGGCAGTGTCTCTTGGTACTGAGACCGACGGCTCCATTTTATGTCCTTCAGGTTCTAACTCAGTAGTGGGCATCAAACCAACAGTTGGTCTCACTAGTAGAGCAGGGGTAGTTCCAATCACCCCAAGACAAGACACAGTTGGGTAAGTCACTAAGTCTGTTGCAATAGCTCCATTTCCGTTAAGTCAATGCCTTTTGCAAGCATTTCCCCAGTCATAAAAAACATTTTGCAACAGCAAATGTGTAACATTGTGTGGGATGGTACAGACCAATATGCAGGACTGTATCAGATGCTGCTTATGTTCTTGAAACCATTGCAGGCATTGACACTAAGGATAAGGCAACAATTGAAGCATCAAAGTATGTCCCAAAAGGTGGCTATGTTCAATTTCTGAAGAAAGATGGACTAAGAGGAAAGAGAATAGGAGTAGTGAGACTTTTCTACGATTTTGGGAATGATACTTTCCTGCAGAAAACTTATGAGTTGCACCTAAAAACATTAAGGTAATAAAAATTACTACTTGTTTCTCTACTCTCAACTATTACTGCTTGTGAATTTGCTGCAGCAAGTCTCAAACACTTTCTTCAAACTTAGGCAAAGAGGAGCAGTTTTGGTTGACGATTTGGAGATAGATAAAATCAATGAAATCCTTACTCTGATTCAAGTGAATTGGTTGCTATGAAAGTCTGAATTCAAACTATCCTTGAACGCATACCTCAAAGACTTAGTTGCTTCCCCAATGAGAACCTTGGCCGACGTGATAGCCTTCAACAAGAAACACCCGAAATTGGTGAGTTTGTGAGCAGAAGGACACTTTTGTTTATTTGTTCATGGTTAATATAAATAATACCAACTCAACAATGGCATGGCAATTGCAGGAGAAACTTGAGTACGGCCAAGAACTCATGTTGGAAGCTCAAAAGACTAATGGAATTGGGGAAGCAGAGAAAGAAGCATTATCAAATATGACAAGATTGTCCCAAAATGGATTTGAGAAACTAATGATAAGAAACAAACTAGATGCAGTGGTGATCCCTGGTTCTATATTTAGGGTTGTACTTCGCCATTGGAGGCTATCCAGGAGTAACTATTCCAGCAGGATATCAAAAGGAAGCGCCATTTGGAATTTACTTTGGAGGTTTGAAAGGCTCAGAGCCAAAGCTGATTGAAATTGCTTATTCCTTTGAGCAAGCAACTAAGATTAGGAAGCCTCCTCCACTTTATAAGTTAAAATCTCAAAGCTGAACCAGTGATTGTCTTATATGACTATCAATAAGTTCATTCCAATAATGAGGTTTCTGTGGATTGTGTGCTGCATTTACCATGAATCTAAACTCAATAGCTGAAGAGCTAATCGAGGGTTATTTCAATGATGATTAAAGAGCATTGAAATTGAGATGTTTAGTTTAAGAGTGGAATGTGTCAATGTGATTGGCAATAAAAATAAGTGGGGAAAAAAAGAGAGCAAAACATGTAAAAGGTTTGTTCTGGCAATCAGTAGAAAAAAAAATGGATAAAATTTAGAAGTATTTGTTTCGATACTTTTCTATATGTGTAGTTTGAAATATATTAAGGAATTATGGACAGTAGACAGCAGAGTTGTAATATTTCTATGCCTTTTGGAAACTTGACATTATATATATTTATAGAAAATTTCTATATATCTTATAATTGTTTAATTATTAAATAAAAAATATAAAATGTATTTTAAAATTTTAAAATATTAAATGTTTCTATTTATCACTTAATACTTTTTTCATTAAATAATAAAAGAATTATTATAAAAATTGTTTAGGAGAATTTAGCTTAAAATATGCTTATTGTCTTTATGCTTTCTCACAAAGAAAGCACGCACACTGAAAATGATGTAGAATAAAGGAAATATATCTGAGTTTTAATGCCAAAGCAGATTAAACGTTTTCCTAGTCACTAAAATTAAGTTATTGGTCAGGAGTTTAGATAATTTATAAAATATCATATGTTCAAACTTTTATTTTTTCTTTGTCAAAGAAAAAAAAATTATATGTTTCCCCTTTTGATGATTGAAACTAGCGTTGCAAAACATTTACCTATATTTTAGTCATATTTTATGCATGTGCCAATTCTTTTCTTCAGCATATTTAATTATATTTAGATAAGTAAAGGAGAAGAGAAAGAGAATATTTCTCTCTCTTGAGCAAATTTATTTTCCAATTAAAGAGATTTTTATTGATCATCCTTATTGATAAAGTAATTTATAAGTATCACGATAAAGTTTCATTAATGATTTTAGCATGCTTTATCTTGAAATAAAATAACGATTTCTCTCTCTACCAAAAAAAAAAAAAGCCTTTGCTCTCTTTTAGCCTTGAGATTTTTAGAAAAAAAAATGGTATTACTATATCCTTTATTAATAGCTCAATGTTTCATTGTTAAGACATAATTTTTATATATCAATTTATCTATATTATTATATGAAGGGGATTTTTTTTTTGGTATTAAATTTTTAATTTTTTTTAAAAATTATTAATAATTAATTAAATACAAATAAAAAAAAGATAAACATAAAAATTTTTATTTAATTTTTTACAAAATTAGTTTAGCTCATTCAGTCATATTTTTTTATGTTAATATCATACTTTTGTTGTGTGGCGTCAATACATAAGACTTCACCAATGAATTTGACAATAAATTTATAAAATCCGATAGATATAACTTTTTATATATAAAAACAAATATAAACTTGTTATAACCCTTTCCTTGATTTTAGAGAGTAAAATTAAGGAAAAGAGATTTGAGAATATAATAATATATAATACCCAAAACTAAATGGGGTATTATAAATGAATTAAATATTATTATTTTTATAATATTAAAATATAATATTATTTTTTATCATTAATATTAAGTAATAATTGAAAATTATTAATAATATTACACAATTTCTAATTTAGTAAAATTGATCTTTAATGATATTAAATAGACAGATTTCACAAGTTTAGATCAATTTTTTCTATTATTTATAAAAACCTAACGATTAAATATGATTTATATTTATATTATTAAATTAAGAGATAATGGAAGCAGTGGATTCTCTTTTCGTGAAATATTTGTTATTTTCAAATATTTCTCACAAACAATTTTATTGAAAAGGACTACAACATTAAATGAAATACAAATTAAATATAAATAGTAGTCGAGCATAATAAAAAAACAACATAAACTTAAAGTATAATGTAAAACAAAAATTAACAAAATATGGTAAAGCTCATTGCAAATATGAGCTTTCTGTTTTGCAAGCCCATTCTTTGCTTTAGCTTTTTTTATTTCTCATTCTTCATCCTGCAACTTTTATTTGTTGACGGAGAAAGCGGTCAGGTCAGTGAACTGATGGCTAAAGGCTTACTGCCTTGATGCACTACACCTTAGGATGCCAATGCGACTAGCCTTGAAAAATAGAGTTCACGTGCAACTGTTACAGTTACTAGTGGACAGAGGCTCGCAACCTCATTATATTCAGAATTTTAGAGGAAGTTCTTACATTAGAGGTGGAAGGTTTCATCGATTTCAGAGGCAGAGGTGGTCGTTTTAATGGAACAAAGGTCTAACATGTATTGTCAAGTTTGTTTCAAACCAGGACACCTTGCTTCTTACTATTATTATTGGTTTGATCAGTCATTTCAACTTCAGCAAATGTATCATCCTGCAAATCCCTTTCCATAACAACCGAGAACAAGGGGCAACATAACAGTTAGCAACTCTTGAAGTGTTTGCTGACCAGAACTGGTTTCCAGACTCTGGAGCCACGAACCACATCACTTCATATTTAAGCTAATTTGATGCAAAAAAACATATTACACTAGTCGTGAACAAATCTACATGGGTATTGGTATAGGTTTGGATATTTGAAGTATTGGTTACTTCTAGTGTAAAGTCATCCTTTAACCCATCTGTTTCCCTTTCATTGAACCATTTACTGCATGCTCCACCAATAACTAGGAATTTGATCAGTGTTGGTAAATTTTCCAAAGACAATTAAGTCTTTTTTTGAGTTTCATCCTACTCATTGCTTTGTTAAATCACCATTCACCAAGGAAGTTCTACTCCCAAGGGGTTATTAGGAGTGATGGACGTTATTGCTCTGACACTTGTCAACTTCTTCATTTGTCCAAGCCGTCAAGTGCTTCTGTCAAATTCATGTACAAATGATAGTTTTAATTCAAATAACAATGTATTTTCTCTCCGGCATGGTAGACTTGGCCACCCACAGTCCAGTATTGTAAAACAGATTCTAAACAGTTATAAACTTGCTGTTTCGAATAAGTCAATAAGTGATTTCTATAATGCTTGTTGGCTAGGTAAGGCAAGAAGATTGCGAACAACTGATTCTGTAACACAATATAATAATCCACTAGAACTAGTCTACATTGATTTGTGGGGGCCATCTCCCATAATCTCACACAACGGGTATCGATATTACATTACCTTTGTTGATGGCACATTCAAGGTTTACATGGATATACATGCTGAAGCAAAAGTCAGATGCCTTTTCCACCTTTCTTGAGTTTAAATCTATGGCAGAACTGCAACTTAATACAAAGATAAAAGCAATTCAATCTGAATCAGGTGGTGAAATATAGAGTATTTTCTAACTACCTCAAACGGCAAGAGATTCAACATAGGTTAGTATGTCCATATACTCACCATCAAAATGGTGTCATAGAAAGGAAGCACAGACACATAACAGAATTAGGTCTTACTCTATTAGCTAAGGCATCTTTACCACTTCACTTTTAGGATGAAAGCTTTTCAAACAGCAACATTTCTAATTAATAGACTACCCTCCACTGTTATATCCAAATGAAACACCCTATACCAAGCTTTTTCACAAACAACCAGACTACACAATTCTAAAAGTATTTCAGGTGTGCTTGTCTTCCATTACTTAGGCCTTATAATATACACAAAATGCAGTTTAGGTCCACACAATGCACATTTATAGGCTATAGTTCGAAACACAAGGGTTATAAATGCTTAGCACTTGATGGAAAAGTCTATATATCCTGAGATGTGATCTTCAATGAAAATTACTTCCCTTATTCAGTTCAGTTTTTCCCAACAAATCCCTTCAACTGGGAATAGTGCTTCTGTACTGTCTGCCAACCCACCAACTTTACACTTTAATAATCAATGTCAACTTCGGCATCCAACAACTTCGTTACTAACAGTTCTGTTTCAGCACCTAATGAAGCTGCCAATGAAGTGACTGCAAGTGCAGTTAAGGGTGTCCGTGGGTTAGGTTTAGGGATATTTTTGCATCTAACCTGCTCATCAAAGAATGGGTTGGGTTGGAGGGATTTTTTTTTTTTTCTAAAAAGCCTGAACCAACCCAACTCAGCACATGAGTAAGTTGGGTTGACTTGAACTCGTGGGTCTAACATTACAAAAAAATTTACTTACTAAAATAAATGTCAAAATCAATACAAAATTCGAAAATTCGTTGCATATCATAATAAATAACTTAACAAGGTCTCAACAAAAGATGACATGCAAAGTTCTCAAACAAACTAAAAATCAAATATAATAAGTTACAAGTTATAATATAACATAACAAGTCTTAATATTAAACATAAAAAGTATTTACAGAAGTTTTAAAAGTCAAATACAATAAGTTACATAAGGTCGATAAAAGGGAAAAAAAAATAAACATTAAAGGTTTAATACGTTGAATATATCAAAAAATGATATAATTTTTCATATAAAAAAAAAGGATGGGTTGGGTTTGGAGTTCAATGAAGTTGAAATTTTTTCCAACCTGCAACCCAACCCATCATTCATCGAGTTGGGAATTTTTGAACCTAACACAACTTCGCGAACCCAATCCAACTTGCCAATTATGGGTTGGGTTAGGTTCAAAATCTACGAGTTCGCGGGTTGACCCAACCTAATGGACACTCCTAGGTGCAGTGGCAGAAACCAGAACTTGACCAACACTAGCTACTCTTGATTTGGACAATGTAGCAGAATCTGAAGCCAGCAAACACTACTGTTGTAGAACCTACAGAAACTAAACCTCTTGTACAAATTGCATCAAGCCATCCTATGATAACAAGATCTAAAGTTGGAATATTTAAGCCAAGGGTTTTGCTTACTCAGAGAGAGCCAACTACAGTTAAAGAAGCATTACTCAGTCCCTAATGGAAAGCTGCAATGCAAGAAGATTATAATGCTCTTCTTAAAACCAAGACATGGAGACTAATGCATCTACCACCTGAGAGGAGTCCCATTGGTTGTTAATGGGTTTTCAGAATAAAGGAGAACCCTGACGGTATTATTCAAAAATACAAAGCAAGGCTTGTGACAAAGGGTTTCCATCAACAACTTGGTTTCGATTATAATGAAACCTTCTCTCCTGTGGTAAAACCAACTACAATCAAAGTTCTTTTAACACTAGCCTTAGCACAAAATTGGGATATAAGGCAGCTGGATGTGAATAATGCATTTTTAAATGGCATATTGTAGAAGGAGGTCTATATGACACAGCCTCAAGGATTTGAAGTAGAAGACAGATCACTTGGTTGCAAGTTGGAGAAATCACTTTATGGTCTCAAACAGGCACCAAGGGCCTGGTTTGAAAAGCTGTCACACATACTGCATTTGCTTGGGTTTAAGACTAGTAGATGTGATCCTTCCCTCTTCATATGTGTTAATAGCAAGGTCTGGACCTGTGTCCTTGTTTATGTTGATGATATAATCATCACTGGCAGCTCAGCAGCTTATATTAAAGGTCTCATTGCTAGTCTAGACAGCAGCTTTGCACACAAGGATTTAGGTCCTCTTCACTATTTTTTGGGGATGGAAGTGACAAAACTGAAGGATGGTAGTCTGCATTGATGTCAAGCAAAGTACATCAGGGACTTATTACAGAAGGCCAAAATGAGCACTGTAAAATTAATCACATCACCTATGCAATCAGGGCTTCGGTTATCTAAATATGGTACTGACTTGTTTTCTGATCCTTAGTTGTACAGGTCTATTGTTGGAGCTCTACAATATCTAACCTTTACGAGGCTTGAGATTTCATACTGTGTCAACAAAATTTGTCAGTTTATGCAGCAACCATTAGAGGTTCATTGGAAAGCAATCAAAAGGCTACTGCGGTACTTAAAAGGAACATCAATCAATGGAATTCAGCTCACCAAATCAGATAATCTAAACATCAAGGCCTTCGGCGATGTGGATTAGGGCAATGACCCAGATGATCGCAGATCTACATCAGGCTACTGCATTTTTCTTGGGAACAATATAGTAACATGGTGGTTGAAGAAGCAAACTCTGGTAGCTCGCTCTAGCACAGAGGCAGAGTATAGAAGTCTCGCTAATACTGTACCTGATGTACTCTGGATTCAATCTTTACTCAATGAACTGTTAGTAAAATCAACACAGCAGCCAATGATATACTGTGATAACTTAAGCACATGCATGTTGTCACATAATCCAGTTCTTCACTCTTGCACCAAACACCTAGAATTGGATCTATTTTTTGTCCGAGAAAAGGTGATCAACAAGGAATTAGCTGTTTGTCACATTCCCTCTCTGCATCAAACAGCAGATATCTTCACTAAACCGTTGTCTAGGAACATATTTCATCTTCTTAAGGACAAACTCAGTGTTAGAGACAAATCTATGTTCTCTACACCCTGAGTTTGAGGGGTCATGTTAGAGACAACTGAGTTAGTTAGTGACTACTGATAGGTTGTTAGAGTTTCGGTTATAATCAGGTGTCAGAAGTTTCATGTGGTTCTTGTATAAATAACTCTCTGGACATTCAGATTCAAAACAATACACTTTACATTCTCTCACGCTTCCTTGAACTCTAAGATTTCCTCCAACTTACAAATTTGAGAAACACCAAGATGGTTTATGAAGTAAATAGATGGCAGGTCTAGCAATACTTTTGGTGCCTATTTGTTTGATGTTGATTTCAATTTGGTTCTTCACTTTATCGATTCAAACTTAGTATTAAAATGAAGTTTAATCCATGTCTAACTCTTAGGCTAACAGAGGATGAACGAAACCTTGGAAGAGGAATGAAACCTTCACGTGCAGCAACAATCAACAAAGAAGAGCAACAACACTGCAACACAACAATTAGCTGGAAAGAGGAACAACACCACAGCACAACAATCAGCTGAAAGAGGAACAACTCCTTGGGCAATATTATTAATGCATCACATGATGGCATCTAATTAAAGCTTTAAGTGATTTGCTGAAGTGGCTTGCCAGCTCATTCTGTCATGTTAAAGTCGGTCAAAATCTTCTGGCTAAGTAAGAGTGCTCTTATTGATGATATAAATCTGGGAAGGGAAATGAATGGCTTATAATTGTGATGATTCAATTGCAAAAATAAAAGTTGCAAGATGAAGTGAGGGGTTGGAATTAAAGTGAAGAATGGTTTTGACATTGAAAAAAATAAAAATAAAAAGAAAATCCATAATTGGAATCATGCATTTGGATATTACACATGTCGTGAAAAGGAATCTAATGCTAAAGCTGAATCTAATTTTGTTGAGTTTACTTTGTATTAATATATTATTGACTAATATTATTTATATTATTAAATCAAGAAATAATAATTATGTTTTGTGTATAATTTATTTATATTATTATAAAACAGATTTTCTTTTTTAGTGTCTAATTTTTCTTTCCCAAAAAATTATTAATAATTAATCGATCACAAACAAAAAAAGAATAAAATTGTAGGCATAAATATTTTTTTATAATTATATTTTATAATAATAACTACTTTTAAATAAAGAAAACTATCTTATCTTATCTTTTCACAAATATTATTTAACGAATTTTAAATATATTTTATTATTTTACAAAATTATTTTATTTAACTAATTTTAATTATAATAAAACTATTACTAACTAATTTATAAAATAATTATATAAATAAAAATTTAAAGAATACATATTAAAAGACCCAATAGTACTTTTCAAGACCCTAATTAATAATAATTATTGATTACCAAATCAATAATTTAGATCTTTGATAAAATAAAAGTGCCACAAACGATAAATTTGATAGAATTTATTATTCTTTTAATTTTCTTATCACTTATACTTAATTTTTTAGAACACATTTATTTATTTATTTATTTTTAAACAAATACATTGAAATTTAAATAAGTGAAAAAAAATATTTATTAAACATTATTTTTTCCATACCATTTCTTAAATTTTTTACCTTAAAAAAGGTTAAAAAATGTGTTTAAATATGTTTACTTTATCTGACTGTTATAAAAAAAAATGGTGTAAGAAAGAAAACAAAAACTCTATTTATGTTTTTCTTTTTAAAAATTTGCTTTCCAGCTTTCGTCTTCGGTCTTCTCCACGAATATATTGGTGTCAAGTCAAAACAGTTCCCGTTCTGTCTCTTATTCTGTGTACACAGGCGGAGAAAAAACTCCAGTTTTGCAGTTTGCCTCAACTCCGCGAAGTTAGCAGCTCTCTCCCGCCACTGCATTTGCAAAGTATTAAAATCGATTTAATCTTCATATTTCTGCTTGTTACTTCTCTTTTCGTTGTGATACAGAAGCAATTTGAACGAAGCTGATGAGTGCCCCACTCCACTTGAATTTAAGGCATGGTAAGTTTCTCTGCAACCCATCACATTTCAATGCCGAGAAAATCAATCAAAAGCAATGTGTGTTCCTGATTCATAACAAAAGTGAAAAAAAGAAAAAAAAAAAACTTGCGTTGTGTTTTTGTTAAAATGTTCTTTTTTTTTTCCCTTTTTTTTGGGGTCTCTTATTCGTTTTATTATTGTCAAAACAGTCGGGCAGAAAAGAAACAGTACTGGACCTAGCAAAGTTTGTGGACAAAGGCGTTCAAGTCAAGCTTACCGGTGGCGGACAAGGTTACCCAATTCCCTTGTTTCTTTAAATTTATGTTAAAAAAGTGTGGATGATTAGACAGGGCAATGAATTATTCTTATTTTTGTTGGAAGAGTTTTCAATTGAATTTATGTGGATTGGTAGGAGCTAACGTTTGATACTTTGACTGACTTAGCATATTCAAAGCATGAATGCTAATGATTTAAATAATCTCAATTCGGTCATTTTGTCTATTGATTTGCTGTTTTAATTGACAGCAGAAGTATGAAATTCATTTGATTTTAAATTACAAGCATTCAACGAAAATTTTGAACATTCAAGGACTCAATTGAGATTTATGCATCTTTTGTATATTAAAATGCCAGTAAACTCTTCTTTATGTTTTTATTTTGTTCGATTACAGTGACAGGGACTCTAAAAGGGTATGATCAGTTACTTAACCTTGTCCTTGACAAAGCTGTAGAGTTTCTAAGAGGTAAATAGTAGTAAGACCTTGTATTGCTATTTATCAATTTATATATATTATAGTAGCTATGACTTTGTTATTATGTCCACGACTTTATAAATGCACAACCTGCTGAAATGTGATCTTTTTTCTCTTTTGGGCGAGGGGTCGAAGAATATGAGCACTCGTCTGTCTATTAGTTTTCTGCTTACAAAAATTAAAGTACTTTTACGTATTTCGCAAAATTTTAAAAATTAAGGAAAGGGACTTCTACTGACTCATGAGAGTGAAGGTGTGAATGAATAAAGAGCTACAAAATGGCATGCTTTAGCACCATTTTCCATTGCTGCAACGATCAGGTTCATACTATTTTAACTCTTGTGAGTTTACTCTACTTATTTTTTTGTTTGTACAAAAGTTGTAAGATGTTAATATCTTCAACTTTGCCTGATTGGAAGGTCATTCAAAATAACTTAGGGTGTGTTTGATAACACTTGCAAAACATAGGCAGGTTCTGTCATTTTCTAATATCTACATATTTGTCATTTTCTTCTCCCTCCATCCCTTTCTAGGTTTTAATTGTTGCCTAAACAGAGGGGTGAGGGCCGAAAAAGACAATTCATCTAAGTGCATTGAATTAAGAGAGGAGCAGGAAAAGAAATATAAAACCTGTTTAGCTGTGCTTTTCTAATTAAGAAAAGTGAGTTCTTAATAAAGCAAAGCGATAGACAGATTTTTTACGATTGGCCATGTTAGGTGTTTCTTGAGAGTGAGAAGCAGTATTTTTTACTTTTGAGTCAATTTGAAATTCCACAAATTTTGGAATTTGCAGATGCCTCTAGTAAAAGTACTTATCATAAAAGCATTTCCTGCAAAAAATTTGAAAATTCACATGACTAAACAAGCACTTGTAACTTTTTGAAGTATTCTGTCATTTTCTTTTTATAGTCTGAATTGTTTTGGCCTACCAATGAATATGCCATTACCCTGGGGACTTGACTTCGCAGGTTTGTAGAGGAACTGCTGTCATGCTTGTGTCCCCAACTGATGGCACAGATGAGATTGCCAACCCCTTCATACAGCCAGATGGGGCCTAAGTGTGAGATATTTCTACCCTTTTTCTGTTATGCTGGTCAAGCCTTTCATCACTTTGGTGTTGAACTTGAGCGATTATTGCGGAGATTTTGGTCAGCATTTTGTCTATTTTGTAAGCCTGGATGTCACGCACGGCATGTTAATTTTGCTGACTTAAGTTCTTTTCTTTGACGTGCGTCCGCTGCTTTGGGGACATATATATATTGTAATGTTATATTTCTTAAAAAAAGTTTAATAATCTTTTTAATATTTAATAAAATAAGTATTAACTAAAAAATAAAACATTTAATATCTTAAAAATATAAAAAATATTTAATATTTATTTTATTTAATAATTAAGAGAATGTGTCAAAAGGATATATAATTATTCATATATCTACATCTATATCTATATGTTTATATACATATAATTAAAGTACACTTGATAATTCAATGCCATTCACTCTCAAGCAATGATGCGGTTATTTTTTAAGCTTCTTAGAAGCACTTAATGTTACATACTCTCAGAGTGATGATGTAACGTGTCACATATTCTCGAATGATGATACGGCTTATAGCAAACATATTATTAAAAAAATATTCATAAATTTTAGTAAATAAATAGCTACAAATATTAATATTAAAAAAATAAAATATATTGTTTTGTATATTTAATTCATAAATTAATTTATTATTACAAAATATTCATAAATTATACTAAAAAATAATTACAAATATAATTTGCAAACGTCTATTCACAAGTGAAGACGTAGTCTGTCACTTGCTTTCGAGTAATAATGTAACTTCCTGTAAGTATATTATCACAAAAATATTCATAGACTCTATAAGAAAATATAATTAACTATAAATATTAATATGCAAAAAAAATATAATATATTGTCTACATATTTAATTCATATGCTAAGTTACCAATACAAAAATATTTATAAATTTTATTTATAATATATCATTGTGGCCAACAACAATTTGAGATGGTATTTTTGCTCAGAATGTATTTTAACAGCACGCGAGTTCTTCGTGGCATTTTATAATGTTATTGCTCCCCTTGCTTCGATCTGGCTACTTCCATGCTGTGCACTCCTCTCTTACCTCACCATGAGCTTCGGCTAGTATAGTTCTTTCCTCCCAGCCACAGATACTGTTTGAAGCCAAGTTTGCTTAACCATTTCAATTAGTTATAAATTAATTACTAGAATTAAAACCACTTGCACCATATTAAGAGTTGGAATAAATTAATTAATAAAATTAAAAAATTTCAAAATTAATTTAAAAAGTAAAAAAAAATTAAAGAGAAAATTTTATATTTTTTTATTGGTGGCTCCTATGTCTACTGGTTATTTTTTTATAAAGTAAAGTATCATTTTTAAAAACTTAAAGTTGAGGTTTTTGTATAATATTTTTTTTCATGTACAATTAAAACACTTTTTCTGTTATCGTGGTATGGCTTTTTTTTAATTTTTAATTTATACTCATGTTTAAAATTTATTTACTAAAGTTCTTCTTGTGTCATGATGAAAAGGTCATTTTAGATAAGAGTGATGTCTCACATTTATTTAATTATTTTTTAACATTGGGAAGTTGTTACTTGAGGTGATGACTTCCTAACAATGACGCTGACATTTAAAAGAATTTTCGAGAAGTGTCTAGTTGCATTAAAAATAATTGAAAAACTCTATTGGGAAGTGGTAATTGGCTATGGTCACATTTCAACTAGTTTTTACTTTTCTAAAGAAAATTAAAATAATAATATGATGACGACTTTTCAATTAGTGTTTTTTTAAAAAATTAAATAAGAACAATGGAAAGTCATCCTCACTGCTCACCATATACGGAAACCGAAGAAATTTTGGTTTATAATTTTGAAATATGGATAATTTAAAAAAAAAAAAACTGTATCATGATTTCAAGTAAAACAAAAAAAAGAGAAGGTCCCCTTAAAATCAAGTCACAAGGAGATTCGGATACATTTATGGTAATTCAACCCTAAATTCTGCTTTACTTAATAAGAATTGAGCATAATGTTAAGTTAAGTATAATTTTTACGAAGAAGAAGATCAAAATTTAAACTTTAGAATAAAATACTTGTTAAGAGTGTTTTTTAATTAAATATCAGCTGTGATCATATCTAAAAAATTAATTTCATAGTAACACACGTGGAGATATTTCAATCAAAGATAAAATAAAAAAAATTCAAAATTTTACGTAAGACTATGTTTGGAGAGTTTTGAAGATGATGGAGTAGAGGAATTTATAATAGAATGATTTAGAATGGAGAGTAGTGAAGAGTTAAACAAATACCACTCTATTATTTAGATATTTTAATGAGAGGATAAAAAAAAGTTTATTTTTATTGTTTGAAAGTTACAATAATTATTAATAAAATAAAATAAATTATAAATTTAATTTTTAATATTATTTTTTTAATTTTTATTATTCCCCTCATAATTAGGATTATGAAGGTTAAAAAGGTAATTGATTATTTAAAAAAAAAAGAGGGAACCACTTTATCCTAAACCTTCTAAATTAAAAGGTATGAAAATTTAAAAATTTGAATGGTATGAAGTGGCTTGAATTTTCTTCCTTAACTATCCTACTCAATGACTTAAAAACTCTCAAATAATAAGTTGAATTCTTTTTATTATTCAACGCTATTACTAACCACTCTATTTCGTCATTCCAAACATTTACTAAGGTAGCTTAGAAGGAGTCCCCATCACTTGATGCAGTGAAAGCCTCAAATTCTGCTTGGGGTAGCTTGGAAGAAACCCGCGAAGAAATAGGCAGTCGACAGATAATAGATGTGAGATATCTCCTTCCTTGTGTGGCTTCTTGTCATTATAATATTGTTATAGTTTAACTTTTTTTTGTACAGGACTATCTTATTAAAAAAAATATAAAACTTATTATATAAAAATTTACTTTAATAAATTATTAGTTATAATTTAAATCTTATTTTATTTTTTTTCTAATGTCACCCTCTTATATTATAAGATAGAATCTAAATTCATTTCGTGTACCAGGCCAGTAGGTACAGGAACTGGCGAGAGTTAGACTAGTTGATGAAATTGCACGCTTAACTCAAAAAAACATAGTCAAATCTCTTCCTCAAGTTAATAAAGAGCAAGGAAAGAAACAGTAGGTATATTCCAAGGAGAGAGTAAAGGCAAGACAAAGTTGACTGCATTTATTTCAAACATTTGATTGATACGCGTTTGATTTCAAATTCTTAATCAAAAATATTATTCTGTTCCCACGGAGACACAGTCAACAAATCCTTGCGGCAGGGTCATCGTTGCGTTGCGTTACGTTCACTGATTTATACCCCCAATCCGAATCCCAATCTCAATCTCAATCTCAACGACAATCCCATCTTCTCCTTCCTCGAAGCTTCGTTGGATTTGGCATCGGCGGCAATTACCCATTTGGATAAAACAGCAAAGCCAACACCTTTCTCTTTCCTTGCTTCATCCAAACTCAACTCTTTCTTGTCTTCTTTTTTATTCCCCCTTTTTACAGTAAAATCAGACTGACCCACCATCAAAACCGTCTTCATGATTACAGTCACAAATAGCAACTCTTTTGGTCGTACGTCTTGGCGGTGTACGGTGTAGGCCCTGTTGCTTCTTAACTTGTCTTTGCTCTCATTTTTGTTCTGCTTCCTGGGTTGTTCTTGTTTTTGGGAATCTTTGATGCTGACGGTGATGGAGGAGGATGCGCAGGTGCCGATTGAGATGAGGGCGTTGGAGTGTCTGGGTAAAGGGTTCGATTTGACCAGCGATTTTCGACTGAAATTTGCCAAGGGCAATGGAGAGGGGAGGTTGGTGGTGCTTGATGAAGTGAACAAGAGGGATATTTTCATTCCTGGAGGAGCTACCATTAAGGGAGTTTCTGAGGATATACGATGTGATAAAGGGGATCGAATCCGCTTCAAGTCTGATGTGCTTGAATTCAACCAGGTGAGCTTCACTCTCCTTTGTTCATGCCTGTTAGGAGAATTATGTGATGCTTTTGGTGTTTACATTTCAAATGTCTCGCAAAGTATGCAGGCTGCAGCTTATGGTTCGTAACTGTTTCTGTTTTCTTGGTTCCCAAAAGCACACACACACAAAAGAAAACAGAAGAGAAAAATTTGTAAGAGTGACGAGGTGTGAAACTTGGCTGAGTATATGGACGAATTTAGATTCTACACAATATTGATTTGAAACATCATAAGGAGGCGATGTTACCAACCTATTGATAAAATATATACATGAAAATGAAATATAAGACAGGAGTGTATATATCCTAGGATTCTTTCTTTTAAGATGGGATACTCAACTTCTGCACTATACGCGTTTCCTGTTTGAATTCAATCCAGATTATTTTACTCCCTATACTTGTTCAGACATGCATTGTTTTACAGGGTAGCTTGAATGGCTTCGTTCATTTCATTTTTCATTTGCTAATATCCGGAATAATCAAATCCACACTTTTGATCATGGAGAAAGTTTGCAGTGTTGTCTTTTATGGTTGCCGTGGGTTCTGTTGGCACCATCACTGTGGGTTTAAAACCCCAATGCAATGAGTCTGATTATTACACAATTTAGTCTTTTCTGGGGTGGAATGGATTCTTGACTCTGATGAAGATACCTTATCTGTCAAAGCATTATTTGAGGATAAATAAGTTATTTCCTTGCTACTTTGCATTTCTCAAATGCAAAATACCTACCAGCCTCTATAGTTTGTGTTTTATGTATAAGGATGGTATCTTCATCAAGTTCCATTAATTGCTATCTGCATTCTGGAAGCAATGGTCACAACATAGGACCACGTACTGTTGGTGATATAGAACCCCTTGTACTAATTTGAAACTAGGCTATAGTATAGAAAAAGATCAAGAATCACTGAGGTTGATGCTGAGTAGACAACCGAGGGACATTGGAAGAATGGACTTAGTTAATCTTCAGTTAATATTAGACTTAACTGATCTTCAAGATTAATCTTTGTTATTTATCTTTCAATACAAGAAAAAGCTTTGCTAAATGCTATCTTTATGAAAGGCCGATTTAGTCTTGTGAAATTTGTGGTTGCTACAATTGCTTTCATGAAAAGCACTTCTATAAGAAATACTAGTAAGAAGAAATCAATTTAGCTAGTGTGTTCTTTTAACAGAAGCTTCAAATACCTTATTCTCTTCCACAGCAGAAAAATAGATTCTGCTGCTGCATAAAAGTGATTTTGGTTACCGGTCAAACAATATTATAATATTAGAAAGGTGCTTTCTTTTCTCAAAAGCACTTTGAGCATTTTAGTCCTCTACCATTGTCGGAAGAAAAGGAAAAAGACTCTGAACTGCAGTGCCCTCTAGTTAGCATTCATGATCTGACTGAATGATGCAGAGGAGAGCTCACTCCTAAAAGCCAGGCTCACAAGGGGGAGAACCTCTACTTTAAATAGAAGTTCCATGTATGCCACCAGCTGATAGGAGACTTGCTCCTGCATCAACCCTGTCCAGTTGGAAAGAGTAGTCCACATCCACATTGGGGTTGGACCAACCTGGCTCTGATATCACTTGATGTAGTGGAGTGCCCACTCCTAAAAGCCAAGCTGCTAAGAGGGAAGTGCGTACTTTAAATGGGAGTTCTTTCTCTCACACCTAGCTGATATGGGATTTGTCAAGAACCAAATCTCCTAAAAGCTTAAGCTGTTAGGAGAAGGCCTAATAATGGTTTTATATCTCTAATATGCTACCTCACACAAGACCCTTTAAATTTGGATCGTGCACAATACACAAACCCTCTTTACTTTGTGTTGAAATTTAATTTAATTATAAAGAATCAAATCACAAGGATCGAACTCATAACCACTTGGTCATAGAGACTCTCATACTATGTCAAAGACCCAACTCTCTCAAAAGCTTATGGTGTTAGGCAGAGGCCCAATAATGAGTTTATATCTCTAACAAATTCACATCACGCTATTACTTCATCAGAGACTTTAGACCAGAGCAAGTATATTAAATACAGACATTTTCCTCTTTTGGCACTTTAGTCATTACTTGTCTGAAATCTTGAACTTTCACCTAAAACAACCCTTAATAATTTCTCTTCAATTATTTGCTGCTTTTAGTATAAGTGTGGTGAACCTGTTAGTTTGTACTCTTCTACTCTGGTTCCATCTCTCCTCCTCTTGACTTCTGACTACATAGATACATCTGTATGCTGCATGCATGAGCATGAAAATTTATCTTGGATGCTGTGATTTGTTAGGGGTAACTGACTAATGATGATGAAAGTTTTAGCCAATAACACATTTTAGAGATTGATAAATTTCAATAGGGTAGTGCTATCATTCATAAATCACCAAAGGTATTACTAATCCTATTAATAGATGACAAAATGTAGCAATGTTATGTTAAAGATAACAGTAATGGATCTTATTTAAAAGACAAAAAAAGAAAGGTAATAATAATGGGAGTCATCACAATTTCTTGAAAGTGGGTGTTGATGCAATATAAATATATTATAAGTGTCAGATGAGATTGAATTAGAAAAATGTACTGTGGATTAAGATGTATGCATAACTTGATTCATTTCATGCATTGTTACATATCTATTTCTTTCCTTGCAGATGTCTGAGTTACTTAATCAGAAATCAGCAGTACAAGGAAAAATTCCTTCTGGCTATTTTAGTGCTCTTTTTGATTTAAGTGGTGATTGGTTTCGTGATGCTTCTGACATCAAATATCTTGCTTTTGATGGTTATTTCATTTCACTGTACTATTTGCACCTAATAGCTTCTCCACTGATACTGCAAGAGGAAGTAAAGAAGTCTGTTCCAGCTCAATGGGATCCAGCTTCATTGTCTAGGTAAACACAACACCACAACAATCTTTAATAAATAGACAGATGAAAGGATCTTTGTATACCTGGTGTAAAACTAACTAATTTTCACTTTTTATAACTTTTCATGAGATTGATTTTAACAAATTCGTTGTGGGTTTTTATGCTCTCATCATTTTGACCATCCCTATAAAATTTTAATGTGTTTGGTAATGAAGAACCAATTGATAAAAGAATGTCATATCTCCTGAATATCAGCATAAAGCTCAAATTACCTTTTAGACAGAGTCCTTGATAGCATCCAGCTGATGTAAAGTGTGTGTTCATGTTTGAATAATTTTAAAGTGCAACAGTCTGGCAGAGTAACCGATGTTGACAGCATTTTGGGATTAAGAATGGTGCTTGATTTTGGTTTGTTAAGTATAATGATGCTGATCAATTTTGTTAGGCAGGTTCATCAAGACATATGGTACACATATAATAGTAGGTATGGCTGTTGGAGGTCAAGATGTAATCTGTGTCAAGCAAAAACATTCTTCAAAGATTCCTCCTAGTGATCTCAGAAGACATTTAGAGGATCTTGGAGATTTTTTATTTTCAGATATAAGGAGCCCTTCTTCACTACAGAGGAAGACAGCAGATGGAAAACAGAAAGTATAGTGCTTTATCTTCTATAGCTTTAACATATTTGTTACTTTTCTGTTAATGCGATCTCTCTATTCATGTAGGTCCCTGAGGTCTTTAATCGTGTGATGCAATCAAATACAATGCAGTTCACCAGTATTTCAGAAACATCAAGCAAGGATGTAAGCCACAAAAAGGGAAATATTTATCATTTGCAATGAATAAAATTTCTAGGCTGTGAATATCTTTCTTTATCTTGGAACAGGGCCTTACTATTATTTGCTCAAAAAGAGGAGGAGATATGTTTAAGCACAGTCACTCAAATTGGCTCCAGACAGTGCCTTCTAATCCTGAAGCAATCCTTTTCAAGTTTGTTCCTATTTCCTCACTTCTGACAGGAATTCCTGGAAGTGGTTATCTTAGTCATGCAATCAATTTGTATTTACGTTGTACGTTCTTCTTCTCAGATCGAACAATAATACTATAGTCTACTACTTTTATCCATAACGACTTTATGTCTATTACTATTTATAGTTATACATTTTCAATGATTAACCAGGATGTAGATAAGCTCCACAAAAGAAAAAAAAACCGATATGATTTGGCCTCTTAAGTTATCCTTGTCATGCTTTACTTTTCTATACATCAAATTTCAAAGCCATCATTTCTTGCATAGCATCATTGTTTAATTTTTGACTGTTATGGTACACAACACCTCATTGATTCACTTGTTCTTTACAGATAAGCCTTCTCCTGAAGATTTACAATACTTTTTGGAGTTTCAAATTCCCAGGCAATGGGCACCCATGTTTTGTGAGCTACCTCTCAGGCATCAGCGAAGAAAGACTTATTCCCCTCCCCTGCAATTTAGTTTCATGGGTCCAAAGCTTCATATCAGCTCTACACAGGTACTGTTAACCAGACCCTCCTGTTTGAGCAAGTAGGTAATGCACATGTTGGATTTTACTCTTATATTTGACTTTAATATTCGCTTTGAAAAAATTCTCTCTTATTTAGTTTCAGGATTTTCTCGTATCACTTATGGTTTGTGATAAATTTAGCTGGGGAGGGGTCATAAATTTAGGGGATTCTTTAACCAGCTAATGTTGCAACTACTTAATTCTTTTATAGGACACTTTGGCTGCTTGGATCAAAAGATGGCATTCAGCTCTATAAAAACCAAATTTTCATTAAAATCATTTTGAGCAAGGTCTTTTCTAATAGTTTCTCCTAAAGTTTTCTTCAGTCTTCCTTTACCTCTTATAATCAAACTATTTTCCATTTGATCCACTTTTTGAACTGGAGCCCTTGTAGATCTTCTCCCCAAATGACCAAAAACACCTTAGAGGGGTTTATGTCATTTTTTCCTCAATAGGTGCTACTCCAACTTTCTCCTAAATACATTTATTCTTGATCTTATTTTTTCTTATATGTCCACTCATTCATTGCAATATTCCAATCTTCACTACACTTATTTTTTGCTCTTGTTGGCACTTTACTGCCCAACATTCACAATTGTATTGTTGATCCATGTCATAAAGATTCAACAAAGTTTTGCGTTTGCTGCTGACTGCTTAACACAACCTTTCTCTTTTACCTAAGATTGGGACCAGCTATATTTAAGATTGGAAACTAAGCATGGCATAGGCAAAGTTAAAACTGGTCCGAAATCTAATTGCGTAAAACAGCTTTGGCTTTCAGTACCATGAATAGATGTTAGTTATATGTTCTAAATCTTCAACAACAAAGCAATGCAATTTTTTTGCTTGTCACAATTTACCAAATCAAGGTACAACAGCAAATGAAGGGAAAAAAGAGGGCCAAGACTCTTTTGTCGGAGCAAGGAGGATTTTATTATAAGCAATGCTATACGTACTTTTTTATTATCTTTCAGTAGTAAGCTGAAGTCTTTCTGGTGGACTTCCTCCTATTTGATTATTGTTTCTGAGTTAGTAATCATTTCTGCTCGAAGGTCTCTGATGTTTTCTTTATACATGTTAGGGAGTGAGTTCTTAATAGCTTTAAGCTCTAAAGGTGGATGAAAATATTCACATATGCGCTGTATTCTGTCTAATTAAATGATAGAATTAGGATTTGTCCACCAGTATTTATCTTTTCTATGAAGTGGAAGAGTGCTATATATATGAAGAGTGTGAAGTTAGATGTTCTATATTCTTTAGTAGATCAATCTTCTGCCTCTGGCCTTATCTGAGCTTCTGGCTGCCTCAGATAATTTCAGGATGTGATTTTTTGAGGGGAGAGAACTCAGAAAAGTATCAGGTTCTAACATGTCATAATCCTAAAATCCAAGAGCCAGGAATCTCATATAAGTACTATGAGTTCATTCTTTCTGGGTTTCTTCATAATATGTTCTGCATAGCTTTATAGGGATTTATTACTCGTTTTATTTTGCTTCACTCGTCTTATCTCCGCCTTGGTAACTAGAGTTCTCGACCCCTTTATTTTTGTAGTTGACATGATATTTCTCTTGTTAATTATGATATTTTATACAAAATGCCAGGTAGTAAGTGAACAAAAACCTGTGGTTGGCCTCCGCTTGTATTTGGAGGGCAGGAAATGTGATAGACTTGCATTACATGTACATCATCTTTCAAGCCTCCCAAATACGATGATCCTCTCTTCAGGCACCCCAGCCCTGAGCCGGCCATCTATGTGGCGAGGATCTGATGACAATGAATCCAGTGACCAATTTCTGGAACCAATCAGATGGAAGAGATTCTCAAATGTTTGCACATCAGTGGTTAAGCATGACCCTAACTGGTTGCATAGTTCTAGTGGTGTCTATATTGTAACCGGTGCACAACTCCTTAGCAAAGGGAGTTGGCCAAGAAATGTGCTTCATCTGCGTCTTCTCTTTACTCATATACCAAATTGCAGTATCCGGAAGTCAGAGTGGGCTGCTGCACCAGAGGCTTCAAGAAAATCATCTTTCCTCACAAATTTGAGCACAACATTTACATTCACACAGCAAAGTATCACTGGTCCCCAGAAGCAGGGTCCAACTGCACTTAACTCCGGCGTTTATCCGGATGGTCCACCTGTGCCAGTTCGCTCTGCTAAACTACTTAAATATGTGGAGACAGCTGAGGTTGTGCGAGGCCCGCATGATGCTCCTGGGCATTGGTTGGTAACAGCTGCTAAGCTAGTGTCTGAGGGTGGTAAGATTGGATTGCAGGTAAAGTTTGCATTGTTAGACTACTGGTGATTCCAGGCAACTTCCTCTACTCTATGCAGAGAAATATCGGTGGCTGTCATTTATTGTTGCTTAAATTTTTTGAAACTACAGATCACATGTACATATGCTTTCTGATGGCTTTGTTTAGAAAGTATACAAAATGAGTGGCTGTTGACATCAACGAATGGAAAATTAGAATGTGGCTATTCTGCATTCATTTGGTGTTAATAATCATCAACCAACTTGTGAAAAGGTTGAGAAGAAGAAATGGTAAAACTCGAATTGAACCCAATTCGTTGCAAATCAATCTGGGTCCAGCATGGCCCATAGGAAGGAGTGGATATGTATTATCTTTACCCTGCCGGTGTCTGCGATTTAGGCTCTTGGCTTAAGTTAGTTTGGTATGGATGTAAAAATGAAGGTAAATTTTTATGAAATGAGTTTTTTATATAATTTTGTATAAAAAATTTATCCTATAAAAATTTACTTCTATTTTTAACTTCATCCTAAACGTATACTTAACGGTAAATGTGGTACAGCCTTAAAGGCCACTGCACAAGTTCAATCCTCACCCTCTCCCTCCCTCAAAAAATAACCCCCTCCCAGGACCCCCCCTCCCCCCCAAAAAGAAAAAAAACAAAACAAAAAAACTTACTGGTGTCAATATTGCATGGCTTGAGCAGGAATGTCAATGTGGGAAAACTTGCATTTTCGTTTGGTCAAACGGGGAAAGTTTACATGCAATGGCTGCATGTTGAACCAGACCAATGAACACAGATAATCGTTCTACTTATTTAGATTTGGATTGCACCATGCAACGTTAGTCACACCAACTTCCCGTAATTATTGGTTTGTGTGTGCAGGAATAACTTATGGTTAGGACTTAGGACAGTTTCTGCATAACTTGATATTTGCTTCCTGAAAATTCATGCATTACCAATTATTTTAAGGAAATAAAGAGGAAAGAAGGAAAAAGCAACAATATCAACTACATGCATACTTGAAAATAACCTTGGTTGGAGGCTCTTCCTCAACGTACAGGTTTCTTCTTATCTGCTAGTCTTATGAGTATGTATTCTTGCTCAGAAAAAAATAAATAAATGAAGAATAAGACTACAAATGAGTGATGCTACCTACACTGTTTTATATAATTGCACTTAAAACTTCATGTGCCTTTAATTGACCATTATAAATTTGTTCTGGCTAAACTTACACTGAATTGTGTACTGTTATGTGAAGTTTTGATTCTAATTTTTTTTTTGGTTATCTTTGTCATTGTTCTTTTCTACAAAGTGTTAAACTTTAAGTTGCTTGTTAATGAGTCTTATGACTCTAAAATAGTTGCGTAAGAAGGAGTTATTCCTAATATTCCCAATATTGACAGGTAACCAACTGCCATCCCTGCATGGCTTGTTTCCGATTGATGTAATCATTATCATACTAACTAATTATGCAACTTTACTTGGAAAGAAAGGAAGTTTAATGAGATGTCCTTTAATTGCCCTGGGTCAAATTCTTTGATAAGACTTATTAGTACTCGATTGACAATAAAATAGTCAAACTTAATAATTCTATTAAGCCACTGCTATTATTATTTGAAGGAGGTTTTTTTCCGGTACGGGGTACTGGTACCCATTTAATAAAAAAAGAAAACCAAAAAAATCTCCTTATTTGAAAGTAGTTTTTGCTGAGAGTGATTATTTGTACCTAAAAAAAACGAAAAATGATAAAAAGCAGTAATTGGGTCCAAAACAACTCAAGTGATAGCATTAGATTTATCAGTTTTCTAATTTATATTCGTCAAATACTAAGTCTAATCAAATCATTCATTAATAAATAGGTTTAAGCAATAAATTATATTCGTAGATTTGACACCACATTTTAATCCTAAACTTTAAGATATTAAATTTATAAATTTTTTAATTTATATGATATATTAAGATTTAGGATTTTCTCACTTATATAATTCTCACTTTGTCCGTATTTATCTATATAAAATTTTTACTCACACTTAAATTTTAACATTTTAAATAAAACCAAACAAAATCCCAAATCACTTACAAAATGGTATATATGATACTTTCAAATATAATAAAATTTTGATTCATGATGAACGGGGGTCCAATATTAGTTTTAGTGTAAATTCTGCTTTTTCCTCTTTTCTTTCTTTTGCTTTTATGATTTCAGCAGTTAGCAAACGGCATGTGGTCATCATACGAGAAAAGCCTTTGGACTACCGAAGAATTGATGGGACCTTTTGGCCATTTGCTTCAGAAAGCACGGGCAGTTAGTTGAGGACACTTCGTTGATTTCCATTTCTTTATCCACATGGGGTCCACTTCCAACCCGTCTCTTCACCGTTCACACTCTTGACAGATAATGACTATTAACTCTTCGAGGCATCTTAGGCGGAATGTGTGCAAGTGTCTGTCACAGTGAAGAGAAAGGGCTTCTATTTTGGTCGGCGCTAGTTATTAAAAAAAAGAATAATAAACACTTATTTTAATTTTTTAAAAATATAAATAACATTAATTCAGTTTTTTAAAAAATTAATATTAATTTAATTTTTTAATTATAAAAAATAATATTAAAATAATTTTTATATTATAAATAATAAAATAAATTATTAATAAAATCTTTGATTAAAGAATAAAATTAATATTATTTTTTATGACTAAATATTTAAATTAATGTTAATTTTTTTTAAAAGAATAAATTGATATCATGTATACGAGACTAAAATTGATCTCTTACTCTAAAAGGAAAAAGGAACCATAGAAGGGGAGGATTAGCACTAGCAATCTAGCATCGTAGCATGTGGCATGCATGTCCACAATGGTGCTAACTGTATTTAATGAACGCAAAAGTTGGATCTCAATCTGTCCCACAAAAGAAACATACACATAAGCCAGAGGAAGAAAGTCCACCGACAAATTACTTAAGATTGAATCTCAGAGAGGTGTTGGCCAATTCTTCTGTATTTCAAAGTGGTAACTGACATCCAAGTAGCATTTTCGATCGTCATCTACAAACTGAAGCAAGAAAATTGAGTTAGTTTTTCCTACTTATCAAACAAATGGTATTCACCAATCACCAAAAAGCCGGCAAAAAACACATACAAATAGTGAACCAACGGTCTATAGGAGATTGAGTTTTCTTACCTTGGTTCTTGCTGAATAGGTTCCCCTAGCGAACAAGCCAGAAGGGGTAGTTTCTTCTTCCAATTCATATGTATATGACTCCTGCTGTGGGCTATAAGTTCCCAACACTCTTTTTGTGTTGTCCACTGTTTCAAGAAATTCATGAAGGCCGCGTAATGTAACCAAGACAATCAAAATGTCGCTGTTCAATTAATCTAACAAAACAAAAAAGGGGGTCATGTCTCACCTCTAACACCAGTTTTCCAAACAACGTTGGTGTATTTGAGGCCAGAAACGATGTTGTTGGAGACAGTGAAGGTGAATTTCAGACGGTATTGGCTTCCTTCCTTAAGGGTGAAGAGACTCTTCTTAGAATCAGTGGTAAATGGAATTGGCAGGATAAGGTCAGGCTTGCCGTGGCACGTAATGGTGAGGCTCATGATCTTCACTTCTGGGTCTTTATTCTCTGGATTTCAACAGAAGAGCTTTTAGATTTTCAGGGCTTGCAAAAACTCACTAGGAGCTGAAATGAAACTTATTAATGTCACAAGATGTATTCAACAAGATGTAACTCATCCTAAGCTATTGTTTTCCAGAGACTAACCTTTTTCATTGAAAATTTTCATCTTCAGAACAAGTTGATTCAAGAGGGTTAGCTAAGTTTGCTATAGAAATCAGAAAAGCTGGGGATAGAAAGGGCGGGATTTGCAAATTGAAGTAAAGTTCAGCTAATGCTTGAAAGAAAAATTGGGTTCTCTTGTAAATGAAAAGCATTGCAGTGGTGCTGCATAGAACAGAGTCAATGGGAGCAAGAGGACCCTCTTCAGCATGAGTTTTCAGTAGAGAGTTAATGTTACAGTCAAAGTAATATCACATTATCTGATTATCTCTAGTGAAATAATCATTACAGAATTGGTCCAGAAGAAGGAAAAAAATGAGAAACTGGAAGGGACAAAAAAAAACTAAGTACCTCCAACTGTAGACATATCAACACTTCCAAGAAGTTGCTCCTTCCATTTTCTCAGACTTTCATCATCCTTGAAAAAGGAAAATTAATGAATAGCTTTAATCAAAGCAAAGTTGGAAAATCAGGGATGTGAAGAAACATGTGAAGAAGAATCTTACTTTATCTTTCTCGAGCTGTTCCTTGAGGGAGAATTGAGGGCCAAGATCCAATTCCCTGTCAGATTCCAACTTGGAGTCTTCCTCTTCCTCTGGCTTAGTTTCTTCAGCATCATCACAGTTGGCACCATCACTGCAAGGGAGCTGGTCTGGTTCCCCACCACCGTTGCTGGTTCCTTTGCTTTTGAGCTCTTCCTCCAAACGGGGATTGAAGGGAAGGTCCTTGGTTGCGGAGACAGCTCCCACAGCAGCAGACATGTTCAACCTCGGAATCAGAAACTACCCCAGAAGAGAATGTGTGAGCCAGCCGTGAAGGAAAAGAGTGCACTAGCCCGTTTCAAAGTTTGTTTGGTACTTGGTAGCCCTTCTCTCTTTGGATAGTTTTTTAGAGAAATTCTTATGTAGGTAATATTTACCTTCCATACTATATTTAATGATTAACATATATATTATTATTTTAAAAAATAATGTATATTTAAAATATGATCCATTAACTTTTATACTTGTTAAATTGGCGATGTCTATCTAAATATTTTTTAATTTTCTATATCCCTTAGTGATGGAATCAAGACTCATTTGCTCAGATTTTAGAGATGTAATTATTCAGCCTAAAATTTCTTAGCTAAGCATGTGTTCAAATAAATACTCAAATTAATATTTAATATACATAAAATTTTATAAGTTATGTTATAAATATATTTCTTTTTAAAGATTATAAATATGAACATGTCAAATATTAATTTCAGTATTTATTTAGGTACATGCCTATTTAAAAATTTCTTTTGTTCAATGTTAAATTTGAAAGAATACTTGACATGACAAATGTGAACCCACAAATGAAACGTTAAGGAAAAGCCGATGGTGATATTATGAAATAATATTCTTACATTTTTTCATTTAGTATGTGACACATTATTTAATTAACATTAAAATTAATAAATATATTACACATTTAATGATATAGTGTAAAAAAAATTTCTTATACAATATATACTTAATAAAATCTCTAACCGGTGTAACCTATTTTATTAGTAGAAGAAGTTGGTATCTTTCATTTCTATCCCAACGGCCAAAATCGGTTTGTCTGGTAAATTAATGGAAACTTTTGACGTAGACTTTGCGAACTCTATAATTGCTTGGTGTGATTGTCCATTCATGGAAGTGGGGGACAGCCAAGTTGCTTCAATACTAGTTGTCTATTTTTTGCGGCAAGTAATAATTAATAAATATTTGAGAATACACGTTAAAATATAAATAAATAAATAAATATTTGAGAATTAATTAAGATATTAGTATGCAGAAAAACGAAACACCAGTACTGAGTAATCACCAAAAGAAAATGACGATAATGCATTGTTTTAAGGCTTATTTTGATAACTATATTTGTTTTTGGAAACTGGTATCTTATAAGTCATCAAACATTTATTGATTATTAGTCATACTCAATTATTTATTGAACAACAATAAATGTTTGATATCTTACCAAAATATGAGTAAGAAAATGGTATGATATGTCTTTTAAACTATTCCAATTATAGTAATCTTTCTCATCTGTCCACAAGCTCTTAATTGTAGCCAAGTGATGTCAAGCATATATCAACAACACAAATTTTAATTTTTAAAATTGTAGGGTGGACTTTAGAAAGCAAAATATAAATAGTAATTATTGATAAGAAAATTAAGAAAATAAATTTTAACAAAATTATAATTTTTTACCTATGAATTTGTATTTTATCAAAATCGTAATTATTAATTTTTTAGGTAAAATATAATTTACACCTCTAAAATTTACTCTACTATCAAATTATTTATTAAAATTTTTTATCTCATTAAATTCTTTAAAGATTAGTTTAACTTAAAAATATTAATTTTGCTATTAAATGAAATAGAGGTCATTCTCGCATGCACATCATGTGATTATTTAGTTCAAAGGCCTTTTTTGAAGTAAAATATAATTTACACTCCTGAAATGTACCCTTATATCAAATTACCTCTTAAAAAATTTTTTCACTAAATTTTTTATGAAGTTTGATCTAATTTAAAACTGAATATTAATCTCTATTTTATTTAACAAAAAATTTATAATGTTTTCAAGTTAAACCAAAGTTCAGAGAGTTCAACAAAAAAAAAATTTCAAAGAGTAATTTGATATTGAAATAAATTTTAAAAATATAAATTATATTTTACCAAATTTTTTAATCCATGATTATCAACTATAATTTTTAAAGTATACCCTGCCCTTTAAAGAATCTTAATCCCAATGAAACTATTATATTATGGTCTTAATATTTTCTTGAAGGTATTAAATTATGAAAATTGAGTTGAATCGGAGAGGAATATTATAAACGGCCTATCACATCGGCCAGGCCGTGATAACGGAATGTTAAAGCAATATGGGCTAAAGCTAGAGGAAAGCCCAATCCAATATGAAAATCCTAATTGAAGCAAACGACCACCTGTTTATGCATCTTTTGCGGGAACTCACAAGTCATAGCCTCTCACAGAATGTCATTTAGTCTCTTACACATGCCGTCCATTTCGTGTCTGCGGTCTCCAACATAGAATATATGATCTCTCTTGATTTCTTTTCCAAAGCTCTATAAATATGTTCACGTATAGTATCATTGCCATATGAGTATTCTAATCTCACTAACACAAAGATAGACCTATAATTATATGAACAACACAAAATCATAACGGAGAAATTAAATTATCTTGTATGGCTTCCCTTCTCGGCATGGTTGTGGTCATTGCCACCATCTTCTTCCCATCCATTGCTATGACCTAGGAATTTATAATTGGGGATGAACATGGATGGACAACAGGATTTGATTGCAAAGCTTGGGCTGCAACAAGAGGAGAATGCTGGTTACAAAAAGACTAAGTCATTAAATTGGTTTTTGAAAAAATTGTACTAACTTTACATTAATACTTCAGAGATTTTAATTTTTTTGTTGTTCCTGACAGATCATTTTATTATTTAAGTTAATTTTTTTTTTGAAATTAATATAACTAACTTTTAAATTTTTTAAAGATTAATTTAAATGATAAAATGATATATTAGATATCACAAATAGGGTTAAAATCTCTCCAAAAACATTTGAAGTCAATGAATTCTTTTAGGAACCCATTTAGCAATTTAGTTTTAAAAAAATTATACACTCTTATACTATATTAATACAAGAGTATAATGCTTGATACTTGATAGTAATACCCAATTCTTTTTGTGGTATTCAAGTATGCTGTTGGAGAACATAATGTTAGACTTGTGGGTCTTGGTGTGTTTCAAACTTAGAACCCTGTGCGTGTTTTGTGGTAAGTTACAAGTTTCATATTATTTAGGAAAGATTCATGAAAAGTCCTTATATAGAGCTCTCTTAGTTAATATCTTATGGTATTGAGGTAACTATAGGCTTGGGCTTGGCCATAACATGCACGTGCCCACCTGGTCTCGCCCGTGTGTAAGTCTAACCCACATCTAATCCTAAAGCATTACCCATAAGAGTGCCCAATACAATTTGTGGTAATCTCATTCCATTCCGTTGCCTGCACAGTCCCTCTAGAAAGTGAAGCAATATTATCTACTGGAAGTGATACTATTGTATTGTTTTGGCAACTCCCGGCAAAAAATGGTATATATGTGGTGTTGGTCAGAACTGCAATGCTGGGCAAAAGCTTGTTATTACGGTACTAACCCCAAATACTGCCTCCAACTTTACCCCCACCACCACTCATTTACACTTGCGTCTTCAACATTTGTCACATTTCATTCGATGGGTGCCAAAGAAGCTATTTACAAGATTTTATTGGTTTAATTGATTTTCCTTTATGCTTATGTTTTGAGAGTGGGATATTAGTTGTAACTTGTAATTGGGGGCTTCTCAAAATAAATTATTGTTTCTATTTCAAAATTCAAATTGGAATGTGTGTATGTGCTCAACCCGACTACCATTCAAATAAATGTGCAAATATAAGTTCTAAATTTATCTAATCTTCCTATTTTTGACACGACTTCTAGCTTTTTTCACCAACTAAAGTCTAAAATGGATTGTAGTGTTTACTATAATTTTGTCCATTTTAACTATTTTCACCATAATTTTATCAACTTACTTTTTGTTACTGATTGATTTCCTATGAAAGAAAGGAAACAAGTAAATGAGAGTCAAGTTGCTCTCATTACTTTCATCGACAAGAGAAGGAACAAGACGAGGACGTTTATCGAAGAAGCCCATAATCCATAGCATACAAGTACTTGGCTGTTCGTTTTACAAATGACAAGCTAAATGGACCCACCAGGCCTTGCAAACTTGAAGGAAGTTATTTCCTGAAGGCTGCAGAGCTTTTGTCATGGACTTCTTAAACCATATCAAAATTAAAGCCAAAAAAATTGTAAGTTGCAAAATATAAATCCTCCTAGATAGAATTTAGGACAATATATTGAACTCTACCCAGCACTTCTTTAGTCCTTGTAGTCGTGCAATCCAACATTGCTAATTATTTGCAGCCATTAAGCTAAATAAATGAATTCAAAGCAATTGCTGTGCGATTTTTTCCACGTCCAAGGCGAGTAGCTACCTTGGAGTGAAAGGATCACTGCTCTTTCACAGTCTGCCTAAAATTATTAAAAAATAAAATTAATTTAATTTAATTTAATTTAAAATTTTAATCATATTTAACATTTATTATAAAATTAAATTAATTTTTATTTTGTAATCTTTTAAATAAAAAAATTATTTATAAATTAAATTAATTTTCAAAATTTGTGAGATGGGACTAGTTTGAGCTCTACCGAAATGAACCACCACCGACTCATAGATGCTTGATTTGCATTTAGAATAATTTTGAGGTGTATGGAAGGCTTTGTGGTTTCACATCCTCTTATTCAATGACAATTATATAATTATGTAACCTCTTGTTACGTGTCACGTTGAGTAAATGTTAAGATTTAATATAGTACTTAAATTACGAAGTTCTTTTTGTAATGAACTAACCTTTTGGGATGAGTTTAAATAATAATAATAGATACTTTTATTAAAAGAAAGGCGACCTGAAAAGAAACAATTAGGGAAAGGTACTTAAGCTATGTACAAATCCCAATTTTATAGGTCCATAAATAATCTTGAAGAGTTGATGTTCTTGACCAATCTGATTTTTTTGTAATTTATTGAAAATAATTGATATTTTTATTTTATTAACAAGAAAAAAAATATCATTTATTCATTATACAAGTAAGTGCAAACATAAATTCTAGGCTTACCTTAGTTATGTGCAAAGTTAGACATCTATTTTTTTAACTAATAATTAGCTACAAAATGTATGAGCGTGACTGGTTGGCTGTCAAGAATGTATAAATAAAGTGATTATTATGTATCTTAATGTGAGTGTAATTTTCTCAAAGTTAAATGATCTTTTTATGTTGTGCGGTAAGAGTATTTTTTAATTAATTTTATGTCAATTGAAATTAAGTCCCCTATTAAATAATTTTAAAAGCATTTTAGGAGAATTAATTTTTTTAAGTATTAATCCAAGGTTTAAACCCACGTAATTAAAATACGAAGCATATGCCTACTCTTTAGTTAAAGTTGAATGATCTGCACAATCATAGGCTTGAAAAATTTTGTGTAGTAGTCTACACAAGTTTTTTTATAAATTTAGCTTCCACAACTTGTGCAAGCTAAGTATTTGTCTGGTTTAAACTTTTCCAAACCTAAATGCTACTTTTTACACTTTTTCATTTCATTTGGCACTTTGTCATGCACTTTTATGAGAAGGAATTTTCCTAAACGTTGGTTTGCATTAGAAAAATCTAGAGCAAACATACCTTTACATTTTAAATAGCGGTTTGCTAATTGTTTTTTGGTTTAGTGTATATGTAACTTGTGTAAACTTTGTCACTCAAAAAAAAAAAAAGAACAAACTTGTGAAAACTTAGTCCCCATAAGAATCTCAAATTCTTTGTTGATTCCATTCCCACGTGTCAAGCGGCAGGCCCAACAGGAACACCAGCACAACCGAAACTACTTCCATATTTCCATCACCATTCCAGTCCAAACACCACCACCCAAGCATAACCCTCTGCAGATGCTTTCCATACATATATATATATATATATATATATATATATATATGACTCACTTTCCTGCTCTCAGTTGACTCTCAAGTTCGAACATGGCTGCCCCACTTGTGCTCTCGAGCTCGTTCTCTCCGACACACCATTGTTCCAAGAATCTATCCCTCAGAACACATGATCGACCCCTTTCTGTTCCGTCTTCTTCAATCTCAACCTCGGTTCTCCTAAAATCCATATCAAAACAAAAACAGAGTTTTCAATGCTTCTCCAAGCTCCCTTCAAAAGCACTGCTATTTTCTCGGAAATTTGATGCCCATACTTTTATCAGAGACACTGACACGAAAGATTCCAGCTTGGTGGGCGAGGACTCTGCGGCGTTTGATCTTCGGGAGCAGAAGATATCTTCTTGGGTTTATTTCACTGGAATCTTGGGAGTAGTGCTGTTTGTTCTTAATGTGGCATGGATTGATAATTCAACTGGGTTCGGCAAGGCTTTTGTTGATGCGGTTTCCGGGATTTCTGATAGTCACGAGGTGATTTTTTTCTTCCTACTGTTTCTTTGAGATAGAAAATGGGGGGATTCTAAAACTGTTTATCTGGTAAACTTTCGAAACTGCTGAAATGAAAATGCAATAAGTGCTTATGTTGTGAGCTTAATTATTTAAACAATTAAGCTCAGTGTTTCCTAAGATACGAATTAAATCGAACCTCTATTTGGAGGATAATTGTGGCTTATAAGAATGAGGTACGTGGTGTTCTTAGAAATTAGATTATAAAAGACTGCTAATTTGTTATTTTCTTGATGCATTTTCTGTGGAGATTTTCTTTGACACGGATGAGTATGAGAGTGGAAATTGGAAAGGTATTTATGTAAGGTGCCTTTAGGCATATGAAGAAGGTGGCTAATAATTTTATGTATAACCTTCTCGCTGTAGGTGATAATATTGATACTGATTCTTATATTTGCGAGTGTCCACAGTGGCATGGCTAGCTTCCGAGACACCAGTGAGAAACTCATTGGAGAAAGAGCATACCGTGTTCTTTTTGCAGGGTTATCACTACCTTTGGCTGTCACTACTGTTGTGAGTTCCTACTTTGTTTTTCTAAGCTGCAGAAGAGCTTAAATATGCAGTTATGCACAATAACTTATTTCCATAGCTCTTCTCCTATAACTGCGATTACTTTATTTGTTTTGGGAGGGAAGTTGATTCAAACTAACTCACTCGGCCATGTTTGATGTTACAATGCAGGTGTATTTTATTAACCACAGATATGATGGACTTCAGCTCTGGCAGCTCCAGAATGTTCCTGGGGTTCATCAACTAGTTTGGCTTTCTAACTACATCTCCTTCTTTTTCCTATATCCTTCAACCTTTAATCTTTTAGAGGTTGCAGCAGTTGACAAGCCTAAATTACATCTCTGGGAAACTGGGATTATAAGAATAACCAGGCATCCACAGGTATAAATAGAAGCAATTACATGTTCTATTGCATCAAAACAGAAATTGTATGACACTGATGAATTTGGGGATCTTAATGATTTTGGTGGTCTTGGTAACTTGGACTAATAAATAATCACATACCATCAAATCTGTTTATTATGTAAGTGTGTGTTTGGATTAGCTTATTTTGTAGTCAAAACAGCTTATAATTAAAATCTTACTAAGAGAACTTTTGAAAAAAAAAAAAGTGATTTTTTTCTTAAAATTAATCTATTACCAAACATGCACTAAGTCTCGTGCTTTTGTTGATGCATAAGCTAACATAGTTGGAACAATAATACCTTATTATCTATATATTAATATTAGGAAAGTCAATCCTCAAGATGTTTACGACCTGACTATTCCTGATAAATCCCGTTTCTGACATCATGACATGGAGCAATGAAAAATATGACTATTATTTTATTTGATGCATGGGGAAATTCTTATTTTGTGCACTCTGGACTATGTTTAATCTTTGCATTTTGGGGCAAACATCCCCATCCCCAATGGCACCTGATTGACTATTCCACACAAATCATTTCTTGCACTTGGCCTAACTCACTCTGAATGAAGGATGTGTTTTGCTCTTAAGATGGTTGGACAGGTTATCTGGTGTCTTGCTCATACGGTTTGGATTGGAAATTCTGTGGCCGTTGCAGCTTCAGTTGGCTTAATTGCACATCATCTCTTTGGAGTTTGGAATGGAGACAGGCGTCTGGCTATGAAATATGGGAAAGATTTTGAGATAGTTAAGTGTCGAACAAGTATTGTCCCTTTTGCAGCAATCCTTGATGGCCGACAAAGGTTACCTAAAGATTTCTACAAGGAGTTTATTCGATTGCCATACTTTGCAATCACTGCCATAACATTAGGAACTTATTTTGTGCATCCACTTATGCAGGCAGCTAGTTTCAAGCTTCATTGGTAGGCAAAACACATCCTGTTATTTTATGTAAAATCTGATGTTTAGAAGTGAAACGGTAATGCCACATTCTGTATGTATGCTTCTACAGATGGATAGAGATCAACAAAGAAAAGAAATAGAAAGAAGTGAAAGAAATTAATTGAAAAACTGATCATGACTGTGCACATCCCAAAACCTTATCTCTTTTACATTTTTGTGGCCCAGAAACAGTGAATAAGTTACATTAAAAGAAACTTCATGAGCTGTAAACTTTATGACTCCCATGTTATCTCATCCCATTGAATCTTCCCTTCCAAGGATCAAATATAGCTACTGCTAGCAATGCTTGCTAACAGTACTCCTTTAACATTTTCCTATAAATGTATTAACATTGATCTAAAGCAGCATGGGTCTCATAGTGCAATCATGTTAAACAATAATGTACAGAGGACTATAGGAGACCTTGTAGACCTGAAAAAGGGGATGGGGCAGGGATGTAAAAATCTTACTACCTGAACTCATAAAAGGATGAACAACTGGGTATCAATTATTACAAAAGTACAATTAATAAGAAAATATCTGAGAAGAAAACACAGGCCATTGCTGTCATTTTTAATTTAGAAACTGAAAACAAGGCCAATGTAATTGGGTAAATGCTTAGTGTTATAACTGTGGGATGATGCTGGTGAATTTGTATTTGCAGAATTGTTTTGTTACCTTTTCATGTTTTCAGTTTGCTTTAGCAGGTAAGAAGGAGAAATTATTGTATGTTTCTAGAGTACCAATAAATGCATGCTCCACAAAGCATATTAAAGCATATCCACCATTGATTTTAAGAAAACTTATATAAATTTTATATCAACAACTTAAAATCAATGATAGAAATGCTTCTTAGAGCATGCATTTATTGGTGTTCTAGGAACATGCAATAATTTATCGCAGACACGGCCTAGAATTCCTAAATTCGGTTTGGCACATACTTTTTTGTCAACTTTCTTATGGATCTCATTAGCATGTTTATTATTTCCCTCATATTTTTCTTCATTATAAGCTATCAGGGTTAATTTCAGCTTCATCTGTGGCCCCTTTGGATACCTGACCAATATCACAGGTAGAAAAAACAGAATAAATGACTTATAGGTAGGAAAGAACGTTTACTATATGTAGGGTTGAATCCACAAACCTTTAGTTTGAATGAACCCAAGTCACATCTTATATGGTGCCAATCTGAGTACTGATTTTGAGTAGATGCTTGTAAAAAGATGGCATAGTAATTTTTCTGCCATTTGATGCTGTTGGGATCCACTGACAGAAGCCCAGAAGGAGGGTATTAGATTTCTTTGCAAATGGATGCATGTACTTGGTGATAGATTTTGGAGATATATCTTTCATGAAAACGGTTTTATGAAGCTTTAAACATTTTTAAAATTGGGAATTTGAATAGATATGTTTAGGAAAGAAAGATGGAATTTGAATGTGGTCATTAGCACTTGATTGAAACATAACTAAATGCATTAGGATGGGGAAAGATATAATTTAGATACAAATCTGGAATCCAAGTAGGATTGATATCCAAAGGCAACATAATATTATGAGTGTTGCTCAGTCTAATTGTCGAGTGTTGGACAAGTTGAAGTCTTGAAAACCTGACCGTGACCAGTGAAGACATTATCACTCAGATGTGTCATTGAACATCAACTTTGTTTTCAATGAACATGCTGGGGACTTTCAGCAAAGGTGATTGGACATGTCATACATCCAAGTGCGAGCATTTTGGATCTAATCTCTGCTAAAAGTATTCTTTTCTGGGCCTAACCATTATTTGAATCCACCTTTGCATTTTTTTTTAATTAGATATATGTAGATTCTTTTTTTCTTAATTACATGTTATCTTCTATTTTTACATTACCTTAATTAGATGTATTTAGATTCATCTTACGTCTAAATACTTTTAATTCTCTAAATTTTATGGGTATTCATTGAGTATCTAATAAATATTTTATTTGGTTTATTAATCATCTATAAATTAAAATTAATTCAATTCATCTAATTTATTAAATTTATTATTATAATTGGATATATTAAATTAGATTTAAGTATGAATGAATTAGATAAATCATAAACTCACCAAGACCAAGATTGATAGAGAAATCTTGTAACCATGATCCCGCAGCAGCCCAAAAACCCCACCATGTCAAAAACAAAATAGTTCTTTTAATCAAAGGAACAAGTGCATCATGTCTTTTTTATTTGTAATTTTTTTATATTAACATGAATAAATAATACAATTTTCTGTTGTTCTCATGGCACGTGCAAACATCAAAATATTCCTCATTCAGGCAGAAAAGGAAGACAAGAAGAAATATGAGTAGAGGAATCTAACTTGCTTTATATATACTACACGGGATAGAATATTGACAGGCACTAGCCATATCCAGAGTTTGCAGGAATCTATCAATAATTAACTGATACCAAATGTTACAACTTTATAATTTACACCAAAGGCAGAGGGAATCCTAACTAGTTTCTAGATTTATAAAAAGAAATTGTAGAATTGGAGAACAGCATCCACATGGTCACTCATTCCGCAGCAATGTACTCTAGCCATAAAAATTTAGGAAAAATGAGTGGTCTGAACTTTCACAGATACAATTGTAGTATCTCCATTTCTAAGTATCAGAGAGAAATATTTCTTTACTTTAGGAAATATTTCTTCACCAGACAAAGTACAAAGCCTGATCTGGTATGCATCTCTATTTAAATATTTATATTGTATAAAAGCTTTCAAAAGAACTAATTAACTTAGACTTTCAAGGTCTTAAATTGGCCCAATGCTTTAATCAAGACTATTAAAATTATGTATAAAATTAATAAATTATATAAATATGTGATAATAAATTATATAAAATATTATAATTTTTTTAATTTTATATAAAAATAAATGAATATGTTAGCCTATCAGGTTAAATAAGTATTTCAAAAGTTCAGTCCTCACTTACTTAAAAAGACTTTTTTAAAAATGACTTATATAATAAATAAGATAAGTTTAATAAAATCAAAAATAAATTAGATCATAAGTTTTTAATAAAGAGCCTGACATATTCTCATCTTTATTTCTGTATAAATGTAGTGAGAAAGAGGGAAAAAAATATTTCACTAATATTAAATTATAAATCCCACTTATTTTATTTATTTCCCCCTTTTAGAGATTGGTGCAATAACTATAGAATAATTGAACCCGGCCACGATATAAAACTAAAGTAATATACAATATAAAAAATAATTCTAAAAATTATTTATTGTTAATAATCAAGCAAAAACTTCTCAAGTTGTGAGAAGAGGAGAGTTTGGTGTTCTACACAATCTAATCCCTAAAAATAAACTAGCACAACGAAAAATATATTGAGATACAGATATTTTTATATAGAATTTAAAATTTAAAATAAAATTCCTAACAACTAAAAACTATTGTTGTTAAAACAGGAATGGATAGTGAATTAGTGAGACTTTCAACTCAGATTCAATCATTTAAATTAGTTAGTCAAACTTGATGATATCATAAAAATAATCTATATGCAACAATATGAAATTTATGAAAAAAATTCATAAAATGTGAAAAACATCAAATTTTATGGAAAAAAAAAATTAATGATTGGCTAGTTTAAACAATTCAACTAGTCGATTCAAGTAGTTTTAATTAATTTTGACTGATCTAAACTAGTTTGACCAATCCAAACTAATATGATTATAAATTTAATTATGAAACTAAATTATAATCGATTGATTGTCTAAGTGATAGTTAAACTGATTAGACCATCTGATCATATTCGATTATGAGAATATTGCTAAAAACTTAAAAAATCTTCAAATTAAAAATATCTAACTCAAAGTCTTGATCCAAGATTGGGTTTACGCAATCCTTTTTCATGGATGCACACAACATATACCACAATATCGGAGAGGAAACAATGTATCCCTTGCCACAAAAAATAATGTGACATTTGGTACGTAGAAATGTTAATTTCATTTCATGTCCATTCCATGAAATGAGGCATTTATATGTTTGTTTGTAAAAAAAAAAAATTATTAAATGGTAATTCCATTTCATGTCTTATTCTATAAAATTAGGAATGGAGCATGAAATTTATTTTCTCCTAGAGATGTGAGATTGAGATTCTATACTCCATGAAATGGGATTAAATTATTTATTCTTAATGTGTCCTTAAAATTTTTATAAAATTACACTTATTGTCCTTCGTATATTTTTTTGGATAATAAAATATTATCCTTCTTAATATTTTTCAGTTTATTGTATAATTTTTGTATAATCAAATTTTATGTATTTGATTACTTATTTACTTTGATAGTATTTTAGTTTATCATTATAATTTTTAATTTCAACGTAGATGTTCTGTCTTTAATTCAAAAACTTATTTACTTGACGTGATAATATTATTCTTTTAAAAGATGATAATATTTATTTTAATTAAATTATAAAAAATTAAAATTAAACATTACTGTTAATATTTAAATAATTTTTTATAATAAGTATTTATATCCTTTACATCAACTTTAATTCTATTCTATAATGATTCTTTGTTCCAAATAGTGAAGTCGCTTGGAAAGACATTTTATTCTAAAAAGTATTAAATTATAGATTAAGAATAATTATTTCATTCCATTATATTCTTATTCTATTTTGATTGTATAGAATCATCATTTTGTATACTAAATATTACGTAAATCTATAAGTAATTATGAAAAAATACTTTACTCGTAATAATGTATATTTAAATTAATTTATTTTATATTTAAAATGATTTATTAATGAGAAGCTTTTAAAAAAAGAAGACAATTTTGTTTAGGTAGGGGAAGCTTATAATCTAAACCAAGTATGCAGGCAATCTCGTGTTGTATCTCTACATTTTAAGTAGGGGAAGAAAATGAAAAGAAGAAACGAACTTAAATGCTTTTTATTTAAGAAAAAAACATAAAGTAATAGAAATTTCTACCATATTATTGCGTGCCATCAGTTCGGCAGATCCTGAAACCATATTCATGTCCTTTTCATATTTGTAGAATATTGGTGAGGAACAATTCTTGTGAAGGATATTTCACGAGACAAGTGGGATTCAGCGCATAAGTAGGATAATCAATATATCCTCTTTTTTTATTTTTTTTGCGTGGATAATCAATATATCTGACTCCGAATCCAAGATTTGTTTCTTTTTTTCGGCGAATGGAATCCAATATTTCAAAAGCATTAAAGCATATATATAAAATAATTATGTTATTTATAGATCTTAATTTTATTATACTTACCTTTTATGATAAAAAAAATAAAGAGAAAATCAAATAAAAAATTAAATTTTTTTTCTTTATTATTATTTAGGATAAATATAAAGAAGTATAAGATTGAGGTGTAAAATATTTTTCTTTTTACTTTTTTTTTTGGTATGCCCTTTTGACTTATCTAGCAAAAAGAGAAAAGGAATAATGATACTTAGATCAAATACAAGATTGCATACGCAAATGAATATTTCTACTTTTTGATAATATTTCTATTTCTCTATCATAAAGGGAAAGGAAGATAGTAAACATCCATTAAAATGAAACTAGTTTAGAATTGTTTTAAGATAAATTTATCATTAATTCCACATTTGGGATTGTTGGCTATCATGATTATTGATTGACGTGACTTGTGGTCCAATTTGTTTGGTATCATATTGTGATAATGCTATTTGGTGGCCTAGATAAGCCACATTTGCGAGCAGCTAGTAACCGGTGATAACTCTTTAGTGTATTACTCGCAATTGTTGGCTAACTGCCATTACTTTGTTTGTTAGATTAGTTCACTAATTAGTTACTCTTGATTAAATTTACTTCTCACATTTTAATTCGAGTTTAGTAGTTTTTTTTTTTCAGTTTTCTCTTCTTTTTTTGATATATTGGCGGTACGTAAGTTTAAACTTATGACCTCTTGTACACTACTCAAACTCTTCACCACTAATCCATTTCCAATGGCTTCTCTACCATGTTTCTAAACAAGAATAACTCTATTAAAAAGACTGGACATCAATGATAAAACCAAGAGCTACAAATTATCTGTTTCATATAAGTACAGAGTGAAATACAGCTCATCAAACAACCGAAGTTGTTTTTTTTTTTTCATGACCATCTTCAACTAATACAGCCTCATCCTAGTAGTATACATATATGCATACAGAGAATGCTGAATCATGACAAATTAAATTCACAAGTGCCTCAAGCTGAGTGAGCTCCTTTGAGGAAGAAACGGTGCCCGTCACCGTTTTTCACTAGTAACTTCGAGGAAGAAACGGTGCCCATCACCCCAAGAAGAAGCCCAAATGTGATGAGAGACAGGTTTAGGACTAAGAGAGGCTTTGGTATGAGACCCCAACAAATCTGTGTGTAGAAAGCACAGGGGAAAATCAAACAGACGGCAACACTTACAAGGGAACCAGTGAGGCTGAGTACATGCTCAAAATATGGCACTGACAGAGCAAGGGCCAGTATAACCAAAAGCAAAAATGAACCTATGCTGCCCCTAATTATCATCTTGGTCCTGCCTCTCATGGAACTGGGAAGCCTCTGCTCCAGCTGAATAGCCAGCGGCGCAAATTCAAGCGCGTATTTGGTCATAGGGGTCAGCACGGTTGCCCACAGAGCAATCTTGGTTACAATTTGTTTTGGTGGCATGCTGAGAGTGATCTGAGATTTCACATCAGGCCCAAACATTTTCGCACCCATGAATCCCATTGACGTATAAAGTGCTGTAACTATAGTGAAGCTCACAATTGTAACCTGAAATTCCCAAACAAAAAATTAAGCAAATAATTAACTAATAGTAGCATCCCATTATACAATAATAATACCAAGTTTTGAACTTATAAGCAAGGATTTAAATTTCAGTATGCATCACCTTATGTGATCACGTTGTCACAATCGCATTACTTGACAATTGAAGCCCGCACTGCAACTGTGATTGTGACAACAACCGTAATTTAAAACCTTACTTATAAGGATTATTTGTCTATGCAAATATATACCTTGGTAAACTCTGAGGGGTCTTTCATGGCTTTATATAAATTAGGGAAAACAGTATGTCCTCCATAGCTGAAGATGTAAAGGCCAAAGATTGATGGAATATTGTGGAGCTGGAGGAGGGGTATGCTATGATTAGCTCGGACACCTCCAAAAACTGCAGTGGATGCTACCGAAACAAAGATGACAAAAGACATGAGAATGCCACCAGATGAAAGAAAAGATATGGAAGAAAGGTTTCTCAGCCACAAACTAGGCAGAGCAATCAACACTGCGGCCACGGTTAGGAGCTGAGATGTTGATAACTTGGCCAGTTGCAGCTTCAGGTGCGTCCCCAAGAAGACCGTGATCAAGTTGTCGTGTAATGAGATGGTGTAGGAAACTAGGGCCATGAAGATCTCCATGTAGATGAAAGTTGCAGCTAGGTATCTTCCTTTTGCTCCAAATGCATGATCCCCAATGTCCACGTAACTTCTCAACTTTGGGTTCTTTTCAAGGCATTTCCCGAGTAAATGAGAACTGTAAGCACACATCACGCCGAGTCCTATGAGCAAGAACACAGATGCCCAGCCTCCACTTTCTATAGCATATGGAGCTGATAATTGCCCCAAACCTGGAAGATAATATAATAGAATCAATTTGGGAATGATTAAAACTTTCGAAAATAATTCGAACTTTCGATTAATTAATTACAGTATCAGAATAAATGCCAAGGTACACTGTCAGTTCTTTACATATATATATATATGATTCCGTTTTGAATATTGAGTGCTTGCAAATTTTTATTTTGTAATACAACAGATTCAAGCTAGGACCAATATATGAAAGAAAAAGGGCAAAAAATTAAGGATCTAATCTCCTTCACCATCAGGCTAGTTCAAAGACCAGGTCAATTTGTCATGAGCGATACAGTTTGTTAGTTGTTTACAATTAAATTTAAGAGTAAATTTCTATTTTAGTCTCCCAAATATACATGTGACATCAATTTGATTTTTAAAAAAATGTTAACATTAATTTAGTCTCTAAATGATAAAAAATAATATTAATTTAGTTATAAAAAGTGATATCAATTTAGTTATATCAATTTAAATATCAATTTATTCCCTTAATTATAAAAAAATAACATTAATTTAATTATCTAAAGACACAATTAATAATGTTCTCACAGTTCCTAACACAAAGACTATTTTTATGTTACTTTTTTATTATTGAAAGATAAAATTGATGTTAATTTTTTTTAAAAGAACAAATTGATGTCACTTGTATTTTGAAGGAATTAAAATAAGTATTTACTCTAATTTTAAATATTATCACTAAATCTTTTTTTTTGTTTTCAATTGACGGGTAATTGTAGATAAATTTCTTTTATATTAAAGACAAAAATGATGAACTTGTAAGCTTGCATGCACCCTTGAAAGAGTTATCTGGTATGTGTATGTTCTGTTCTGTTGGGGATTCTAAACGTAATTCTCAAACCCACTCTAAGTAAAAGTGAACCCCATCAGAATCTCATGCATGTTACCTATCTTCACTTAAATGGCAATATTTGAAACTAGATGTATTAATCAAAAGAAATCAATGTATAAACTCACAAAAGGCAGAGGTTGACTCAAATAAAAAATGTAGGCTTTATTTTACGGTCTAAAAATAGTGGTATATTTTTAATTTTATACAATTTTCAATCCTTAGCTACAAATTTGAAAAATAGCCACATAGAAATTGAACATGTTGATTTATTCAATAGAAAATATCGATATGAATGGAACTAAAAAACTGAAGAACAAATTTAAAAAAGATTAAAATAAATAATTAGCTAACATAATTTCACTCGATTTAAATTTTAATCCCAATAATATTATTTTTTTAATTGGTCCATGTAATTTCACTCATTTAGATTTTAATATCTAAAAAATTAATATCTTAATAATTAAAAATCATAAGAACTAATCTTTTACAGAAAAGAGGGACTAATATCTTGATGAATTAAAATTATATGAACTAAAATTTAAATGAGTAAAAAATATAAGGACCGATATTTTAATAATAGAGACCAAAATTTAAATAAGTGAAATTATAAGAATTGATATTCAAAAAAAATTTATAAAAATCAAAATCTGAATTGTGTAAAATTATAAAAACTAATTATTTATTTTAACTTTTACAAATTTAATTAAGTAAGGAACATGCAAACTTTACCTATGAGCATCCCAACCATGTTGATGACAGCATGAGCAAAAGAACTATTGGCGTTAGCATCACATTCAGCATCGTCGACATTGGTGCCTCCTGCCACACTCCTTATATCCTCAATATTGGTGCCTCCACATTTGCATTGTTTGCTTTCCTCAACGCAAACGTTGCCCTTCGCCCGCTGCGCAGTACCCAAGCTCGCACCATTCACTGACTCATCAGCACTCTCAACTTGGCTCTTGTGCTGGGGACAGTTCGATCGAAGGCTTATTATTAGGCCTTTCCTGAAGGATTTCAACATTTTGCCCCCCCACAGTAACCAAGTTCCAATAAATTAGGAGGAAATTGATGAGAGGAACAAGATATATAGAAGAAATCACCAGCAGCTATAGCAGCCACTCAAGCAAGGTTCCACGCAAAGATGTTTGCTTGCTGAGACTTGCTATAGCTAGCTGTAACCAAATGACATGAACGATATGTATTTATAGGTGAATAAATAACCTGAAGGGGTAATTTAGATGGCGTCAGCCATTGGAGAGAGAATCTTACGGGAAAAACAATGATTTTTTACATATTTTTTGCAATGTAAAGATGGATTTGATTCGGAATGGAGAGAGAATCTTACGGGAAAAACAATGAATCAAATTGTTTTCGAATCAAATCCATTTTTAAATTGCAAAAAATATGTGAAAAATCATTGTTTTTCCCGTAAGATTCTCTCTCCAATGGCTGACGCCATCTAAATTACCCCTCCAGGAATCAAATTGCTAGACGTAAAGCTTACATCAATTAGTTACAGGGGAAATATTACTTTAGTGGGAGTGGGATTGAGATCATTAGGTGATGTTTGATTCTAAAATTTCTAGAGACACCGCAAAAGTTTTGGACCCAAAGCAATGCCGAAGACTTTAGAGTGCATTTTATCGGTTCATTTTATTCTCCTTCCAGTGCTTTATTTAAAAATATAAAATCACCATAAATAACTCATCTACGTTTTTATTAATATAATATTAAAGATATAAAATCATTCAATTACTTTTTTTTAAATTAAAATTTATAATTAAGTGATCCACATATTAAAAATATAAAATTATTTAAGTAATTTCACATGTTCTTGATAAATTTAAACCTTGACATTTAGCATTATGAATATTTATCTAATAATGCACTTATATATAGATATGTAAACTGTCGACAAGGGTTAGTTTACTTAGTCAACTTTTTGCTCATGATAACTCTATCACTTGGACTTGAATTAATCTTTAAGATCTCTTGTTGACAAATAATTTATAATTTTATTATAAATTTTTATTAAAATTGATAGTTTATCTTACTTTTAAAATATAAAAAGTCTTTTCTCAGCCTAAATTTCTTTTTAGGATATATATATATATATATATATAAGAAGAATCAATTAACACTTATATAAATTAAATTTAATCTTACATCATTAAATAACTTTTTATTAAATAGTTTATTTATAAAATCTTCATTTGAATTAAAAAATTCTTATCATGTAAATCATGCTCATAAAATTTTATATTAATTTAATATTATTTTATAATATATTAATATACATCAAAACTAACAACTAACCTATCTAAACCTTAACGGAATATATATATATATATTCCGTTAAGGTTTAGACAGGTCACTTGCCAGGTATTGAACCAGTTAGTTTCATTTCTGATTCGAAGATTTAGACTCACATGCTGAACGCCGCCTCCCCCATCCAAAAAAAATCACAATTCGTTAACCTCAGTTTTGAATAGTGACCACAAGTTCCTGTAGAAGCACTCCTGATCCCTCAACTAGCAAGCCCGTGTAAAGTAACTAACCAACTTGAATTAGTGTGCGCATTTGCTACTAGTAGTTCTTGGTCTGAGTTGGGCCATTCACATTCTAAAATGGCCATCGCTGTCAAGAGAGACATATATTAGGTTCTGGCGCAGTTCAGGTAGGTAACCTAGTGGCAAGTGCCATTGTCTTAATATAACTGCATTGGGGTTCGATCCCCATCTCCTTCCCCAAAATGCCCCCGACTCTGAAAAAAAAAAAAGAACATTAGGCTCTGGTTGTAATGTATGGCGTCATACCAAATAAAAATTTAAGTTAATAGAAAAATTTACTTTAATACCCTTGAGTTCATAGAATGAGTAATTCAATCGTTGAATTATTTATATTTTAAAAAAATAGATATTTATATGTATATAATTTAATTATTAATATTTATTTATATTTTAAAAATATATTATACATTAAAAATAAAATAATATAATAAAATATTAATTAATTTTTAAATTATATAAAATTTTATAAATTTGATTTATTTCATAAAAACTTTTAATTTAATAATTAAATTAATAAAAATTATTTACAAAAAGTATTAAATGATATAAATATGTCAATGGATCCCCAAATTGGAATATATGGCGTGCGTCATGTGTGGCTGCGGAGAACAAAGAAATGCTTCTCGTCCACAAATTTCCATTCACCCCTTATTGCAATGTATGATATTCTTTGTGTTATTTTTTGTCGGGGGAAGTTCCCGCCAGAAGGAATTTTTCGATGGGAAATGCACCGTAGCTACTAAACGTGATGGATTCAAATATTACTTATAGGATTCCAAGATAGATACAATTTCATGGTGTCCATCACATTTCATACTTTTAATTAAATTTATATATAATTTAACTAAACATATAAGTTTAATTTAATCATTATAATATACAAATTAAAATAAAATAAAAAAAATTAAAATAATTAATTAATTCCTATAGTTTCACCCAATTTAAACTTAATTCATAATTATAGTTTCTTTTTATTTATATCGATTCCAATAGTTTTACTCATTTAGATTTTAATTCTTAAGATACTAATACTTTAAAAATTAAAAATTATAGAGACTAATATTTCATAAAAAAATAAGAATCAATACATTAATAAATAGAAATTATATGAATTAAAATTTAAATAAATAAAAAATATAATGATCAATACCTTAACAATAGAGACTGAAATCTAAATAAGTAAAATTATAAAAAATAATTTTAAAAAAAAATATAGGGACAAAATTCTAAATCTGATAAAATTATAAGAATTACTTATTTATTTTAATCAAATAAAAGTAATTAACTTAAGTAATAAATGATTTGTTTTAATATAATTATTGTAAAATTTTAATTATATATAAATTAACTACATACTTTTAGCATTAAAATAAACTAACATTTAATTAATCAGACATGAGTTTGATAAAGAAAATGGTAAATTATATATATTCACACCATCAATTATATCTTACATTGATACAATCCCCCGAACCTTCATGCATGCACAAAGACACGGCTGCAAAACTTTCCGGTTGAAAATGGGACATAACAGTGTAACACATGCTTATCCAACCGATTGCCAGGGGAAAAAGTTGCACAACAAATTGAAATCCAATCAAATTGTAAATATGCGCTACGCATGCAATTTATTCCTGCCATGGTTGGTATGCTACTATGTTAATTTCGACCGAAAAATACTAATTATTTTACAATTGGGACAAAAGATGTGTGAAAGTCAAATAATAATAGTGACTAACGCATATTCGAATTTATTCCTAAAGCAGTATTAGACGGTAAGAAAATTAATTTTGCATTATACTTAAGCTTCAAAATATGTTTGTAACCAACTAACCATAAATTTTAAAAATTAATTTAATTTATAAATAAAATTCTTTATTTTTAAAGTGATAAAATAAGAATTAATTTGAGCTTATATTTGGTAGGTTCCAAACAAGATAATTGATTTTTAAATCAAATTAAATTAATTCAACTCAAATCAATAAAAATTAGTTTTATTTTTTAATAGTTCTAAACAGGGCATAAGGGTGTGTTAGGATGAAAGATTTTAGAGAAATGAAGAAACTTTTCTGATTAAGTAAGTATTTTCTTTATTTGAAATTTTTTAAAATGAGAAATTATCATGTAGTGTTTTCAAACAACCCTTATTCATTTTTATAAATAATATTATAGAATGAGATATGACTTATGTTTGTTTTCTTAGGTATTGATGTCTTTGATGGGGGTGTTTATAATCGGACCCAACCCAAACTGCTTGCGTTGGGTTGAGCTCAATTTCAATCAAATTTCAAATTGAGACCAAGGTTAAAAAATGGGCCAAAGTGATTTTTGTGCCAAGTTACACTTCAGGTAGACCTATCCCAAGTTGATATTATATGCATAGGTTGTTTTAATATTTTAAATATGCCATCCAAATTAGGCTTCTTACATATTATCTTAAATTGTTTACATATGCATTTGGATATATATGCATATGAAAATACTTCTTTCAAGTTGTTTTGATGTAGGTAAAAGTTTAGTTTTTGTTCAAAATTAGTTTACTATTATATATATTTTCGTTGCAAAGAGACTACAAAAAAGATTAATTGGTTGGGGCCCTTTAATAGTAATATTGAGTATGGTTTACGGAAATAATTTCTGTTTTTATTTTCATTGTCAAATTTTTAGATTTTAGAAAATATGTCTAATAAATATAATTTTTATTTTAATTACAAAAGTTGCCAACGAATTTTTCATTTCATGTTTTTGAAAAACAATGATAACAACTATATATGATTTTCATATTTGGTCCCATTCTAAGAAGTTGGAAACATTTTTAATAAAACATAATCAAACATGTTTACAAATGCTTTAGGTTTTTATTGAAAATGAAATTAGGAAATACCCACACTAAACACATTCATAGTTTTTTATTTTTATTTTTTAACTATTTTATTTGAAGAATATGAAAAATGCGTCAAGCTTGTGAACTTTTAACCTATTGGGATGTACTGCAAATAAACCCAGTTCCAGATCTGAATATGACCAAGTTTGCTCGAGTCCAAAATCTACCACAGATTGGACTAGGCCTAATAATTTAGCCAAATCAAATTCTCAAGCAAGGATTAGGCTAGGCAAACCTAGCTCTAAGAGCACCCATAGTCCTTGATGTCTTGTCGAGCTTTTATTGGTTTAAGGTCCACTAAGAATAATTAATAATTAATAAAATGCTTGACAACTCATAAAGATATCATTATTCTAATACAATTATATGATTGGTTGACCGTCTAACTTCTCATCTTGGAAATGCTATTATTGATTTGAAAATTCTTATTGAACTAGAGCTTTCAATATATCTTTTAACTTCCTTTATTGGGAAAAATACACTTTGGTCACTAATATTTTTATTTGGAATCACTTTAGCTATTATTATTTATTTTGTATCACCTTAACCACTCAAGATTTAAAACATGTTTATTTTGACCACTCGACATAATGGTACCGCTAACTTTGACCAAAAAAAATGGTCATATGACTATTATATGCAATTCTAATGTCTTAGATTAGTGTAAAAATTTGAACTAAATCATTTTAGAAACAAAGAAATCAATGTGTTTAGTTTGAATTTTCAAGAGTATAAAAATTGCATGTGATAGTCATGTGACTCTTCTTGGTCTAAATTAATGGAGTTGTTATGTTGAATGATCAAAATGAGCATATATTTTAAAATCTTGAGTAGCCAGAGTGATACAAAATAAATGTTAATGATCAAAGTGATACCAAATAAAAATATTGATTTTACTTGAAAACACTTTGTCTCTTTATAGTTTTAAAAATTAACATTTTTTTGTTGCAAAAAAGTTTAAGAAGAAAGGAGGTTACTTCATTCTAAGATTAGAACATGCTACAAACATTAATAAGAGTTTACAGTAACACTTACGAATTGACTACAAATGACGAATCCGAATAAGAATCGAACCTTATATCTTTTAAAATACATAGTTTGATCTTATTACTAGTTAAACTGACTATTATTAACCAAAAAAAACTTACACTTTTTTCTTATGATTTTTTTCATCTAATTTTTAACAAATTAAAGATACATATTAAACAATATAATTTTTTTCTTGAGAAGCAAACTCCTTTTCTCTCCTAAATGAAATCCACCTCTTCTTTAGGATTTTCTTTTGCTTTTCAACTATCTACACTAGTCTCATCTTCTAAGAGCTTTACTCCTCTTTCTGTACTTATCTTCATTTGTTGGAAATTTTGTCCACACATTATATCATTATATTTCATTTTTTTTATCAGCTTTTGTTAAGTGATTATATGAGCTGTTGAATGATGTGGAAGTGTATGTATGTATTATCGAATGATATAATAGTGCTGCTTATAGTATTTTTGGGGTCTTGGGAGAATTTTCAAATTTAAGCCAAAACATATTCTATTACTTTTTTAGAGTAAATTACATTAAACTTTCTTGAGTTTTACAAAATGGCACTTCACCCCAATTTACAATCAAAATTGCACTCCACCCCATTGACCTAATTCGACTAATGGAATATATTAAAAATGGATGGAATATTTTGTTTAACCCAAACAATTAATCATGATTTACTTTTGATAGCTTTGCATCTTATGCTAAGCATGATGATAAAATCTAGAATATTCATCACCAATTGTTGCTCATGATTGATGGCAACAATTCTTGTTGTATTCTGTGTGCACCATCCAATATGTAGAGTTGTCAGATGGATTAAACTAGTCTATTTAAGCTTAACTTATAATGAGCTAGGCAAAAAATATTCATATTTATATGGATTGTCAAAAAACTAGCTATAATAATCTCACATAAACTCGTAAACTTAAACAAGCTAGCCTATTTAATGATATTTTTTTTTACATATAATGTCAAGGGACAAGGTTAACTAGACAAGCAATGCGATTTGTGAGACAATGTAAAAGAGTGAAGAGTGGATGCACTGGAGGGATTTAGGACTAAGGAGTGAAGAAAAGTGAGAATTGCAAATTGCAAATGAAGAAAGATTAATGCTATGGGATAATTGAAAGGAAAACAATGCATATTGCATCTTAACAAAAAAAAAAATAATTTGCTAGCCCACAATTAAATTGGGTTGGGACGTTTAATCTGCAAAGGTAAACAAAATTGGAAAAATACCCATATTTATACCGGCATTAATATGAAGGTGCAACTAGTATTATTTATGTGATCAAAAGGACTGTTAATCTGATGGGTTCATTCCGTTTTGCCAGACTTATTGTCCAATGTCCAGTTACAATTAGTAAGTGTTGAGTAGCTAATACCATTTAAGTAGCACCTTTCAAAAATCATCATGAAATAGTCGAAATATAAACCACTATTAGTTGTTGGGATTAAGAAGAATGTTCCATCCTATTGTTAACATATTTGGTAGTTAAAATAGGTCAATGGAGTGTAGTGCAATTTCGACTTTAAATTGGGGTAGGGGATCATTTCTCTAAACTTCAAGGGAGATTTATGTAATCTACTCTATTTTTTAAGGTTTACATTTTAAGGGTTGTTGGATTAAAGTTATCCTTTAATATGGCTGGTGCATGTAGTATATTTTTTTCTTTTGATGAAATTTACGCCAAAAACTAATGAATTTTATAATTTAATCTTCTATCAAATGTTAAATTCACTTTCCACACGAGGAAAGCACAAAATAAACGAGGATAAAATATAATACAAGTTGTGGAAGGCGTTAAACTACAAAGATATGGTCAATGAATCTAGTTCGGTATCATCATATTGAATTGCAAAAATATTGAATGGCTGTACTGACAGCAAGTGGAAATCAATCTAATTATGATAATTAAATTGAATTGAATTAAATAATTTTTGTATCGAAGTAACTCGATTATATCAATTGAGTAAATTCTTATTGATTTAGCATATATATTTTTTCATTAAGCAATTATGTTTTAGTTTTTATTTTTAAATAATAAATAATAAATATGAAATATATATATTATATATATTAAATAATAATAAATAATACATGTTACAAATTAAATAATACATATATATATATATGTATTATTTAATTTGTAACATGTATGATAAGTTTTCTTATCAAACATTTTATATTAAAAAGGATTTTTATATATCCTTTTTTATAATGTTACAAACAAAAAATACTTTTATATTTTTGTATTCAAATAAATTTTTTGGTCACGTAGGATTTGCTAGCATTTGGGTAAGGAGAGAGATAAATGCCTTTGTAAAATAATCGAATTTCCAATATCATCAAACTCTAATTTTAAAAATTAATATTAGTCCCAATTGAATTACAAGTTAGTTTGCTACATTTAGATAATTTTGTAACTAAAAAAAGTTAGTCTAGTGATAAGATGTGTTCCTTTACTTTAATACAAAAGTCAGTTCTGAGATACTCTAATTGTTCAACTAGAAACGTAAAATTAATTTTTGTAAACTTAAAAACCTGCAAAACAATATTATTTCAATAAAAAATTATATTAGAAAAATCCTAAAAGTGTTTATTTTTAAAATTTTTATATATGCTTACCAAACTTAATTGAAGAAAAGAACATTTGTAAGAATATGACTTAGTGTAAATAAGCGGAACTCTAATAAAAAGAATTTTATTTATAATATAAAAGTTTTATATTTTATTAGAAAACACTTCATGAAAAAAAATAATTTTAATATCCCAAATCAAATTATATAAGTAACAAAAAGAAAAATAAGCTTTTTTTAAAAAAATTAATAAGGTTGATTAACCTAATTAACTTATTATTTATGATAATTATATAATTTAAATTTGTTACATAAATTTTTTTTTTAGTAAACGATTTATAATTTCATTCGAAATCAACATTGTACTTGATGATTTACTCTAATTTTGGAATTGGGAGTACCTCCCTTTATCTCTAGACTTTTTGTGACCCAAAAAGACAAAAGAGAAAAAGACACTAGCATAAAAACAATAAAGGGCAAGAGGGGGAGAAAAGAAATCGTGTTCCCGCCATTTTGAGCCTCGGGTCCAAATCATTAGGCGCGGCCTTTGGGAACTGTAAAGCAACTCAAACGCCCGCCTGCTTTCAGGTAGTACTGTCGGCTTCGCTGTAGAAGAGAAACGATGGAAGTTGTTCGGTCTCAGAGTCACAGGAACTTCCCCTCCTCTAACGACGTCGTTCTTACCACGCTTACCCTCTATCGCTCTGCTCCTCCACTCGAAGTCAGGCTCGAGGAGTTCGAGTCATTAGCCATGGACCGCCTCCGAGGTCAAATACTCTTCATCCACCTCTTCAAATTTCTTCCGTGTCTTTCGGTGTGTGCTTATTCTGTGTTTAGCTTCTTCGAATTCGAAAGATCTGCTCGTGCGCAACTTCATGCTTCAAATGCTCGCCATTTTTTTTTTGTGCCTAGGGTTTGGATAATCTGCTATCCTTTCAACTGTGTCTGGTGCTGCCAATATTTTGCTTTTCTTTTGTTGAATGTTAGAATTGAAAAGAAAAAAGAGCGAGATCTGGTTAGTATGCTTGCGGTAATTTGAGTGTAGCGTTGAAGTGAAAACCGGAAGTCTGCAAGCGTTTTCGCCTAAGTCTAGTATGTGGTGTCAAAATCTGCAAGCGATTAAGTCGGTTGACATCTATTTCACTCTTATTCATGTTTTAGAAAAGAAAGCTATTGAATTAGTATCGAAACTGTGCACATTTGTGTATGTGTTTCTTCAACTTTTGTTGTTGCAGAGACATGATATTTTTGAAGTGTTCATTATAATGCGTATTTCAAAAGTAGTTGTTGATGGCTATTATTGCATGTTGCAGTTCTCAAGGGGATTTCTGATGGTTTGTCTCGGGGAAAGAAACCAGAAGAAATGGAAAAATTGGTAAAATCACAGATTCGTCAATATTAATTGATTATTAGATTCTGTTGTATGGACCATGACCATGTGAACCTCCTTTATAACAGGTAAGCGATCTATGGAAAGCAAATATGAGGCATCAACAGGCATCTGAGGTTCTGAACAAGGATATTATATCTCATTTTGTTCTACGCCTTGTGTATTGCAGAACGTAAGAGCTCTTTATCTTTTATGTATTCCTTTTTACTATTTTTCCGTAGCATTTAAATGTCCTCCACTTTTCTCTGATCCTAAGCATAATACTATGCTGTTGTCTCACAAATGACACTTGATCAATATAAGTGGGAGATTTCCAGCCATTGAATAAAAGTGGTAACTATGAGAGACCAAAGACCATTAGCACTCTTGTATTTGGAGGAAGCAATTCACTACTCATCCACACATTTTAAACCAGCATTTTGACCCTGAATGAAACTTACCCAGAACAAAGCAAGAAACAAACTCAAACAGATTAGTGAAACCTTTCAATTTGAATAATTACATGAAATCCAAATTGCATTTAGTTAAAAATTCTAAATTATTCCTTATATACTAAATTGTTCACCTGTGTACCAAGGGAGGACTTGAGGAAATGGTTCCTTTCTATGGAATCTGCACTCTTTCGCTACCGTTTTCGTTTTCAAAGTGCTGAAGCTCAGGTAGAATCTGCTTATACTACATGGTTCTTTTGCATTTTTTGTTGGGTATTAATTTCTCATGTACTTTGCTCATGAGTGCACAGAAGGCGACCATGGAAGAATTTGACCTTCCCTGCAGGGCTGTTAGCAATGTGGAATTTGAGGTAATCACATAGCATTTGTTTTATTGGTTTGCTCTTGTATTGTAAATGTTTCTATTAAGTGGATATATGCAAATTTCTTTTGATTTAGTTCTGAAGCACAAAGACCTCTTAGTACCTATGATGAAATGAAGCTTTCAATTTACAGAGCATAAAGGACAAATTGGGACAAGTTGCACGTTCCATTGGTCAGCCTTTACCCACTGGTAGGAGCAGATTGCTTTCTTTTTTCACTAACTTTTTACCATTTTGGTCTAGATTTTCCTCTTTTTGGCAGAAATGATTTGCATGCACCATGCTGGAGGTTGAACGAATAGGACTATAACTAGTTGTTGCTACTTAAATCCCATCTTTATTATTATTATTATTTTTAATTTTGCGATTTTTTAATGTGTATCCACTACTGAACTGGCAGTTGCATGAATTAATTTCTGAAAAAGATATCTTGGTAATTCTTTGACTGGTATATTTGTGCTGCTAGTCTATATGTAAAAGAAAAGTATACAATTTCTGGAAGTTATGTTTCATTCTTCTTCTTGAAGTTTAATAGTTACTGTCTTTTTTATTACTTAATTTAATCTAATGTGCCTTTATTTTCCTTTGCTTCTTATACTTTTTTGCAGCTGATGCTATCTTCTACAAGGTATGTGTTATCTTTCTTTTTTTCAACTTATGTCTTACAAATGATTAGATCTTATTCTAGGATAGAAGCATGGTAGTCATGTGTGTGATCATAATCTTGCATTGGGCTAACGTCACTGCGATTCTCCTGGAAATATTAATTCAATGAATGTTTAAATTTTCTTATCCTTCTCTATAGAGGATACTTTGTTTTGTTCAATAAAATTATCGGATCCTATTGATTCCTCCTTGATATGGAGGAAAATCCTGATTCAAACCTTCCCCAATCAAGCAGTTAACTTGTAAAAAATAATGGTTTGGGTCTATGAGAAAACTGTTAAGAAGTAGTAATTAGTTATTCATACTTGGGTCTCTGTGATTTTCAAAAGTTATGTGTGAATGTAAGAGAGAGAGAGAGAGAGATCTTCTCTCAACACCTCTAGTTGTCTTTTTTGGGATCTCAGGGCAAAGAAAACAATTGCTGGAGGGATTTGAGAAAGCTGGACTTTATTATCATGACTTCTTGAAGTCCCTTGATCATGCTTTGAAAGTTTAAGATACCTTTCCCTATCTTTGGCATTGTTGCTTGGATCACTCTTTGAAATCAATAGACTCTTGTTCCTTCTTTATAGTCTGTATCTAAGTTAGAATATGAGGCTTGTGAGTTTGGAAAACACCATAAGGTATCCTTTGTACCTAGGGACAATGATCATCAACTTCGATTAACCCATTTAGAACTTGTTCATGCCAACATTTGGGTTCCTTCAAGGAAAAAAAAGCTTACTAGGTTTTTTGCATTGTTGTTACTCTAATGATTTTTCTCGTATGACATGGTTGTTTTTGTTGAAGCTTGAAAGACCATTCAGAAATTCATTATTTATTTCAGTTACTTTATAGTTTATAATGAAATCAAAACTCAGTTTGCTAATTTTATTTTCATTTTATGTTTTGTCAATACTCTTGAATATGTGAAAGGATATTTACAATCTTTTTATGCATATAATGGTATTCTTGATCAAACGTCATGCTCTTATGCATTACAGAAAAATGGAGTGGCAGGGCATTAAAATCGGCGTTTGATTGAAGTTGCCCACGATGATTAATATGCATTTCTTACACTTTTTTGGGTTGATGCTATGTTGACACCTTATTTTCTTATTAATAGGATGCCCGCCTCTATTCTCAATTGTAACAAACCTTTTTTTCTATTTTGCATCCAAGTCTACCACCTTTTCATGTACCTCCAAAGATATTTGGATGTTTGTGTTTTGTTCACTCAATTTCCCCAAGAGCTGACAAACCCACTGTAAAGTGACTAAATGTGTGTTTGTTGGATATCCTAGGACCCAAAAGGGGTACAAATGTACGAAAATTTTCTTTTATAAATATGTTTAATGGAGATGTTACCTTTTCTAAACAACAGTCCTTCTCTTCTTCAGGAACTTCTTTGGAATTACATCCTCCCCATTCTACAAGTTTGATTCCTCTCCCTATGCCTGCTAAATCTCCTCCCAAAGTGCCAACTCAGTGACCTTTACTAGTTTACACCAGGCAAAGGCAAGATTAATAGTTCCTCCTCCTTCACCTTCAAACTTCTTAACCTGAGATCTTGCCAGCCACATTCAATTGATACTTCTCATGATTAGCTTACTGCCTTAAGGAAAGGTTAGTGTACTTGTACTCGTCATCCCAACCAAAATGTTCTCACCTTTTCTCATTTGTCTCCTTCATATAGAACCTTTGTCAATTCATTGCTTATATTACCTTGCCGTCCTCTTATCATTGGGCATTACTCTCTATTGAGTGAAAGAGTGCAATGGATGAGAAATTGGATGCACTTCTTATGACCCACTCTTGGGTTCTTGTTTACCTTCCTTAGGTTAAAAGTGTTATTCGGTGAAGATGGGTTTCCACTATCAAACACAATGCTGATGGAAATGTTGAAAGACTAAAAGCTCAATTGGTTTAGAAGGGCTACAGTCAGATCTGTGAAGTTGACTATTTCGCAACTTTCTCTCCTGTTGCTTTTCTTTCCTTAGTTAGACTGCTCTTATCTCTTGTTGCCATTAAGGAGTGGCCTTTTACCAACTATATGTAAAGAATGGCTTTTTGCATTGTGACTTAGTTGAAGAAGTTTATATGGAGCAACCTCTTGGATATGTTGCTCAAGGGGAGTCCATGAATGTATGTCGGCTGAGAAGGTCCATTTGTGGTCTAAAGCTTTGTTAGAAAATTAGCAAAGTTGTGTCTGATTTTGGGATTAAACAAACTGTTGTTATCATTCTAGTTTTGTAAAGCACCAACCTGGTGGTACTATAATTCTTGTTGTCTATAGGATGCTATTGTTATTACATCACAGGTGATGACTGGAAGTATTGTAGACCTGAAAAACTGTTTAGGCCAGCACTTTCAAATCAAGGACCTTGGTAAACCTAGATATTTTTAGGGTATAGGAAGTGGCCAGATCAAAAGAAGGAATTTATCTTTCTTAAGGAAGTATGTAACTGATTTGCTAGAGGAAATAGGTTTGCTAAACCTATAGATACTCCAATGGATCTCAATGTGAAGTTTGTGAAAGATGAAGGTGAATTCTTTAATAATCCAGCCCAATATAGAAGGCTGGTTGGAAAACTCATTTACTTGATTGTGACTTGACCTGATATAACTTTGCTGTTGGAGTGGTTACCAAGTTTCTGTATTGTATCATACTCGTGTCCTGTGTTGTATCGTAACCGCGTCTTGTGTCGTATCGTAACAATGTCTCGTGTCATATCTTACCTGCATCCTGTGTCGTATCTTACCTGTGTCCCTTGTCATACCTGGTGATCAATTAGGTGATATCTTCACAACGGCCTTCAATAGGAATCACTTTGTTGAGTTATGTAACAAGCCGGGTATGACAAATTTCTATGCACCACCTTGAGGGACTGTTAGGAAATAGGAAGTAGTAAGTATTTACTCATCCTTGGGTTTCTGTTATTTTCAAAGGCTTGTTTATATATGTGTGGAGTATATGAGAGAAATATCTTCTCTCAACAGATTTTTCATCTCTTTCTCTCTCCCTCTTTGTCTTTCTTTATCTCATTTCCTTATCCATAAAATGTTGCAGAAACGATTTGAATTTAATTGTTTATGTCATATCAATTGATGTGAGATTGAATAATCTTGTGGGAAGAACCTCTCTAGCAAAATGCATGGAGTGGCATTTCTAGAAAGTAGTTGTCATCCTTCTTACTTGCCATGTCACCTCATGTGTCAGCTTTATCTAGGATTCTCTCTCTCTTAATCAGTGTCTGGCTTACTTTAGTTGCATATCTTGCCTTTCATCCCATATAGGTACCATTTGAAGAAGTTCCAGAGCTTGTAGCTGGACGAAAAGTATATATAAATCAAGGTTATGCATATGTTGCAACGAATCAGGTTGACCAGTGTAATTAGTGTCTATTCACTCTTGCTTTAAATAAACCAAGCAATGGTAATGGTATATCTTGTTTATGTTTAAATTCTGCTTCCTTCACAGATTGTTTCACTTGTAGCCACACTATTCCGCAGTCAGCTGTCAAAGGCACTCATCCTTACAAACAGGTTTTATTGGCCATTTGGATCTCAATATGCTGCATCTTGTATTCCTTGTGGTTCTTTGGCCTGTTTTCTGCTCTCTAATTTTTTTAAACCTTCTAATACGTGCAATTTGAGTAGATGTAGAGCCAAAGGATTAGCCAAATAAAACATAGATTTACTACTATTAATTAACAGCTATTGTAGCAATATGCACTTAGAACAAGTATAGAACTGTAATTTAACAAGGTATTATCTTCATCCATTGCAGACAGCAATTAATCATGTTGTCATCATTATTGTTAGAGTAGGCAATCAGTTTCCTTTTCCGTGAATTTCCACCTGAATCTTCTGTTCTGTCTTAAATAAATGTGAAGGATTATGTGTATTCTTTGCTTTGGTATGACGATAATGACCATAGAAATAACATCAAACACAATTTTGGTGTTTTGACCTTGAAAATTTGTTTTCCCAAAGTATTGTATCCCCTTTAACCTTTGTTAATTGTATATTGCTGGAAATATTAAAGTTTCTCTTAATCCTTTTTCCCTTATGCCATTACTGTTCAACTTTTTGGCTATCAACTTCACCAAATTAATAGAAGAATTGACATAATTCATGCAATTCCAGTCTGTTGAAATGTCAACTTAATACCAACGGTTGGGGAACGTGTTACTGGACTGGATCATCTCATAGATTTTATTAAAGAATACGAAAAATCTCTATAAATATTCTCATATGCATTCTCTGAATTTTTTTAATGGGATTTTAGAATTTTATATTCTTAGAGTTGCATTTAATTGTTGCAGAAAATGGACATCTACAATTAGGGAACAAGAGAGAGACAGGTTAACTCCTGTAAGTCTGGTTGTGCACTTTGTAGATTAATAGAATCTTTCTTTTTTATAGAAGTTGACAAGGTTTCTGTGTAGATTGTGGAAACCCTGTGCTCAAGTTATCTGGGTCCTGATTTTTCTCAGGTAATTTATGCAGTATATTCTGTTCATTTATCACTATTAGGTGTTTAAGTGATGTTAGATTAACAATGATCACTTTGGTTGAGAACCTCTGCAGCCAAGAGAATATGCTGAGATATCATTAAAGGACATTGATCAAGTTGCTAAGAGCTCATTTCCTTTGTGCATGCATCACCTATTTGAAAAGGTTAGAGATTGGCAATAAAATTATGCTCCACGTGTTGTGTTTCTTCCCTCTTGATATGTCTATATTTTCTTTCTTTACTTATCTTTTATCTTTTTCTTATTGATTCATAATATTGTTCTTTTGTTCTATCTCATCTCCCCTGATTTATACCACTTTTATGCAGCTGAGAGAGGATCATCATTTAAAGCATGGAGGGAGGATGCAACTAGGTCTCTTTCTCAAGGTTGAATTTGGCTTCCATATGAGTAATAAACATATTCTAGAGTCTAGACAGTTACAAGTGTGAAGCATGAAATGAGACGTAACATTCCACATGCTCTTTCTTTACACATCATGCAGCTTATCTAATTACAGTTTGACAGAGTTTTCCATTTCCTTATTTATTTTCTTTTTTCCCTTGCTCTGGGTTGGGGCAGGGAAGATGATTGGCTGGAATTATACTGACAGTCGAAGTTACTTTTTCTTGTTTCATATTTATAAACAAGAGATATAATTGGCATAAAATGCAGCAGTGTTAAAAGAATTGAAATCATTGCTTTACATGCATATGATACCCTGCGTCTGAGAATTATACATGTCAACGTCTTCCACGCTTCAACTGGTGGCATTTGGGTATGATGGTGCATTTCTCCACATTAAAGAACAAGGGTTAATGGTGATATGATTATACTGGGTTCTAGTTGGTGCTTTTGTGTAGCATAGTCAAAGCAATACATTTTGATACACCTTTGTTCTGAAACTTTTTTTCCATGGGAATATGCTTGATTGGTGACGACAAAATCAATTTCTTAATCCATTTAACTCTCAATTACTGTTTATTATTTTTTCTCTTTGTCTTCATTGTTCTCTTATCTTTTGTCCTTTTCTCCATTTTGTAAGTAGGGTGTTGGTTTGAACTTGGATGATGCACTTGCATTTTGGAGAGCTGAGTTCTCTAAAAAGGTAAGTATGGTTCTTGTAAAGTGTCTCTTATGGAAACTAAAAGCTTGAAAATTCTTTCAGATTTAAAGTTAAATATGTGAAATTATGTGTATTTTCAATTACATGAATGGCAAATTAGAATGAGAATCACAACAGTTTGGGGTTTGATTTATGTATATTGTTTCATAGTACTTCTAAATCATTCTCAATCTGTCTGTCTATCTATTCTATTTATGCCATTTTGTATATGCTGCTTTCTCTTTGTCAAATTACATTAATCAAATGTAAGATCTGGTTGTAGGTTGGTTTGGAGAAGTTTGAGAAAGAATATGCATATAACATACGCCATAATTATGGAAAGGAAGGGAAGAGAACTGTAAGTTCTGAACTTCACTGTTTTCTAGGATGTTTCAAATATAGTGCTTGTTTGGATGTGACCCTTTTTTTTAAAATTATGCTTTAGTATGTTTGGATGCATTTTTCTTAAAAAAAGCTGAAACACTAAAAAAAGAAAAGAGCACATTTTGTACTTTTTTTAAAGCTACATTTTTGTGCTTCTGAAAATAGACCTTTTCTAGAACATAAAAAAGCTGTTCAAAATAAAAAAAAAGTACTTAAATATTGCATTTAAACATACAAAAGCTTTTACTTTTTATAAAAGATCTAAAAAAAGCGCACATAAAAAAGACCTTTTTTTTAAAAAGCTCGTCCAAATGAGCCCATATTCCTTTTGCTGAATGACTTTAGACTTTGTGATTGCTATTTTTACACTTTGAAACTTAAGTTTGAAAACATGCAATTTGTTCCAGTGTGTTTGAATGCATGCATATATTCAAGTTTAACAAGTAATATTTTGATGGATGTTACAGGATTATACTCCTTATTCCTGTCAAAAGATTATCTCATCAACTCCTGGTACTGGAGATCAGCATGGTTGCCCTTATCGACATTTCAGGTTGCTCTTATTACTTATTTGAGCTATCAAATTCATAGTTTAACTTTCAGAACCAGATTTATGAAATGGATATGTTTTTCTCCATTCAGTGAACTGTTTTATTTGATTAATGATTTAATAAAATTATAACTCTGGCTTTTAGTGTCACGAATCCTGGCTTTCTAGGCCTAGGTCTATGATCTGGTAATAAAATTATTTGTTTCTCTTGACTGAATCATAATATTTATTTCTCTTCTCTGATGGGCAAGTTTTGGTTTTAGTATAAACTATAGCATGTAAACTTGCTACGCCTTTTTTGTCTTATCTTACAATTATCCACATCCATTATGAAAGTACAAGTTGTTTTGCAATATATTGCAGTCTGTGGCTACTAAGATATCATAAGTACATTTTTTCTGGGTAACAAATAATGCAGTCATCATAATAATATTAATTTCATTTATCCTAACAAGGTTTTGTCATTGACAAACCTAATAATGGAAAGATTCAAGAGCAATTTAAAATTATCTTTCTCTCTCTCTCTGTCTCTCTCTCGTTTCATGGTCTGCAAATCAAAGCTTGAGTGATAAATTAATTATTTAATTGTAGTATGTTTCAGAAATAATTAATGTTTCATATGATATTATTTATACTTTATAAATGACTAAATGTAATGAATATTCTAATTGTAAATCTTATGGCAGAGCTTAAGCCTAGCATAAAGCATGACTCTATTCTTCTTTGGTCATGCACTTGTTTAAACCAGTCTGAGCTGTCCCCTCTTGTTGGACAACATGAATATATCACAACCGATAAATATATTTCTTGAATAAATGAGATAACATTTGGTACTATCCTAGCTTTTAGGGTAACTTTGATGTAAAATTTGGCCTCCAAGGTTTCGTTTGTAGCAATTTACCCTATCATCTATCCAATTGTGCTAATCAAGACTTACTAAGCCATTAAAATTGATAACAAAAATATAGTGATTTATGCCATCAGCTTTTCAATTCCGGAAGTCTATCCTTCATCAACCTTCCAAGTTTGTTCTCAAATTGAAAGGCTGGTTGATAGAAGTGTTGATTTGCACAATTGGATGGCTGATGGGGTTAAATTGCTACAATCAAAACCTACCCTAACTTTTAATTGTTTCTGGGAAAGTTTATCCTGCGGTTCAGTCCCATTTGTTGACTTTTTGGGTAGACATGACTTGATATTTTATTGATGCTATTTGAATTTAACAGTGAAGAGAATCTAAGAGCTGCTCTCAGCAGAATGGGGGTGAACAGTCGAGCAATGGAAGATGTAATAGACAAAGTGCGAAACAGACATTATCAGGTAGGTCTCAGCGTAACCTGCTGCTTATAACTTCAATTATCAGTTTTAACCATGGGATTTGATATCTTATTATATGGGTACTGTATATGCAGTTGGCTTGCACCTTGACATTTGAAGCTCTTCATGGAATGCCATGTGATGCTGGGATTAACCATCCAAATCAATACTTCAGTGACAGCCAAAAGATATTGAAGCCAAAGGTAGGCTCCAGTCTACAAATTGTGATTATGATACGAACTTTAGGAGAACCATACCCCAAAAGCTAGCTATTGAGGTGGGAGAGCTCAAGGCCATATAAACCCCACATCAGAATCCCATTCTTCCGATCTGGGACTTAAGTCCCATACCTAGCAATTGGGTCATAACATTCCACCACGCTCCGCGGCTCCAACGCCCACATGGGATGGCTGTGCACTAGCCCTTTTGACACTAGTCCCGGGTGAACACTGCAATGCTGGCGTCACCACCTGTGCTGCTCGTTTGCAACCGAGACATGGTGGAAGGCTCTGATACCAATTAATAGACACTGGTTCAGAACTCAATAAAATGAAGGAAATAAGTATGTATTCTCCTCTCCTAACCAGAAAAACCAGTGGGGAATTCTGATCAGTGGGGTAATTCAGAATGCTGTAGTCTGAGTAATTGTAGAAAACAAGAACAATAAACACACTACTATCCTAGGCAATCCGAGAGGCCCAGTTCTCTCCCAATCCTTTCCACTACTCTCAATTTTCCTACCTCCTCTCTCTTCCACTACCACTATATTTCTTACATAATCAGCTCTCTCTCTCTCTCTCTGCCACGTGTCCAGTTAGTTAGGCTGCAATCCCACTGCCTCCTTGCATCATGTGTGCTGTTGATTCTCCCACGTGTGAAGCTGATTCTCTATTTACCTTCTTTTTCTTTCTCTGGTACACACCTTTCTAATGGGGGTTTGCTAACAATACTCCCCCCCCCCCCCCCAAAAGAGCCACCTTGTCCTTAAGGTGGAAGTTAGGAAAGTGTTCCTGAATAGTGTACTAGATAGGTCTGATACCAATTGATAGGAACCCAGATAAGTAACCACTGTTTAATTAAAATATGCACTGAAACACTCCTCTAAGAGAGGTGAAGATACAACCAGAATTGAAAATAAACGAAAGGAAGAATAAACAGAAGAGAAATTCCAGCAGCACTTCGAGGGGCTGCACCTCCCAATCCCATTCACTCACTCAAATTCTGCCTACTCTGCACTTGCTATCTTTCTCATTATATTTTGCTCACCCACAACCGAATTTTACCTTTTTCCCACTATTCCTTGCCAGCTTAGCATGAATATTTTCTTTTATTTCCCATTATATGAACCTTGAGAGAATCCATCCCAAAAGCTAGCTATTGCGGTGGGAGAGCCCAAGGCCATATAAACCCTACATCAGAATCTCATACTTCCGATGTGGGACTTAAGTCCCATACCTAGCAATTGGGTCATAACATTCCACCACGCTCCGCAGCCCCGACGCCCACGCTGGCTGGCTGTGCACTAGCCTTTTTGACTAGTCCTGGCTGAACACTGCAATGCCAGTGTCACCACCCGCGCCGCTCATGTTTGCAACCGAGAGACATGGTGGAAGGCTCTGATACCAATTGATATGAACCTTGAGAGAACCACACTCCAAAAAGCTAGCTATTGAGGTGGGAGAGCCCAAGGCCATATAAATCCCACATCAGAATCTCATACCTCCGAACTAGGACTCAAGTCTCATACCTTGCAATTGGGTCATAACAGATTCAAACCAATACATGTGAATTACACCTGTAATCACAATTACAAACTGTGGCTAGGTTAGGAGTATGATGCATTGTCCATGTGCAAATTATGATGTTTTTAAATTTAGTAAGATTATTTACTGTACTATGCAGGTCTCTATACAGTTTATGTACGGTGGGGATTATATACATGCTGCATATCCATTACAAACTTTGGCTAGCTAAGGGATATTGTAGCACTCTTGGTCCTTGGAGATAACAATTGCATACATCCACCTATATTGCCTCCATCCTCCCTTTTTAACCCGGTGTGGAAGTAGTTATTTTTGACATTCAACAGATCCTACTTCAGGTTTAGTGTGTTGGAAGGTTAGAACAAAGTAGTCCTTCAACCAGAGTGCATGTTTCTCTGGGTTTGTGTGTGTGTGTAATCTTGCCTGCCTTCATCTAACATCAGCAAAGATTAGGTGGGTCTTTGGACTTGTGAATTATGATCCAGCTAAGATATGCCCGTAAAAATAGATACATTAGTATATGACCCTTCTACTTGTTTATCTCAAGTCTCCTTTCACTGTCATCATGGTTGGTGTATTTTGTCAAAGACTGAATGGTTGGGAGAGATCACCATATCATTCAATTAGCACTTGCCTCACCAGCTCTTTTTGGAGGAACATTGCCATGCATTTAGTTAGCCACACTATTGTATGCAATCCTCTGACAAGGACATCAGTGATTGAAAGGGAATGTCAGCCAAGTTGGCATTCGTTTGTTATTGGGTGAGAAATTGGGTTGGGCCATATATAGTGGGTGAGGAAGCGTTGTGGGTTAGTATTGTCCAGGATCAAAAGAAATTATGTATCCAGTATCCACTCACGTTTATGCTGAATCAAATCAATCAACAAAGAACTTGGTACAAGCAAGCAAGCATGGGTCAGCCTAATTGTGGCGTGTGTATTGTCTTTTCTGACCTGAATACCTTGTAATTGTCTCTATGCCTAATATCCTTGATATTTACTCTTCATTCATTCATTCATTCTTTCTTTCTTTTCATGCAGAAGGATTCTTCAGCCTAAAAAGAATTTTGGTTATTGCAAGGGACTGATGTGCTATGGCCCTTCTCAGGTTGTCTTCTGTGCCTTCTGTCTTCTCTTTCCCATATTCTTTCTTTTCTGTGCCTTCCTTTTTACTGTTTCCTTTTGGTTGTGTTGGAGAAGCTGAAAAATGTATGCTAATTATTTTTGCATTAATCAGAACCAAAATAATATATTTGCATTCATTAAATTATAGCTTGATACAACCGAATATCAGAGTTCTTATTCCAATCAAATACTTTAAGGTGTGTATTTCTAGTGATACAGTTACTATTGTTATTTCAGATTCCTAATCCAAGATCCATAAATCTATACATTTTGAATTTCATGTAAATGAATCATCAAACACAAATATCTACTAAATGCATCCTAAAGTAACCTATTATTATAGGGCCACGCACTTATTTTCTTGATGTCAAGTGAAAAGGCATCAAATAGCATTTCCCCTTATGTTAGTGGCTAAATCTTTCTTTTATACCATTACTTGAACGCCAGACTCAAGTTCTTTTGTTATCCTTCTTCCTGGTTAACAGCAAGTTACAACACAATGTTTTTGTTAGAAAACAAATGATGTTTAGAAAGAAGGTGCAGTCCTTGCATTCGGAGGACCAAAAATATGATTCTTTATCAATAATGACTAAATTTTCTGGACAAAACCAAAAAAAAAAAAAGCTGACATGGGATGATCAGTATTATATATATATATATATATATATTGTCAATTTAGCTGTTTGTTTATGTAGTTTGGAGGATGATACTTGTGGTAATAGAATGTCAACCATCTCTACAGCAGCTAAAATTTTAGAGTTATTTTCTTACAATGTTCCTAAATTTATGTATTGAAAAATATGTTAATTTTTTTCCTCTCCATTTAGGCGTGTCATTGGAACTTCAAGTCATCGATGTATACATTGCTGACAATGTGTTGTGACATTCTTTTACATGGCTTCCAAAGCAGTTATAAGGCGGGATTAGGCGTTCCAGTTGTATATTTCTATCCTTCGAGTCTGGTTGGAAATCTGGCAGGATGGGATATTTATCAACTTTTGATGGATGGTGTACTGCATTCTATATTATTCAACATTGTAGCCACACCCCTGCATGTAACCTGTTAGCTCAGGTTTTGTGAAATGGAAAATGAATTGTTGCACATAATTGTACAAGGAAAGTGTGCATAGTCTGTTTGTATAAATATCATTATTATGAAAGCGACAATTTAAATGGAATGTTCCTTTTGCGGGGATCGTAAACTGCATCGGGTTGGAATGCGGTGGATAGTCGCATGGTCGTCCTGAAATAATCGTAGCTTTCTTAACTGGTCTGAAAGCTGAAAAGTTGAGGTTGGGGAACCTTAGGGAATGATAGGTGTGTTTACCTTTAGATATGCATGGAATATATCTATCCTAAGTTTTGACTAGCTTGGATGGGGATCTAAATGCTGCCTCAATTAGTCAACGTCTGAATGTCAGTGCTCATAATACGTAGAATTAGAGATTTCTTTATAACCTAGAGGCTAGCCACGAAACGGGCTTTGCTATGGTGGACAAAGTTTATAATTTTTGTTATTTTCATGGATGCGAATATTGTAAAGAAGATAACGTGAGGGCATTCTTTTGGAGTAGAACCTCAAACGCGGTTCCCCTTCGGTCTTGCAATTGAAAATTTAATGCTGAGAATCAAATTGTCCGTAATACGAATTCCGCTTGGCAAAATTTTGAGAGGCTGAACCTTGAGAAACTTGATGATGCGTTTGAACCGCTTGTGAAAGTGGAGCTCAATTTATATCTTAATTGGAGCTGAGTTAAGCATTCCGACACATGCAACTAAACTCATTCTTCATTTTGTTTACAAACTAGGCAAACATCCTGAATATTAACAATCCCCTAACATAAATTAGCTCTTACTGTTGTATAAGTGTTAATTGTTGTAACAGTGTTACTTTGAAGGGAAATTGGGCTTCCAAAATTTCCTCCATATCTCCTGTTCAATCGAAGTAACATGGTTACTTAGTTCTGGATGTATACACTGTAAAGCAATGTCATAACATGAAGGAACAGTATAAAGATCATTTCTTGATTTAACTCATACATTTTTATCCTGTCATTTTAACCAGAATTGAGCAAATTTTATCAGAGTTTTGCTTAAAAGACTACCTTGAGGTAAGATTTTCCTACCTTGAAGTGTACTCTTGGCCTAAGGAAGAAAGTGAGAAGGAGGAGCATTCATAAAAAAAGGCAAATTTGTGGGGGGAAATGGGCAATTTGAAAAGGTTTTTTTTTACCTTGCTTTCCAAAAAAGAAAAAAGAAAAGCTTTTAGCTTTATACTGCATTTGGGGTAAATAATGAAATTTTATTAAATAAGAATAGAAATAAGAAAGAAAATTGATAAACTCGAATGAGAATCATATTCTCAATATACAATTTGGTACGATGAAATATAATATAGAATGAAAAACAGCTCCACATTTTGGTGTACGAGATATAATATGAAATGGAATTTCAAATTAAATATGGAATGAAATCCAAATTAATATATATGGAGTGATAATGGTATAACCCTTCCTAAAAGATGCGACTCCCAAGAATTAAATCACAGTTTTCATGCTTAGGAATGTAACCTACTTTTGCGATACCAACATCTCATGGGTTTAAAATTAACTTCTTAACTTGATAACAAAAGTTTTGATAATATTTTTTTCATCAATGTTAAAAGTACAACAATAATCTCATTCTTAACAATATTATTTGTTTATATTTTTTCTCATATTACATTTGTTAATTATTGTACTCCACACTCTATATGCAAATTCAATATATATATATATATATACCTAGAATAACCCCTGACTTCATGGAAATCAAACAATTCCAATCTGGAATGGAAAACAGGAAAGTAGACAGACTGCCTACATATATGAATGCAGAAATAAATGTAAAATTAAAATAAATAAATAAACATAAACCGAAACGGCGATAGTCCGCATATGATCGGTGAGGAGGGAGAACAAAAGAACAAAATTAAATAATGCTTAATAAAAGGAAATAAAAGAAATCGGAGCGACGGTAGTCTGCACAAGACCTGCGAAGAGGGAGAACAGAAGAAGATGAAAAAGAAAGATTTTATTAAAAGATTGAGAAAGAAAGCTTACAGAAGAGGCACTTGACTCTCTCTCTAGACTCTCTCTAAGTGGGTATCTAAAAGGGTACCTCACAACTGAGTCGAGGACTCCTTTTAAAGACATAAATTTTACTGTTGCTACAGTAAAGGTATCATGACCGGAACTATTAAACAGTACAAGCTTGCTACAATATCTGCTACAGGACTTCTGCTACAGTACTACTACTTAGTCTTCTGCCAAGTCAATACCAGAACAGTCATATTCGTTCTGGTAAAATCCTTCTGATGAGGCTGCTGATGAAGAGGAAGAGGGAAGCTTTTGTTTTGAAGGTTCAGCTTCTTCTTCTTTGAGAAGTTTGAAAATATTCTGCAGATTTTCTGCAAAACGTTCTTTGCTAGTTGACGCTATCAGTGCTGCCGTAATTTATGCTCTCTGGTTAAGAAACTGGCAAGTTTCTGGATCAGCTGTTTTAAGTAATTTTGGGTTTTTTTTTTAACCAAAGTTTGATACTGTCTGGTGTAGCTCTAGAGCCGTCAAATTCTGGCCACCATTTAACAAAGGCTTGTTTTCTAAGCATAGAAAGCAAGAGGCCATGGGATGTCGATGTTCCAGGCCCGAATTTATATTGCCATGAGAAAATTCAGGCTAATGATAGTTTGGAGAAGAAGTGTAGTTCTACCGGAAATGGGTCTCCATCTAGATCTATCTTCTTAGCAAAAGTTGTTAGTCCTTCCATTATTGGCGGAGGAAGGATGTCAACGATTAGTCCGAAGAAATCCCACCATTTGGAGAACCAATGAGGAAATCTGTATTGGATATTTTGTTTAAAATAAATAAGCCATGAATGGCGATTGATCCTGTTCTAAAACCAAAATACGTTAGTCCAGGCATGGATGTAATCCCAATAATTATAACTAATTGGGTCAAAATTCTGGGAAATTTTTTTGGTTTTGTTAAGGTCTTGGCCAAATTCTGTTGGTGTTATGACCTTAAGGATTTGGATGGTGGAATGGGTAATCTAGATTTTGGTCTTTTGGGTTTTTGTAGTGTTTGATTGACGCAGAGTCAGAGTCCACTAATATGAACTCATAAAACCGCTGGGTTTTGTTTGGAGCGAGAGGTTGGAAATGGAAATCTTTTGGAAATATTTTCTGGGAGATTTTATTTGGATTTGTGTCCCAGAAGTCTGGTTCCATTTGTATTACGTTTTGAAATTTTTGCTTTGCAATATAATGGGTTTGTGTTATAGGAGCCTTTGATGAGATTGGAACAGGTTGGGATACTAGCTCCTTGGGAGTGTTTGCCCTAATCTGTATGTTTTTTAGGTTTTCTATAAGGATTGCCAAGGATTGGCTTTCCTCATCTGTTTCTTCTTTTGAGGCAATATCTGCCCAAGATTTTTAGAATAGTTTGGTCAAGCCTTGGTCATGTAGGGCTTGAAGTGTCTGGATTGGAATGGCGTAATCAGCCTTGGTTTGCTTGGAAGTTTGTTTCGAAGAGGATACTTCAGGGTTTTGGGTAGATGACCCAATTTGTTGAGTTTGTTTCTGAGTAGATGACCCAGATTGGGTAGATGACCCGGATTGTTTTAGTAGTTCTAATAGAACTAATTTGCCTTTTTCCCTTCCACTGGAAGAGGTTGTTGATCGAGGCATTCTGCTCAGTTAGTGTCCTTGTAGGAATTCCCGAGTGAGATAGTCAGAGAGAGAATTTGTAGTGCCTTTGATGTATTTAATTTCAAAATCGAAAACACTTAAGATTTCTTGCCATCTGACGAAAATTTGTTTGGATGCTAAATTTTTAACATCTTTTTGCAAAATGTCTTTTGTAGATTTACAATCAACTTTGATTAAAAAATTTTGATTTAATAAATCAGATTAGAATTTTGAGATATATAAAACAATTGCTAAAACTTCTTTTTTAACAGTAGAATATTTTTGCTGTGCAGGATTCCAATGTTTTGATGTATATGTAATGATATGCTCTTTGTCTGCGACTTTTTATTTGAGAATGCCCCAATAACCAGTGTTAGAGGCATCTGTTTTGAGGATTTTGAATGCCTGAGGGCTTGGAAGATAAAGGCATGGAAGATCCTTTACCTGGAGCTTGATTGGTTTGACAACATTTGTATAGATGTTTGTCCAAGGAGGAGGATCCTTTTTCAAATGATCATGAAATGGTTTTGTGAGATTGCCAAGTTGTGGAAAGAAGTCAGCTACATAATTTAAGCAACCTAAAAATCTTTGTAATTGATTTTTGTCAATAATTTGATTTGAAAACTTGTCCACGAATTCAATAGCTCTATGGATTGGAGTAATTGTTCCTTGATGAATATTATGGCCAAGGAATCGTATTTTGTTTGAAAAAGATTACTTTTTGTTTTGGACAGAGCAAGCCCATTTCGTTTAATTACTCTGACAAAGATATTAAGATGTTTGAAATGTTGTTCAACAAATTGGGAAAAGATTAAAACATCATCAATGTAGACGATTGTGAATTTGGAATAGGGATTAAAAATATCATTCATAATCCGTTGGAATTCTGAAGGAGCATTTTTTAGTCCGAAGGGCATTACTTTCCATTCGTACTGCCCGAAAGGGACCGTGAAAGCTATCTTGTAGCGATCACTTGAGTTGGATTTGCCAGAATCCTGACTTTATGTTGAATTTTGAAAAGATTTTAGCTGAATGGAGTCGATTGAGAAGGTCCTTCTTATTAGGAATAGGATATCTAATCCATTGAAGGGCTTGATTAAGAAGCTTATAATTGATGACTAATCGAGGTGTTCCTCTTTTGACTTCTGCTGGTTTATTGACATAAAAAGCAGAACATGACCATGGACTTTTAGACTTGCTAATTAATCCTTTGGTTAAGAGGTCATTAATCTCAGTTTGACAGTAAGCTAGTAATTGTTCATTCATTTGGATTGACCTAGCTTTGGTTGGGATTTGTCTTTCGTTGAAATCCATTTCGTATGAAAGATCAACCATATGGTTTTTTCTTTTCCAAAAACCATTTGGAAGATCGGAACAGATTGATGCTTGGATTTGTTGAAGAAGAGTTTGAATTCTTTTCTGAATTTCTGGTTTGTTAAGTTGAAAATCAATATTCTTAAGAGAAATTTCTTCTTTAAGAAAATTAATCTGATTTTGTTTGCAGTGAATAAGATTGAGATCTCTAATGATTGGTTTCTTAAGGAATCTAAACTTGATTGTTTTACCTAAATGTTTGGTGGTAATTCCTTCGTCAGAAATCTATAAAGGGAAAAGTGACCTAATGAATGGCGTTCCTAAGATCACCTCGTTTTTAAGATTTTTAACTAAAAGGAATGATGTCTTGATTTGAAGATTTTGGTTTTCTATGATTGCTTCAGAAAGTTTGAAATTGATTTTTTGTCTAGAACCACTAGCAGTGCTGAGCTGTTCAGAGGTTTTTTTCAAAGTATTTGGTAGGAATTAATCCTTCTTGAATACAGTTTGAATCAGCTCCTGTATCAAATAAAGCAATTGTTTCTAAGACAAAATATTTTATTATGATGATTTGATATTTATATAAAATTTTTGGATTTTTAATTTGTTTATTAGTCCTAGGAATTCATCTTCCTATTGTTCTGGTTGATTTGTTTGGATAGAAGGTTTACCGATAAGTTCTTATTCTGAATCTGAGGTTTCTTCTTGGAGTTGGGCTAGAATTACAGTATGTATTTCTTGTTGATCTTTTAAAAGTTTGACTTTTGCTTTGAGATCATGTATCTCATGCTGAAGATCTTGGATTGTTACTGGTTTTAAAGATTTTCTTTCAACTCTTTTGATGATTTCTTTTAGATCATATTTACTAGATGATTGTGCTTCTAAGGTGGTTTTGAGTTTATTAAGATAAATTTTCTTATCTTGGTTATCGGGTAGTTTATTAATAACATCAAAAAGAAGATCTTGCTCTTTTGTTAAGACCTTTACTTTATTTGGAGATTCTGAATCTACATCAGAAGTTATGTCATCATTTTGGATTTGGTTTAGATTTTCATCATATTCCTTTTCTGATTCTTCTTTAGATGTTTCGACTAATAGATTGTTAATTTGCTCTTTTAATGTTGGTTCAAGGTTTAAAGATCTTATTTTTCTCTTTAACCTGCAATATTTGCTAATGTGGCTAGGTTTTCCACAATTGTAACAAATTACAGGTTTTTTGGGGATCTTCATGTCTATGGCAGGTTTTGACTTAAGTTCCTTTTTAAGTTTTCTGGGAGGAGCGCTTGAGTTGAACTTGTAATATTTTGATTTAGGTTTGGGATGTTGGATGTATTTGGGTTTAGACCTAGTCTTTTTCTTTGAACAAGGGATACCAAATTGTTCGCAGAAGGATCCTAGATCTTTTTTAGTCTTGGCCTTTTTTTTGGCAAGTTGATGTTGGATTTTATGGTCTTGGCAGATTTTTAATGCCACCTTTTGGATATAAGCAATCTGTTGTCCGTAACTTAATTGCTCATACGGGATATTGTCGTCTAATGTTTGGCTTCTGATTTTATCTTTAATCTTATCTCCTAAAGACTTTGGAAGACTGACTAAGAATTTTTCTTTCTAAAAAGGTTGTTGACTATCTTTTCTAGTGTAGACTCTAGTAAGGAATGTACTCCTATACCACCTAAAATCGGCTAAAGTTCTACACTTAAGGTTGGGTAAAAGTTCTGCGGATTTATCTTTCTATAAAGAAGGATCTATGATAAAATGTTGGGTAATTGTAATAATTTATGTGTTAACTGCATCGAAGATTGTTTCTCCATTATTGGTGATTGGTGTTTCGTCGAGTTTAGTTTTGATTGCATATATGATTTTAAACCTTTCGTCATTAGTGAGATAATTATCCCACCACCTTTTTAGTTTGCCAGAAAATCCTGCAACTAAAATATTGACTATGGTTTATTCAGAACAATCATACGTTGTTTGGTAAGCTATGGCAACCATTGTCATATATTGGAGGGTGTTGATGATTTGGTATTCAATTTGGCCATCTATATTCTATTCGTAGATATTGTTGGCACTGAAACTTTGGAAGTTTGGATTTCTTTCTTCAATCAATAGGTCTGGAGCTGTTGCTCTTTGATAATATAATTTGGAGGGATTTTTCTAGTTTAATTTTTGACTAGTTACTAGATTAATTTTTATTTCCGTATTAGTACTTGATAGGTCTTCTTTTGAAGAGGGGTTTGATTCTTGTTCTTGTTTTAGAGTATTAATTGTTAATCCTTTTAGTTTTTGTGGTTTTTTTTTTACGTTTTCCTGGGATTGTTGTGGAGAATCTGGGATGGTTGTGTTTAAAAGTTTTAATTGTTCATTGACTTTGGCAAGAAGTTTGTTTTGTAGTGGTGTCTGCCCTTCTTTTAGTTTTGCTAAGTTTTGTTTTAAGTTATTTGTTTATTTTGAAAGGTTTGAAGATAGAGTCTTGGATAGTTGGTTTTATGGTTGAGCTTGGTGTGGATGTTGATGGTTCAGTTTGTTTTACGGGTATGATTTTTTCTCCTTATAATTGGAGATATTTATTGGTGTAGTTTGATTGTTCTATAAGGTTTTTTATGTCTTACGGAGTAACAAGCCCATCTTCATTCTTTGTTTTGAATGGAACAGCTATTACTGGGTTATGTTTATCATCTCTATTATCTGGGGGCTCAAACTGCCTAGTTGGAGATAGTTCTGACTTTACTCACTCTCCATCTTTTAGATGCCAGGCAGTAATAGCATTTGTTGATCTAGTCCCTATGAGCTCAGTTTGCCAATGATAATCTAGATTATTTTGGACTGTGTAGGCGTGGAACCAGTCAAAGAATGAAATGTTCATCTTAACTTTGTTAAGAAATTCATAAAATCTTTCTTGGATATTTTTTCAGTTTACACCCTGATAATTGTAGAAAAACCATTCCTTTTAAGGAGTCCATTCCTCGGAATAGAAGTTTTTCTTTAGGCTTTCTTATCTATAATGAACTCAGATAACATCATAAAGTTCATTAAGGGAGGAGTAGGTTGGGGATTGGATTGAGTTTTGGTCATCATTATTTTCTGGTTCGTATGTTGGTCTGGGTAGGTTTGATGAGGTATCTATTCCTCTAAGTTCAATATTTGACACTGATGTAGGAGTTGTAGAGATAGATCTCCTAGAAATTGCTGACTTAAAATCTTTAGATCTAAGGTCGTCAGATCTAATTGAGCTACTTGAGCTAAAAGAGTTTCATTTTTCAAAAGTTATTTATACTCTTCCAGATTATAATTGTTTGATTTCCCTGAAGTAAGGGGTTATTCTAGGTAAGGGAGGGTGTCACCTTTTCTGATGTCCATTTTTGTGGAAGTCTAACTTCATTCCAAAGTATCGTCTTTGGAATAGTAACATTGGCTTTGGTGAAATCTGTGAGAAACAATGTAGTTTCTCCTTTCTTGCTTTTTGGCTTAAGCACTCTTGATATGGATGAGTTCATACCCTTGTACTGAACCCTATAGATTAAGGAAACTAGGACAGACCCTTGCTTCATGTCTAAGCCAAAGAATTGCACATTCAGATGCAAAGCATCCATGATGTTTCTATTTATGAGGCTTATCGTAATGTTTGGATAACAGTTGAAAAAGATTGGTCCATGGGTCAAGCTAGTTTATACAGTTCCTAGGAGGGAATCTTGGAATTTGTTATGTCTAGAGTCTTTTAAACAGAGGAGAACTGAGGCATTTAATCCTTCTCTGATGAGAGGTTTAATGGCAACTTGGACACTTTCTATATGTAAGAATTTGTACTTTTGTTTGTGTTTCAGAACGAATTTTTTAGAAAGAAGGTGAAATTCATCATCTTCTTCTATTTTGAAAGGAATGTTTTCTTCTACTGTTCTAATTATGTAATCAGAACTACAAAAGAATTTTTCTTAGGGTTTATACAAGTCATTGACCGGAATTTTGGGAATTTCCCAATTGTGAATATCTTGGTTAATATCTTCGAAGCAGATTTCTTCATCGAAGATATTGTTTGATATATGTTGAGTTTGTTGCTCAGTGAGCGAGGAGGAAGATGGTTCATATGATCGGAAAGAAACACGGGAAGAGAAAGATCGAAGCATGATTACAAAATAACAGAAAATATCAAAATTGCCAGAAATCCCCTTGATATCATTACCTTCCTCTGGTTCCATAAAAATATATCGGACAGATCTAAACTAAATCTTATCAGGTGGACTATATATTGTGATTTCTAACTATAGTCTGATCCAGACTCTTTTTTTTTTTTTAAGATTTCCTTAACCTTAGCCACCTATTTACTCTGATCTTTACATTCTTATGCGAGCATCGTCAATTTAGACTTATTGCCTCAACCAAGACTTACTGCTACAGCTTCATAAGATAGTTAGATATCAGTAGTTCGTACTTTCCAATTAACAAAATCATCTTCTTATATATATATACTAGATCAGACATAACGAAATGATAACATATAGTCCATGAAAATAATAAATAGTTTAGATCCAGTCATATATTCCTACTTTCCCATCAGGCTCTGATACTAACTATGGGGAGGAAAAAGGAAAAGAAAGAGAGAACAGGATAAATAGAAAGCAGGAAAGCAGACAGACTGCCTACATATATGAATGCAGAAATAAATATAAAATTAAAATAAATAAATAAACATAAACCTATATATATATATATATATATATATATATATATATATATATATATAATATATACATTTTTAAGTATGTATATGCATTAATGTAAAGATTTTTCTTACTCTTCACCTTTTCTCCTATTCTTTTGTTATTTATTTATATACTCCTCCTTATATTTTTCTTTTTTCAAATCTACAAATCGTTTTAGTGAAGGCCACATCTAAAAGAGAGAATATAAAATAACAAAATATAAAATTGTTAAAACGGAAGTATATAAAATTCTACAATAAAAATTACACCATAAAAAAATTCTAAAGTTAAAGTATATAAACTAAGAAAAATTATACCTTCATAAGCTAATAAATATTTAACAATAGATATTCCTGCAAAGATTAATTTTTAGATTGAGTTAGGATTAGATTGAATAATTAGAATAAGGTTAGTTAGATTATATAAAGGTAAACTTGTCACTTTGTAAGTTAAATAAAAGTATAATAGATAAGAAATGTGAAATTTTATTATACAAAAATACGGAATTCCAATCCCATCTTTTTTTTAGAGGTATGGAATTCCACAAATTTATATAATATAATTTGGAATAGGAATGCAATTCCACATTTTTTTTATTTAACAAGCGCATAAATGCTCTGATTCCAAGATATAATTTAGAATGACATCTCATTCTTTCATACTAAACATAACATAAATGTTTGGACGGATGGAGTGGAGTGATTAATAATAAAGTAGAGTGGTAATAAATTAAACCTATTGTTTGAGAGGTTTTCAGTAAGGAGAATTTTAATAACTAAAATTTTTGACAGAATAATTTAGTATGTTTGTTGACTCTTAAATAAATGAATAGTGTTTATTACTTCATTTTATCTAACAATCAATTTTAATTTTAACTGAATTTTATAAAAAATTCTAACTATTTTTTTCTTATTATGTAACATTACTTTGTAAGTAATGTAGTGGAATGGTTAAGGAGAAAAGCCCAAACCACTTTGAAATGGAACACTTCTTTTTTTTTTTTTTCAAATGGTCATTTAAGATTTTAACTCTCAACACTCTAATCCTATTCAACAGCAATGGAGTAGGCAATAAAAATTATATAAAAGGATAGTAGTAGAAGTTAAATTTGTAATACACTCCATTCCATACGATTATGACTTCCAAACAGTAGAAAGGGTAACTCTTCATTTGTTCATAAAAAATTTTAAAACAATAAAGTTGTATTTATTTTTGTCTCTTTTTACTCTATTCTATTTTAAATTACTCCTTTAAAAACCACTGTATTATGAAGCACGCACTTCACTTCATTATGAATCACTTTGTTAGAAATCACTTCACTTCGTCCTTTCATAACTTCAAAACATAGAAAGTTCATGAAAGTAAAGTTTGTGACTTTGTACGTTGAGATATATTATAAAAAATATTATTCTATAAAACTTTGATCGGAGAAGGTATTATTATTATTATTAAAAGGTGTTACTTTAAATTTCTGTTTTGTAGTAGGAATCATTTTACCACATTTGCTAAAAAATATCTGAAGTCTTATAAAAAGGAATATCTATGACCACATAAAAATGTTTAAGGGATAGGGATTAACAATGACTTACAGAGAATGGGATTATCCGTTTTCCGAATCCAACTGCAATATAAAACCTTTTCCTGATCAGAAGTTACCACCTATAATTTGCATACTAACACAACAATCTATGTAATTGTTTCATTGAACCTATTTGGATATCTATATTTATTGGGCCCAGCGCTACGCTTTGACTAGTGCAATTAGAATTCTTGCATAGATTTTTTTAAACAAAATTAAAAATTTTGAGGGTTGGGCGTGGCTGCTACCAACTCATTCGGTCACAATTACGCTTGACAATTGCGACTTCTCTAGCATACGACATAGATGAGGTTCATAAGCACGTAATTGAGGACTTCACTAAGTATATGACTCGATAAGATCAATAAACTAACGAGACTTTTAATTTAAGTTTAATTAGTTTAATTATTTAAATTAACTGGTTAAACACGTTATAAAATTTTTTTTTAATAATAATATAAAATTTATTAAAGCATTTATAAAATGTGAAAAAAATGTTAATTTTTTAAAAAATTAATAATCGACTGGTTAAACTAGTTGAGTCGATCGATCTAAGTAATTTTATTTGATTTTGATCAGTCTAAAATAGTTTAATTATAAATTCAATTATAAAATTGAACTATAATTCAATTCACAGTTAAACTGGTCGAATCTCTAATCCAGTCTAATTCTAATAATAATGAATAAGATTTAGCATAATCCCACTTTTAAGAAGGTTGCTAAGGTCAAATGAATATAATAGATTTACTCTTATAAGAGATGAAGAATTAGAATCCCCTCATCCTTGTGATAGATGGTGGTGCTCTACCATGTATCACAAGAATCAGGGTTTTAAGATTCTTGCCTTATCAAGGTACTATTGATACACATATAACCATCCAGTTTCTAGTCTTTGTCAATAGTTATGATAAAATGCTAAATGATTGTATTTGAGTTTACAAAACTCCATTTAATTTTCTATAAAATCATTTGTAGTAGAGAAGTTAATATGTTTCACAAGTATTTATTGTAGTAAAAAAAGTTTAAATAAATTGAAAATAAACTCATTTAAACAGGCTTAAACTAATTAATTAAGAAACATGAAAATAAATATGTGAAAAATTTTGTGCATTGCACGGATTCCTAAGTTTTATACATTAGCTAAGTCAAAGGGCTAGGCATGTTAATCCCCGGTTCCATATGAATATTAAGGGTGAGCACAGTTTGATTCAGTTCAAAAAAGTGCCAAACCGAACTAAAAATACAATTCAGTTTGATTATGGTGGATCAGTCGGAACTGTAAGCATTTTATAAGAAAAAATTGGAACAAAAATAATAAATCCATTTGATACATTGTATAAACGATAAATAATATATCATAATTAATACTATCAATCTTTAAACAATATTTAGGCAAGAGATAATATAGCATAATATCCAGTCAGAATAATTAAATTTAGCATTCTATCTTATAATAGATAAAAATCAAATTATTTTATCCTATATAATCTTATACAATTAAAACTAAATAAAATTATTTTAACTGAATAAATTATTATATAATATTTTATCAAAATATAAATAATATTAATTATATTATATTATATTATTTATACGATATACCAAACGAGAACGATTTCCTTATTAGGTTTGACATACGATTCTCTTTGTTCATTCTCCACAGTTCCTTTGTTTTAAATCTAAAGTAAAACAACAGAGAAAATTAAGTCCTCTGCTTCAAACTAAATAAATAAATATATATATATATATATATATATATATCAGACTATAAAAACAATAATCCAAAACACAAATCTAACCAAGTCATTTATCCAAGTAGCAACAACATGAATATAAACTTTGTACAAAAATGTGGGTGTCTTCCAGCATTTTATTTTTATATTTTTTATTTCTTGTTGAAATATCTTTATCAATTTAAACACGCAACTACAAGTAATCGAATTAGATGTATAATAAACAACTAATCAAATCGCTTTTTCACTAAACAGTGGCATTGAAAATTTGAAATATAACTAGCAAGAAAAGGTTTTTTTTTTTTCTTCCCTTCAACCCTACATATGATGAATGAGAATATAAAAGGAAGCGGCATACCGTTTTCATGGTACCCAAAGGTGATTGAAGCCTATATTACATCCCAAATGAACTTTATCTATAATATTAGGGGTTCGAATTCTGAATGTGTTGGATGTAGCGGAAGCAATTTAATTCTTGAGACCTTTATTAGTTTTGACCTGAGAATATTAGGCCTATAGTGCGATTTAAATAAATTAAATCTTATGAAAATATTCCCAATTCACATTATTGAAAAAATATTTTTGTGGTTTGTCATAAAGTATCCTCTCAATGCCCTCCATAATTCAAGAGATTAGGAATATCTGACCCTTAAGCCATGCATAAATTTCCGGCCAAAACTTGCCAAAAGAAAAGTAACCCCAACTCTGAAAAATCTCCAAACGTGTATATATATAGGTGGCATGTCATGGTCATGTATGTAGTCATCGTACCTCACCCACCTCAGAAATGGAGGTAAACGCTACAAGCGAAGAAGATGCCTGAAAATCCCCAATCCAAGGCCAAGCATGGGTCACCACCCACCCACCTTCATCAAATGCCTCTGCTGCAGGCTCTAATTTTTCCTAGAGAAACCATGATGAAAAGTACTCGCGTAGAGCTAACAAGCTTATAAGTTATAACTCAAGTAGTACCAGCTTAGGTTTTAAGATTGAGAGTATGTTTGGTATATGAAGGTAAAATTTTTATAGATGAAAGTCATTTATGAAATGTTCACTTTCATTTTTACCCGGCCCATATCAAATTGACCCTATGGTATAATTATTGCTTATTTTGGAGGTACTATCATGAGACTATATATGTATTTAGATTAATTTATTTTGTGATTAAAATAATTTATAATTAAATTTTTTTTAAAAGAACTTTTAAAAAAATAATTTTTTATTAAAAATAATTTCTACCAGCACTACCTATCCCCTTTGCCTACTTTGATGCTTGCTCAGAGAGTCTAGCTCGGCTAAGCTTGAGGTTATTGTAACCAGCTTTTGTCCAGGACCACATACAATATTGGCGTTCTCGGTGGTGGTGGTGAGAAGAAGTTAAAGTTGTTTAGATTTTGGATAATTCATTTTAAAGATAATTGATTTTTTTAAGAATTTGTTTGAATAATTAATTTTTATTATAGTGCCAAATTATCAGAAAAATGTAATAAATAATAAGAGTGCATAATAAAGACATTCTGTGTAAATTCATTGGAACCATGAGAATTTACTTTGGAGGAAAAAAGCAACCTCAAGTTTGCTTCCACGGCCCGTGTGATCCACATAATTGATTCAAAGACACTGTATATCAATTCTGTAATTTATTTCTTGCGTTGCTTTAATAGTCAAATTTATTGGTTCAATTAGAAAAAGAAAAATAGATTAAAATTCAAATAAAGACACCTGCGTAACACTCGATTCCGGATTTAAACAATCTCTAAAAATAAAAAGTGACGACACTTAAGCTATAACTTTTGAACATTTATAAAGATAATTTTATAAGAGGAAGCCCTCTAATTTTTTTTTTTTACAATAGCAGTACTGAGGTTTAAACTTATGATATCTTACAAATTATATCTAAATTTCTCATCTCTAACTTGCTCCTAATAATTTAGTGTGTATTTAGGTTAACTTATTTTGTAGTTAAAATAATTTATAATTAAAATTTTTCTGAGAAAACTTTAAAAAAATAATTTTTTTCCTAAAAATAAGTTATACCAAACATGCTTTAAAGCTTTTGATTTTTGTTATAACATACATATTTTTATAATCTCTCCTTTTGATTTTTATAACAAACAATTGGATTAATAAAATAAGTTAATACAATTTAATGAAAGTTCAACTTATTTAGAGGTTCACCTCTCCATATAATTATTCTTTTTATAAATCATTCTTTCGATATTTAACATCACTTTTATAATGTCTCGCCTATCGCTGAAAGTTAACTCTCATAATTTTAAAAGGCATATAAATGTAACTTTTACGAGAAAACCACTTTTAAGAAAACCTTTTGACTATGTTAATGTATGTCTGAAGATTTTACAAACTTAATTTTAAATTAACTTGATTTTGTAAACTTAATTTTGCTTAAAAATAAGTTTATATGATCATGATTTATATTTAAAAATTTTTATTTAAAAAGTAATTTTGACATAATTGATATTATTTGAATATTATTTATCAAAATTATTTTTAAATATGTAATTACCAAAAAGATATAAATTTTATGCTATTTTAACTTTTCAAATGAAGTGCATGGTCTAAATTTAAAAAAATGATAATTTAAAATTTTTTGATAAACAAAAATAATCATAATTTAAATTTAATTGTGTTAATTTTATAGATTTAAATATTTATCATACTATATTCTTATGTAAGTTATGATTCTCTTTTTATGAAATTTTTATTATTTTATTATTATATTAATTATTTTAATTTTTATTATTAATTATGAACACTCTCTCTGCTCCTTGAATTTGTTCTCATCGATTTCATTTTAGTTCGGAGTCTAGTTGACAAAAGTGAAGCTACAACTAGAAGAATGAAGGTATCGAAAAGCAAAGAAGGTTATTATGGGAAAATGATTGTAGTATTCAATTTTTCTCACCAAATTTTCCGATGTCCACACACGTAGAAATAAGTCCTTAACACTTCTGTTCAAACGCTGGTTTCAGCGAAAATGAAAGTTCGAAAACTTCAAACGTAATGTTTGCCAAACATCACAAAATAACGTGAAAGCCCGTTTGATTGGGTTCAACGAACTTTTGAGCTTAGTAAACGCCCTACCAAACATAGCATTAATTGTTATAAGGGGAATCAAGTTCTGATGATTATTGAAAAGGAAAAAAGAATTTGTTATTCAAATTTGTAAATTCATAATTCTTAAATTGGAAAACATCATTCAAAAAATTAAATTATAAATAAAAATAATTGAATATATAGATTCAGATAACAAATGCAATTGACCCTCATTTTTTTTTTATATTTTGGATGGTTTTTGTTTGCTAACATATTATTCTTTATGGTAGCATAAGGAGGTGAAGCTTGCTTGGGTTTATTCAAAGAAAGAGAATAAGGATGCTTACAAGAGTCAGAACTGATCATAATTGGCATGTGCTTTGTATTGGAGTTTTAAGAAAAACAAAAGATTGTGAAGCTAGTCAGTACTTTCACTGATGCAGCCATGCGTATGAGATGTGTTCAATTAATAAGGTAAAACTGTTGAACAACTTTGTCTTTTTACAACATGAAATTATTGAGGCAACATTATTGAAACAATAAATGCAGAAGCGCAACCAACAGGTAAATGAATAACAATATGTACTTCTTACCTTAACTAATCGATTGATTTCTGTTTTTTTTTTCTTCTTTTTTGGTCAACAATTGATTGAGATCAAACCTTGAATTAATGTGGTTTGGAGTGGATCTACTCAACTGATTAAACAGTAAACTATTCTCTAATAAAATTATAGTTGAGTATGATAACTGAATTTATAGTTGAATTGATTTGAATCAGTCAAAAGCTGAATTGAATCAAGTAAACTGAACATTTTTGTCTAAATTAACTCATCATAGTTTTTAAAAAATTTCTTTTTTTTCTCATACATGTTGATGAGCCTTTTTTTTTTTTCATTTGGATGTCCCCTTTTAAATGTATGTTTCATGGGGTTTGTGCTAGTAAGCTATTGATTTGGCTATTCTAAAGAAGATTTCCTTTTGTGTTTTACCTGCAAATAGTGTTATTAGTGATTTAATTTGCTTAAAGTTAGAGTCTACTCTTTCTTTTGACATATCTCTTAATTTTAATTGTACTATTTTATAATTAGCAATGTGTGTTATCACTTATTATGAGTTATGATTTGTGAGGAAGAGATTTTATGTTCGAAACATTGATATGATTGTCCTGGGTGAGTGAAACATATAACACATGTAATTATGAGTCATCTATCCCGACCTGTCAATTTAACTGATTAAATAAATTGAATCTGAATTGAAAATTTTGCTAACTTACAATCCGATCTGATTTTAATAATATTGTCTTAAATAAATATTTAAAAAATTAACTTCTTTAAAATATACTAAGTTGACACATTTAAGTGCACGATTAAGATATCGCTTATAAAAAAAACTTGTGTTTGGAAAGAGAATTTTAGAATTCTAAAGAATTTAAAATGCAAGGAATTTTAATTGAAGCAATTAAATTCCCTTCATTTATGAAATTCTCTGTTTGGATCATTAAATATGAAAACCATATGCCATCTTTCTTGTGTCGCTGGCGAGGACGAAGACGCCTTGGGTTTCAAAATGGATGGAGCTTCTTGTTTTCACCAAGTGCTGAAACTTCTTGATGACTTGAGATAGTGAGTCAAAGGAGAATATGGAAAAATCTTCATCAATGAGCCCCTCAATAATGGATGTCCCAAAAACCATATCTTTATTTGACATTTTCTCAAACAGAGCATATGCAATACTAGAGTACCAAAACACTGCTTATGGATCAAAGCATTCTGGGCATATCAATATAAATTGAAACCCAACGTAGTGATCAAGTATCAACCCATGGAGTGATTTTCCTTGATGGGCTACAACCACCGCCAATGGCAACACCCACTGGCCACTGCTCTGCCATCACTGGACGCGGGTTTTGTTTTCTTTTTTTGCCCTCCTCTTTACGCTAGAGCCACCAATCCCAATCTCCATCACTTTCATTCTCTGGAGTTATATGCTGCTCTTTTCTGCATCCTTTAACACCCAGGATCATGAACCACCTCTTCCCACCGCACCATCGTACCCATTCTCCTGGTACTGAATCCACCATAAACCACTTCCATGCCCAGAATGCTAAATCCAATGAAAAGATTCCTTCCTCTGGGGGTGTAATTTCAAATTCCTTATTTGAGACTTAAAAATACTCTATCAAAATGCTCAGGAAATTTTAAAATTCCTTTCTCATGTATCCAAACAGTATATTTTGTTAGATAGTATTTCAAATGCATTTGAAAATTACATTCCTCCCTGCAAATACTTTATCTAAACACAGCCTTAGTTTCGATTGAAATGAAAACTCACGTAAAAATGCACTTATCAAACAATAAAAAAAAATGTAGAAAAGCAAGCCCAAGGTACAAGAGAAGTAATATCTAATTTTCCACATGATATGGATTTATTATTCATCATATGACAAGATCGAGAGCTGTGTTAACTCAAATATTTTGAGTTCAATTCATGTTGGTGATTCTTCATGTACAGACATCCACTAATGACAATGCGTCCACCTTCATTGTGGAGCAACCTATTTGTCTTCCAAAATTTTTATATATGAAAAGATATTCATTGATAATAATATAAGAATAGTTAGAATTTCACCAAGCAACAATATCTATATGAAATTTATTGTTAAATAAAAAATTATTTCTCAGATATCATATTTATTAAATTTAATATTAATTAAGATAATTTTAATGATTAAAAATGATAATATTTAAAAATAATAAATGATCAACTATATATTTAATTTTATCAGCAATTAATCTATTTATAATATTTAAATTTTTGAATTAATTCCCTTTTTAGTCCTCTAAATATAAAAGTATTATTACTTTATTCTTCAAGAGAATTTATACATTAATTTAATCTTTCAATCATAAAAAATGATATCAAAATTATTCTTCAATGACCAAATTGATATAATTTATATAATTGAAGGATTAAATTGATATCAATTTTGCATAATTGAGAGATTAAATTAATAATATCTTTTAATTATTGATGGACTAAATTGATGTCATTTTTTTTAGAGAAATAAAATAATATCACTTTCTATGATTAAATGATTAAATTGATGTTAAATTTTTTTTAAAAATCCAGATAATGATGCTTATATCATTAGATGACTAAAAATGAAATTTACTCTAAACTGTAAGGCTTACAATATGAAGTGGCCATGTCACCCTTATTCATAATGTTTTTTTAAGTAACATCAACATATTTGTAATATTATAAACTTTTATTTGATTGTCTTCTCATCTTCCTTTTCAATACTTAATATTAAATTCACTCATTAATTCACAAAATATTTTCATTTTTTATTTTTTCATTTTTTCATTTTTTTCTTTCTCTTTATCAACACCCATCATTGAGTTAATTCTCATTTCTTTTTCAACTGATAAGTTTTGAAGTTTCAAAATAAAGAAGAGTTGTTGTTTAAAAATAAATTATGCTATCAGTTCTTAAGGTATTCTCACACTGCACGAATATACAACTAGTTTATTTAAAAGTAACCGAAAAAAGAATAACCAAAAAAAATTGACAAGCATGACGTATAGCAATAATATCTCATTATTCAGCTGAAATTCACATCTAAAAATAAATTACTAAATAGTTTAAAATTATCTCAAATTTTACATCAAACCTTAGTCAATTATGACCCAAAAATGTATAAATAAACAATAAATACAATCCCAAGATATTAAATTGTTAAGTAAGTCCAAAGGTCAGTTGTTTTTATTCTAGTCGTGCTAAGTGGTATTAAATCCATTTGATTTAGGTAAATTTCATTTCTTTGAAGTAAATTAAATATCACAAAAAAAGTAAATTAAATATTTTCTAAAATTAATATGCAAGTTAATATAATAATAATTAAATAATCAAATATATTTTTTAATTATTTCAAATATATAATATTATAAATTTAAAATATTAATTGTAAAAATAAAATATTGATTATTCTTAACATTTGTTTTTCATTATCAAAGTCTTCTGCAATAGAAAAAAAGTAATCCTTTAAAATAAAGAAACATGCAAACAAAGCTTTTTACATTATACCTACAAGATGGTAGCGTAATAAAAATAGATTAATTATATTTTTAATTATAAAAATTATAATTTAATTTTTAAGAGTCGTATTTTAAAAAAGAATTATATTATTATTATTTTTAACTTAAAAATATTAAATTTATAAAATAATTTAAATAAGTTGAATTCTGTAAAATATTTCTGATTCTTAAAAAAAAAAATCCTTTCATATTCCAATCTAAGATCAAATGAAAAATCCTTTTATATTCCAATCTGAGATCAAATGAAATTGTGTTCCAGCTGTTTTTGTAGACCCACTGTGGTTGAGTTGGTAGATTGAGGACCATAATGGGTTTTTGGATTCATATTGCATTATTGGGGCACTTCTCCTTGTTGCTCACCAATTTCTTTAATGTGTGGGGGTCTGAACCATTTGTTTGCTCCCAATTACGGGGAACCTGAGAATGACATGCACATAATGGATATGACAAGCTCATACGGCTTGCATGTGTCATGTAATAAGACTCCACTATTCCTTCACTTAATGCACTTTAATGTTCCCACCTGAATCTCTATCTCATCATATCATCATCACCTTCACCTTTACAACTCAATTCCCCTCTTGGCTTCGTTTTAGTCTTTGGGTTTAGGGTTTATGAAAAATCAGTAACAAGATCCACGGGAGTATGGTTCATTGATAAATAAATTAAAATTTTAATAAAATAAACTTTATTTATAATATTAAAAATTCAAAACTTCAAGTAAAATTACACCTTATAAAGTAAAAACACAAATTAGGGATACAAAATATAAGGTGGGTTTCAAAGGATTTTTTATGTGAAGATATATACGTGCATGTGTTAGATGAATAAACTTAAATGAACAAAACTAATTGTCATAATAGTTTTTTACAGTGAAAATAAATTAATTACCGATATTAAAAGTCAAAAAAATTACTTACTAAAACCTAAAAGTAAGGGAATTTGTTTACCAATTTATTAATTTAATCTTAATTACAAATACTAGACTTTAAATTATAATATCTATGATCAACATGCACTAGGAATGGCAATGGGACGGATAAGGGCGGGTTTTCTCATATCCCGATCCCGCCCATACTCTTTATTTTTTTTTAGATTCTACCTTTACCTGTCCTTGTTGGTTTTGAATGAAAAAATCTGAACCCGCCCCATAGCATAAATAAGAATTCACACCCTACCCACACATATGATTATTTTAATTATAAATTTACAAAAATAATCAATTAAAATATTTAAAAAATAACTATAATATGATATAAACTAAAATATATGTTTTAAAAAGAATACAAACTCTAACAAGTCATAAATTAAACAAGTCAATAATATGATTATTTTTTTTTGATAAAATAACATGATTAATTCTAAATATAATAAAGTCATAAAAATTAAAATATTAAATATAAAGTTAATAAAGAAAGTAAAATTCAGTACTTACTCTTACATAACTTTTCGTCATGCGATCAACTCTTTACTATTCTTCTCTTCTTCATCATTAATTATAATATAATTTATGTAAATAAGAGGAAAGTAAAAAAAAATTGAAATATTAAGAGTATGGGGTGAGACGGGACGGATCGTTTCACACCAAAACCTGCCTCGTCCCGCAAGTGAAATGAATCCTAACCCATCTAATATCGTATTGAAACGGGACGGATTAGGTATTTACATATTGAGATGTATTTAACATGCCTAACATGTGTTGGTTCAAATATAAATAACTTAAATTTTTTAAGCATTACTTTTAAAATTTAATTTTTAATAAATATAAATATAACGTGCACCGTCAGTTAATGAAAAGATACTGAAGGGCAAAAAAAAAATTATAATAACTATCTGCTAGATCTATACGGCAATTATTATTTATACGGACATCATTTTCAACCAGCTTTTTGAAACTGGAAGCAATACTTTGTGGCGGTGGATGCGCTGGAGAAACTAGAAATGAGACAAATTGTATCAGGAATAACATGTGGTAGGCTAACAAAGCTTCCTTAGAACCAGCTTACTTACATGATCTCTGTCACACGACTGACATGGACGGGTCAATGACATTCCTTGGTTCATTAAATCTATTTATGTTATTAAGGAAGTAAATTTAAGTAATTTTATAATTTATTATATATATATATATATATTTATATTTTATTATAATTTTAATTATTATTTTTTAAATAAGAGATTATAATTTTTTATTTTTTTTAAAAGTAAAATTTTTATTTTAAAAAAATTAAATTCAGATACATATATAACGAATATGATGTATATACATAGAGAATATTAATATTTTACTTCTAATTTTTATGTGAGTGAATGTTATTTTTTATTTAAATAATAATATTTTATTTTTAAAATAAAAAATTTAAAAATATTTAAAATATTTTATTAATTTTTTATTTTTTTTCAATCATTATCTTTTTTTTTTCTTTTTTCTCAACTTATTAAAGAAGAGAAAGTAAGTTGAAAAAACTAAAAAATAAATTAAAAAAAGAGTAGGAGAGAGAAAATTATTAAAAAAAGTGAGAGATTAATAAAATATTTTAAATACCTCTAAATTTTTTATTTTTAAAAGTAAAAAATAAGGTATTATTATTCAAATAAAAAAGTAAAGTTTACTAACATTTACTAATATAAAAATTAACAAGAAAATATTAGCAATCCACTATATTTCCTCTCGTGTGTGTGTGTGTGTGTGTCTATATATATATATATATATATACACACACATGCTACCTGTAATTTGATCTGAGCCTCACCTACTTTTGTGGCCAATAAACAGCTAATGAGAGTTAGTTTGCATTTTGCAATAAGGATTAGGATTCATATCCAAGTTTGATTATTAAAGAAGAAATTAAAATGTGTGCCTCTCACATGAGCATCAATGTGATGTATGAAATATCAATATAAGTGATCTTTGTGTTGGGCATATTTTGCTGCAGGATTTATGTCCAAATTAGATCTTCTACTTGTGGCTGGCCTCAAGCCAGAATTGGCAAATTATTTTCTTTTTGGATCCTCTGTGATCAAAGTAATAATGGAGCTGCCTCAAGTGGGGGCATGTGCATGATGCCATTCGCTTTTCACATTCTGCTTTTTCCATGTGCAGTGCTCGCCGATCCATTTCTTTTCATGCCCATTCATGCTTTTGATTTAAGTTACCCAACTTACATGTACAAATTAATTTTATATATATTTCAACTTTAAAGTGTATTAATTAAATATTTTAAAATTGTTTCAGTTAAAATTGTCAATAAAAAATTTTACATAACACATATAAGAGATTATTGAATTAAAATAAATCTTTAATTAAATTTTTAAGTTAGTGTTGATTGGACTATAATTATTTCTGTAGAACTAAAATAAAATCGGGCTTTTTACCAAAAAAAAAAAATTGACCTTTAGTTTAATTTTTCTCTTGCCAGAACTTATCTTTTATTGAAATGGAGTTGATAAAAAATGAAGAACAATGTTATACAGTCAGAAAAAAATAGTTAGAAGGTACTACATACTTATATAAGAATAAAAAAATATATTAAATTATTCTGTCAAAAATTTTGATAAAAAATTTTAATTATGTAATATTTTTTTAAATAATTAATAATGCATTAAAAATTTTAATGTGTTAGAACTTAGAAGTTTATAAGTGTACTTCGAGTCTTTAATTTGTTAAAGTACCAAGGAAATAAAAGAAAAACCACGTGAATTAATTTATGTCAGGTTGGATATTTGATTTTGAACTTCGCGTACATTTTCTGATTAGCATAAATGATATGCAAAGTCCTTTAATGATTTAATTTTGATCTATTTTTGGTATAAAAACTTTTTACATTATTTTTCAATCACATGTTACTTAGTGTTTGACATTTTAGGTAATTATTATTTTAGTTAATCTTTTTTAATAATTTAACAACTCATAATTAGATGAAAGTGTAAAACTTTTTATACTGATAGTAAATCAAAATTAAACTCGTCTTTTAATTAATATATAAAAATCTTTAGGTCTTAATTTCATGCTTCACTAAGCTTTTTGATAACGGAATAAAACTTATGACTTGTGAGTAGATATTTATTATATGTATATAATTCTTTTATATTTATACACATTAGTTATATGAATTTAACTAAACTTATATCAAACTTACTTAAATTTTTCTTTGACGACTTTGTACACACTTAAGGTGGTTTAATTTAAAACCACATATTTGGTTGTAAATGAAGATGACAAGATCTCTATATGCAATAAGAGTCCATGTGTTACTAAGGTTATGTTTAGATTGATAAGTATAAAAGAAAATGAAAGGAAGGGGAAGATTTATTTTAAATATTTTAAACTAAAAATTTTAAAATAAATCTTTCTAACTTTTCTTTCCTTTTTTTCTTCTCCATTCTCTTCTAATTCAAACAAACTCTAAATGAGTGGGAGTTCAGATTTTACAAAGCCAAAACAAGTTACTAGTTTCATCTAAAGTCGTAGATTTCAATAGTAATCATTTACTGTATGGTCACATAGACTATAAACAAAATTACAAAACTACAAAAGCTGTGTTTTCATTTAAAATTGCCAAAATTAAAAGGTCAACAAGTTTGAGAATGAATTGCCTACGTACACAGATATTTTGCTTCCATTGTCGCTGACTCCACGAGAAAGTATTCGTAACGTCTCAATCAATTTTTTTTTTCACTTAATTAATCAAGAGATCTATTTTTAGAAATAGCCATCCAAGTTTACAATACCATTTTTTTTTATCACTTTGATTATAACTTTATTTGTTTTTATTCGTGTAGATTAAATAATAAGAGATCTTTTTTAAAATCTTTTTTCTAAATAGTTTCTTCCTAGTTATAATAAATATGCATATCAAGTGTTTTTTGTTCATTATAATGGGTTTGTCTCGGTTATTATTTTTTAATTTCTCTAATAACATATATATTGAGTTAAAAATAAAAATATAATTGTTTGGTAGTTATTTTTAAACTTAAATTGATTTTGGTCTCATGGTCTCTTAAAAAATATATATCTTAACCTAAATTAACAATTGTTCTAAATTTATAAAATTTCTCTTTTTTATTTAGATAAAAACTACGGTTGGTAAATATTACTCAATTTTAAAATGCTTTTTACTTTTAAAATATAGATTAAAAGGCAACAAATGTCAGCTAATTCTTATGTAAGGGTAGTTACATTTATTGATGAACCTCCCTTGAAATATAGCGAAATAACAGAAATTTTCGTCTTAGTTTTGAAACTTACAATTACCTCTCTTATTGTTTGTTACATTACAAACATTTTCCGTGCTATTAAGCGTTATTGAATTTTGTTTAAATTTAAATAAATTCCATTAGTATTTTGGATCTTCAATTAATACCTGACTATAATAATTGCGTTTAAAATTTTTCACTCAAACTTAAAGTGAAATAAATTAATATGTCATGTAACTTATAGTGAAAGTAAACGTTAGAAGAAAAAAAAAGATTTTTAATTAATTAACATCAATTAAGTTCTATTTGTATTTAAATATTTTTTTGTATGAATCAAGAGTATCCCTATAAGGATTGGCCTTCCCGTAGAGCTAATCACTTAGAAAGGAAAGTGATAATAATATGACTTTTTTTATAAGATGCGACTTTCAAGATTCGAATTGTTTGGAGACGTAATTCACTTTTACTATGTCAACACCTCTTTGGCTATATCTAAATATTTTTATTAATTAAAAATAAGAGCAATGCTATTCAGTCAATAAATATAGTTAATTTTTTTTATAAAATTCAGTTAAATTTAAAGATAATTGTTGGATATGATAATATAAAATAATAGAGACTACTCACCTATTTATGAGTAAACAAATATATCAAATCACTTTATAAAAAATTCTGTTATTTTCTTAAAAAAATAATATTCCTATCATTCCACAATATATTGAGAAAGATTGTAAAAATAATACAATATACTAATTATATAATAAAAATTAACATAATTCCAGGATCGAAATTATTTTTGTAATGTCATGATAAATGGTGTTGAGAGCTATTTTCTTGGCTTCCATTTTTGACCACTGTCAAGCTTCCATTTAGCTTACATAGACAGTTCACGTGACTTAATCACGTTTTAGAAAATAATAATGTTATACAATTAAAAAAAAATTATAACATAACTTAGTCATAATTCAATCAAATTTAATTATGGGTGGTTATTATTCTGTAACTACCTAGTTGTCTAGTAATTATTTTTAAAAAATATACCATATCAATCTAATAGAAAGTGTAAACTTAAGCGATTAACTGTATAACTAAAGTCCTATTGTTACACTGTATAAGATATGGATAATATAATATAATTAATATCATCTACATTTATATATTGTTTGAGTAAGAAACTAGATAGGATAATATCTAATTAAAATAATTTTATTTACTCTTAACCGTATAACACATAGAAATCAAATTATTTTATCTTGTAAAGTTTTATACAATTAAGATTAGATAAAATTATTTTAACTAAATAAATTATTATTTAATATATTGTCTAAACATTATATAAAAATAGATAATATTAATTATGTTATATTATTTATCCTTTATATAATATACCTAACGAGACTTAAACTACATAATACGGAGCATAGGAGTTTGCCACGAGAACTATGACCTTCGAGTAGTCATTCCCTAGTATGTATTTTATCATGAAAAACCAAGTTAAATTATACAAGCCATTACTCATACAATTTTAAATTGAGAATGATATAGGTAAAACATTCTCTAAAATAACAATTTTAATATTCAAATCTTTAATATTACAGTTAAAACTTGCCTTGAATGCAATCTACTTTGACTTCACCAACAACAATTGGGTCAAGTTGCCTTTTGATGGATACATCCTGATGTGTTTGAGTTTGCAGAGGCGTGTTCATCACCGCCTCAACTTTAGTACACAGCCAATGAAGGACGGAGCAGAAAACGGAGTGGTGATCGTAACCAAGAGAGACGTGACATGCTGCCTGGTGGCTGCTATGCCAATTGCGGAGTTAGAACGATATTCAAAATACTTTTATCAATACATAAATAAATGTGTTATTAAATAGTTATTAGTTATTAATTATTCTTCAAATAACTATTAAAAAATTAATATTTATTAAATATTTATTAATTCTTAAATAATATTAATATTAAAAAAATATAAATACCGATTAGAGGTGTTTAGATTATTCATAAATATTAAGTATAATAATAAGCGAGTTATACTCTCACGAAGGAAACCAAAGTTAACCTTAAAAGAAACACTTATTGAAAAAATCTCTTATAAAAAACAAATATATTAATTTAGTTATAATTAAATAAAAAAACCAAATTAAACTAGTTTTAATCATTTCGTCTGTCCAATCAAATTTTGTTCAAATTTTTTTGACACAATTTATATCTAACTTCATTATTTTTACTCTAAACAATGAATTAAAAATTTAGGATACAAATCTTTATATGAACAACATCAAATGAACATATATATATATATATATATATATACATACATAAAATCAAACAAAATGAATCAGTTTTCATATGACAAAAGTTATAGAGAGTTAAATTTAATTAAATTTTATTTAATTTTTAAAATTTTCAACTTAACTTTTTATTTGGATTGATTTTGTTCACTACTGAGCTATCCTAACCGCATCAACACCAAACGATTAACAGGAAGTCGCAAGTCAAAGGGAAAAGAAGGGGGGGGGGGGGGGGCGTTTCGTATAATGATAGAATACAAGTTAATTAGAGGGCGAGCCCACTGCGACGTGACTTGTTTAAATGGAAGTGCCAATTTTGGAATGTGGTCTTCGTGCTATTATGGTTGATGCAGACGGTGTTCGCCTCAAAATGGCAAGGTATCTGACACCCCTAGGTGCTTCTGGCCCTACACCATTCAACTCTCTATTACCCCTCTTCCCCTTCTATTACGATTCCTTTCATCGGACCCATTGGTCATTGGTCCCCCACACACAAACGGGCCACCCCCCCATTTGTTCCGCTCAACTTTCCTTGTCTCTCATCCATGTCCTCTGTTCCTGTTAGCATTTTCTTCCTCAAATAACTGATTTTGAAACTTAAACAGACTTAGATTGTGGTTGGATGGGTATTTCGACCATACAAACAGGTTTTTAAAGGTTCCAACGAGTTCTTACCTAATTTTTATCTTATTTGTCTTAATATTTATACCATTTATCAATTATAATTTTGACTTTAAAAATTATTTAGTTTAAAGTAATTATCTTTTATTTTTGTGATGAATGCGACTTTTTTTTAAATATAAATCACTTCACTCAAACTTACTTCTAAATAAAATCAAGTTTTTCGAAAATCAAGTTTACAAAATTTAATTTAAATACACACTTAAGCTTTGCAGTTTATGATTTCATGCAAAATAATTGTTTTATGTAGAAGAGTTTACAAATCTTCCATACGAATTCTCTGTGTTTTATTTTTTCATTTTAATTATAAAGTTTTTATTATACTTCTATATATATGGTATTCTTGCATTATCGAGCATTAGATCTTTTTTTAATTGAGATTTGCATAAGAATAATTTAATAATTATTAATATTGTCAACAAAAAAAAATCGTATAAAATTTTATGTCCTCAAGGAAAAGAGAATATCTAATCCCACTCTCCTACAGTACACATCTCAATTAATTAATTAGAGATATTTTTGAATAGTTTAGATTGTAGACTAGGCTAAAGTGACATTATACCTTAATTAGGCTGAAATGCTAGCTGGTGAGGAAGGACAAAGACGTACGTAGTTCTCTCATCCCTTTATTTAGTGCTAGTGTTACTAATTCAATGACAACACACGCATACACAATGGACCTTCTTCGTGGCCCAACACAGACAAAGGCTCTTCCACTTCTTAAACGTCCTTGCTGAGTTGCGATCAGGAGAAACAAAAGCATGAGAGGCCATGAAGATGGCAGAATTGCAGCCAAACTGTAAAACTTGAATATGAATAACTGACTTTGCTGCATTCCTTGTTTTCACCAAAGATTCAAATTTGTACAAGATGCATGAAGAGTTTGTTCATCTTCGTGATGATTTCTTCCACCATTTTATATCTGAACCAAAGTGCGCTCGTTTGATATAATAAATTATAAGCATACTGTTTTTTTGGGTAAAAATAAATTTAGAGTGAAGGGAAGTTTTTCCTATTCAAAGTTCAGGACAAACTATCAATGTTAACAAAAATTTACAATGAAATTATAAATCACTTACTAAAAATTCAAGATTTAGATCCACGTCATATAGTTGTCATGAAAAAATTTAGATAAGCTAATCCCTATTAGCATAAACATACTATTTTAAACAACAAGAAGGGTTTTTTTTTTGATTAGGTGAAATTGATTACATGGATTAAATAATATATAAATTTATATAAAAAAAATAATAATATAATTATATATAAAAAATATATATAAGTTGTTTGTTTGTTTTCATAACTCTTGTATATATGCTTGACATTACTCATGGCCAATAAGATAGTAGAAGTATGGAAATGATTTGACATTGACTACACATAGTGTCCCTTCCGTTGCATGGGTTAAGGACGAAGTACTGCTACTGGTATTAATTTTTTTTTTTTGACGTGATATTAATTAAATGTTGATAGTTTGTTAGATTGGCAAATTAAAGCCACATCAAGTGCCCCACTACGATTGATGATGGCAAGAGGGTTGAATCGAAATAAAGGCGTCTACATAGGTGGTCGGTAGTCGCGATCAAAGTAGCAGCAAGTTAGTGACATCTTTGTTTGTACAAATGCTCTTGTGGGTGTCCAATTTATATATATAAGTAATCATGTTTACATATTAATTAATTTTCACATTACTTTTGTTTTACTTTTTAATCCTTGCATACAATCAGATTTTCTATACAACTATATTATTTTTATACCTCAATCTTACATTTCTTCTGATACACTTACTTTTCATAATAAAAATGATAAAAGAGAAAAGGAAAAGATGAAAAGAAATTGAGTTTATGTTTCTTTTTTAGGTAAGGTATGGGATAGGTATAAAATTAAGTTATAAGAATAACATTTTTGTTTTTTTATAACATAAGATTGGTTTTGTACAAGTAAACTCTTTTCATATAGCAATATTATATTATAAATTAACTATATCAAAATTTTAAACTGTCAAGTGAAAGTACATCAATGATTTTATATTTTTAACACATCCTCTCATGTAAGAACCCATCGAACTCTTGACCATTTATTCATAGAGGCACTGGCATCATGTTATGGAATAAATATTTCAAAAGCCTAAGTTGTTAAGTGAAAATATATTAATAATTTTATATCTTTAACGTATTATGTATAAATAATGTAATGTGTAATTAACATTTTTCATCTTTTCTTTTTGGTGCCATAAGAACATAGAAAATTAAACTTATGACTTCCTCTAAATTACTCAAATTTCTTACTACTAAGAACTAGCTTACTTCTAGTGGCTTTAATTACTTTCTTCATCTCTCACTTGCCGAACACTTTGATGCCCTTCAGCATTCTTGATATTATACTATTTTTTTTGCGTAAACTGAAAGTATCTCTATAGAATTTAATATATTTGAATCACTCCATAAACTTAATCTCTCTAAATCGAAATAATAATTATATGATTCTTTTTTATAAAATGTTATTCTTAAAAATTAAACTGTAATTTTTATATGTAAAAACGTAACTCACTTTTTTCAGCATCATTGATATTATATATTTCACGTTGATTTAACCAGCCCAAGTATATTTTATTGTTCTGGTTAAGTATAATAATGAGCAAAGGAAACTAAACACCGTTCCTCTCACTGGTTAAAGAACACCTTTCGCTCTCACTTTCAGGAAGAGGAAAGAGAAGAAACATGGGGGGTCTCAATCATCAAAGTGGAGCTAGAACCTTTTGCATCAAGCTAATATCCAGTTGATTGGCCGATTCCCATGGTCCACCAAGCCAGTTCCTGTAACATTGGACCACGTCACAGTTTTCCCTGAACCTATCCTTATACGGAGGGGGAGCCCCATGTGGTTCTGATCTTGCCCCATGGACATAATGGTGTGCAGTGTGCTGGGTCCCCATTGATGTTACTATCTTGGATTTGGTATCAGAATTCAGATTGTTCTCTTCACTGTTCCTCCTCTCCTCAACAGTAACATTCATGAGTGGCTCAATGTGCATGCCCCGTGCGAAGATTTTTTACGTTGATTCTTAACCTTCTCTCTTGTGTTCTTCCATTCAGGACGTACGATCGAGTGCATGAAATGCAAGAATGGCCCAGCTCAATTCCTACTTTTTCTTTCCCCAACTTCCTAGGAGTAAAGATTAAAAGAAGGTAAAATCTTGGGGGAGGAGGAGTAATGTACGTTGGATATATGCTTTTCTTTGCGGATGAATGTTCACTTGGAAATTGCTCCCTCCATACCATTTTTAGTTTATCTTTAGAAAATTTTCAAACGATAATTTGTGCAAAAGCTTGTTCTTTAAAACTTTTACTCAAATTATAATTTTATAGTTCCAAAAACTAAATCAAACACATCAAAAATGATATTTATAGATCCACTGATAGTTATTTTTAGAATACATGAGAGGAATGATTTATCAAGTCATAAATAGAACTGATTTTTCTTTTAGTACAACGAATAGGATTAAATTAACATATATATTGCTCTGTGGTGTTAACTGCATGCGCAAGTTACCATTGGAGTTTTCTACTAATTAATTAAACAGAACAAACTGTTTTCTTTAATTTTGCTAACTCTACCCAAATACTTTTATTAGCACTTCTTCTACATCTTAATAAAGCATTTCCTATGATATTCAACTACAACAAACCTTACAAATATAAAAAATAGAGAAAATGTTAATTGATTCAACGTATAGAAAATAGCGAAGCAATATCTTCTATGTCATTCTTTATTAGCCGTGCCGAGCTAAATTAAGCACATCAATATCTACTTATTGCAAACTTTTATTTTTCTTTTTCTTCAGTTTTTCTTTGTTCAATTGAGCTAAACCAGGCATAAGAATAGAAACAAATCGGGTAGACATTCAACCTGGAAAAGAAATGATAAATGAAATGTTGTTGTTTGTCGTTACTTGGTTTAATTGACACATTCGTTTTATATTGTCCAAGTAACACATTACACATTGACACCTTATTCCTAATTACTGCTAAAACTACTGCATATTATATAAGAATAAGCCCTATTTTTCATCTATTGGGCGTAAGCTAGTATTTGAAATTTGATGCTTGCTTTTATTACCTGTCGATAAAATCACCATTATTTTTTAAAAGAAAAGAATTATATATATAATTTCTAGTTTGATTCTTCTTTATGATTCTAAATTTTTAAAATGAAATCCTTGAAGATTTTAATGTAACTCAATTTGGTCAATTTGGAGGGTGTAAGAAAGGGCTAGACTGAAACAAATTACAAGTATAAGATCAAATTGAGAGACATTGTATGGTTTAAGGATCGAAATATTCAGTTTTACTTATATTAAAAATGATGCTATATTGGTCCTTGGTAAATTATTAACCAGTTATGACATAGTTAACTAAAAGGAATGAGTATTAATGCCTAAAAACATATTTGGCTAAAGTTTTCTTACTTCAAGTTAAAAGAGTTGTTATTTTAATAGCTTTTGGTATACAAACACCAAACATAAACTTGTAAGCTTCTGACAAAGCACTAATTTGGCATGTCATGAACTGCAGCCATCATGTTTGGTTTCCAAAATTTTCCACAAAATAGGTATCAGGAACTATAATCCTAGAAGAGCATGTTTTGGCACCAAAGTATAATAACATGTCTAGATGATAGGAGTACGTTTTTTTCCTCCTCATGTGAAGCAGAATATGATCTCTAACCTTTTTAAGAATTCTTCTAAATTAGTTAAATGAGCTAAGTCGGTATTCGGTAAATGCCTCTTACCACAGTTCACAGGCATGAACCAAATTTATTTAATTATATTAATATAGTAGCCCGCAATAAAATTTAATTATGTCTACGTATTCCCTTTTATATCGAATTTCAGAAAACAAAGTTTATTGTAATGAAATTTTGAGATAAACATTCTGAAACTGCAATTGCAGAATATGCAATTGTGTTATGTCATTTTCATCAAGGACTAGTTTCTCCAGCACTATGTCAATGGCAACCATGCATATATAATAAACACCCCAGATTCAAAATAACAATACCTAATACTGCTTTTGATAAATTATATATTGTTAACTAACTATACCAGTTGCACCACGCATGCATGTTATTTTAGTCTTAAATCACTTCGTTTGAGTTTGTTTTCTGGTGACTAAGACAAATTATTAAGATATAGCAAATGTGATTTCATGTATAAAAGAAGGGAAATTCGAATTTAGAACTTTCTCTTGAAGATGAAATGTACGATTAGTATGAAAAAAAATTGATTTGCTTAGTCACGGTGAAATTCATTTGCTTGCAAGGTTCCCAAAGGTTCCATATAAGTGATTACAAAGAGAGAGGGATGGATAACTCAAACTAAACTTAAGGCATGCTATGTCTCAGCAAAGACTTATTATAATATTTACAAATTGACTACTAATTGCAAGAATTAAACATAGATTTTATAAGTAATTTTTTTTTGTTTTTATGAGATATTCTTGTTTTGGATACTAAAACTGCACCTCCTTATAAAATGTTGTTTAATAAAATTCGAACCTGGCATTACAAGTAAATATCTCTATTGGAGCTGCAACTTGCATACTAGTCTGCCACACCATTGTGGGTAAGTAAAGTGCTTTGATCAATTGAAAGTGGTTATAAAAGATAACAATAATGATGATAATTACTCAAGTAGAAAGCGCATTTGAATTAAACAAAAAAGAAAAAGAAGAAATATTCAAAGTTGGTAAAGTAGAGAGATCGATGATGTCAATAACTACAACAAAGACGTGTTAAACTTGCATTTCAATTTCAATTCAACCTTGACAAACGTAATTGCGCAAAGGACCAACGGAACGCGGAAACTAGTACATGACTTTCCTAATTTTTTCATTTTTGAATTCATTTTCAGGTCAAGTACGAAAGGTTGACCCCATGCTTAATTAATATTAATTAAAATTTATATATCAACCCATTTTTTTTAAGAACACCCATTATTTTTTTTACAATAATTACACAAAAGTTTAAATTTATAACTTCCTGCCATTTATTTCAATTTCTCGTCACTATCTAATCATAGTAGCTTAACACCCATTATTTATGTAAAGATTAATCCACACTAAACAAAAACAATTTATGAAGTTGGATTAATTAACCTACGATGAACGATGTACAATATTCAGGAAGAGAATTAAGGGTACTTGGGTAAATGCAGCGAGTAACAACATACGAACTACAACTACGACTACGTACGAGGATTCACCTCCTTAAGGTTAGGTCACATGATTGCCCGAACCCCAAATCGGCCAGGCCCTCCCCTAACTTCATCTTTCGACGCGTAGCCACTGTTGCGAACCTCCCTCTCTCTCTCTCTCTCTCTCTCTCTCTCTCTCTCTCTCTCTCTCTCTCTCTTCGTTCATTATTGCCACCAACCCCTCTCTTTTTAAGGTTTCTCCCATTTTTCTCCAAAATTTCCATTTCCATTTTATCCTCCCCTGCTCCTGTTTCCGCGGTTCTTTCCCCCATCCCTCCTTCTCCACCGTCCGATCCAACCCCCACTTTTCATCTTAGGATTAGGTACGCTTTACGTGTATCAGAAAACTGCTTTACTCGCTACGCATTGGTTTTGAATTTAAGCAATTTCTTTGGCCGGGTCCTTGTCATTGAGCTTTGGCTGTGAGCAGTGCATTAAACGAAACACAGGGTGATAGCTGAGAGAAAGAGACAGGTAGAGAGAGAGAAAAGAGAGATTTGATTTTGGAGTCTGCGTTAGGGCTTGGTAAAGATGGTTTTGCTCAGATTCTTAAGGAAGGAGAATACATAGTTTTCTTTCTTTCTTTCTTTCTTTTTTTCTTTTTCTTTTTTTTTTTTTGAGTTTTTAGAATACATAGCTCACAGTACCAATCACACTTGAGAGAGTTGAGACCATCTTTTTTCCTGTGTATATAAATATATATACACACACACGAGACACACAAGGCGTAGCCAGCCAGACAAAAGAAATTCAGAGATTTTATTCAATTTTTTTTTTCTGAGTGGATATTTGAGTGTGAGAAAGAGAAGGGGAAGAGGAAGGGGAAGGGAGAGAGAGAGAAATGGGAAGGGGAAGAGTGGAGTTGAAGAGAATTGAGAACAAGATCAACAGGCAGGTGACCTTCGCGAAACGAAGGAACGGTCTTTTGAAGAAAGCTTACGAGCTTTCCGTTCTTTGCGATGCCGAGGTTGCTCTCATCATCTTCTCCAATAGAGGAAAGCTGTACGAGTTTTGCAGCAGTTCAAGGTATTCACTAAAATGCTCCAAAAAAAAAAATGAACGGGAAAAAATTTGTAAAACCAAAAAACTCTTTTTTCTTTTTTATATTTCTTCAAACGCCATTTATGTTATATGTGTGTATATGTGTATGTGCACTTAAACATACAAGCACAAAAAAAGGAGCCACAGGACCTTTCTTGTTCTCCACACCTTTCTCTCTCCCTTCGTATATATTTTACTTTTGTGCTTTTGATTCTGCTTCCATGATCTCCAAAGCTTGCTACCCTTTGATTTTTGCTGTTTTCAGCGATGGAGACGACCAGCTAGCATTTGCCCGCTTCTGGATTGTTTTTGCTTGAAAAAACCCTGAAAAAGTTGATTTTCTTTTTTCACTGTTTCGAGTTTTTCCGTTTCTGTGAATGTCTCGGCGTTTTTAGCAGGTTGAGTGTTTCTGCGATCTTATTGCTGTTAGATCTGCAACTGGAAACGCCATAAACTCCCCTGAAAGAAATGAAAAAAATAAAATATATAATAAAAACGAGAGAAGATCACTGTTGTATTGACTCTTATTTTGTGTTTGTTTTTTCTCCGCCCCCTTGTTTCTTTTGGTTTTTCCCAAGCCCCCTTCAGCTTTCTCTCTCTTTCCCTCTTTTGGGTCTCAACCCAGCATCTGAAATTTCCGATTTTTACTTCATTTGCGTTTCGAAGAGATCTGGTTCAAAAGCTTTCCCCAAAAATAATTCGGACTCTCTGGTCAGGCTTCTTTTCGGTGTAAGTAAGTGTTGGGGAAAAGAAGCACATATAATCAATTATTTTTGTTTCATTTGGTGTTTTAGCACAGCTAGTCTGCTTTTCGTTTCAGTGTTCAAGAATCAATCAAACAACGTAACCCACTATTCATTTAGGTGAAATACGCTCTGCAACCTTTCTGTTTTGTTTTTTTTTCCAATATCTCAGCTACATCTCTTCCCTAGGGTTTCTTCTTTTTTTTTTTTCATGTAAAATAATTTTTTAGTTTTCTGTTAATCTGTGTTCTTACTTCTCTTTTCCCATTTAAGCTTTTTTTTTTTAATTCCCTTTTTTCTGGTTTGCATTGGCTTTCTTTCTTTCTTCCTTTATTTCTTTTTATGAAGCTTGTAAGTTGGGCTTCACTGCCTTAATGACCCGCGGTTTGTCTTGGATCCACAACCATGACCAGAGAGCAAAATGGAGTTTTCACTTCGTATCAATCTCGCTTGCTTTTTCTTGCTTACTTCTCCATGTTACTGACAGCCTATGTTTCCAATTAGTGGTCTTTTCTCATTCTGCTACCTTCGGTTGATAAGTACTTGACCTCCATCTCCTTCTCCAAGCACACGTTTTTCAATCACTTCATGCTAGACAGCTGACAAAAATTTCTAGATTGGCTTCACATTTCAAATTTGCTTCTTCTGAAGCTACTGCTTGCTGTGTTGTATTCTTTGAGTCGGAAACAACTCTGGTCTTTTCAGATCCGAGTTTACCAAAAAAGGGCTATGTTCCTTGCGTCTACTTCTGGGTTTAAAAAGTGGCACTCCACATAAATGGGCTATCCAATATATATAGGACACCCATTTTATTTTTCTGTCTGATGGAATAATTAATGTGTTACTATAGCTCCTTTTCTTGGCTTTTCTCTCCTTAACATTTAGCAATGAAAGCAGTCTCTTATCATCATATCTTAAACTAGTCATTTAACCGGGAAAATTAGTTGTTAATTTTCATACGCTTTATTGGTATAATATTGATACTTGAGTCATTGAAAATCTTTTAGTACTGCTCATTTCTATGGGTTGTGAAATTCAGTCATCAGTTACCCTCCACACTGGCCAAGAGACTCAGAAGGTGATGTCGTTTGAGGCTTTTGATAATTGCCCTAAAAAATTACTGACTTCTCGTAGGAGATCTTTCTTCTTGTTTACAAATTTCCCCAAGTAAATCCTATGGTTTTTCCAATACCCAAGGAGCATTTTGACTGTTGCCTTTTATTAATGGGGTTACTCACTATTTATTTATTATTTATTGCCTTTTTATACCAAGTTAAGTTGTTTAATCGCTTGGGATTTTTTTATTTTTGGTCCATTGGAGTTGGATCTGAAGCAAATTTGAAGTCAAAAGATGTTTTAAGAGAGGCATTAATCTGTCCTTAATAATGTCAAGCAATAACTAAAATTTGTAGTTTTCCTCAATTTAGTTTGGATCCATATATATGTAAGTACTAAGTAGTACTTCTGACTTGTAATGTACAGATTATCCTTTTTCTATACTTTCTCAGTGTTTCAATATATATATATATTTTTTTTTTGTCAACGTGCAGCATGCTCAAAACGCTAGAGAGGTACCAAAAATGTAACTATGGAGCGCCTGAGGCAAATGTGTCTGCACGGGAAGCATTGGTAATGGTGAATAATCCCATATATCGTATTTAATCACAGTACTTCTTCATTTAACTTGCCTAATTCTCACTGAAATTTCTTTTTTGTTTTCTTTCGTTTCTTTTTATTTATAAGGGGATTTATAGGGTAGATAATGCCTCTGGCTGCAACATATATATTTACTTATTGAGGGGGATGATTGAATTATATGATAATTTAGCATTGCCAAGATGCCGTGGTTGATCCATGGTGTAGCTTGTCTTATAAAGTTATAAACAACTGGCAAGAGTAGGAGTATCACTTTGTATGTAGAACTAGCTAGAAGAAGAATTTCAAGCAGGTAAACAGTAAACAATTCTGAGAAAAAAAAAACAAAACAAAACTTAACACCTATCAAGGACTACACACCATGATATCCATACTTTTCTAGCAATAACAGCTACACTGTTGGTGAGTCTCTATTTGATTTAAGTGAATTTGCCCTGTTGAGCTGCAGCGTTTAAATGCTCACCACCTACCACGAGTTTGGAATTTGTCCAAGGTTTTGTAATTGGGTATATTTGTTATTTAAGAAAACGTAATATTGCTTAAACAAAATAACAATCATAATTTGTCAAAGAACTTGAAGCTCAAGTGACAATAACTTCAATCTTTAATGATGTCGAAAGTTCGATATTTTATGAGGTCACCTCTCTTTCTTTCCCTATATTGAGAAAATTGGCTCGTGTATTTTGATTATGATTGGTATCATTTATCTTTTATAAGTATCTTAAATGATTTATGAAATTTAAAAGATCTGATAAAATTTGAAGGATTTTTGAAAATATACATGACGTAGGAAATTTGTTAGGAAACTTGAAGGTTTAGTCTTGTTATAAATAAAACTAAAGGCTTGTGTGTGCTAGATAGAGGAGTTCATTGAATTATGAGAAAGGGTGTATAAAGAGATTTAGGTTTGGGTTAAGTTTTAAACTTAATAATTATTCTTGTACTGTTTTCTCTAATAATAAAATTGTTTTATCCTCTGAGGTGAACATAGGCATGAGACTTGCCAAATCGTATTAAATTCTTGTGTTTGTACTCATATTATCCTTGATTAATTTCCTTTTCTTGGTGTTTTTATGCTATATTTTATTTATTGAATTTGTATTAGAGTGTTTGAAGTTCCTATTTTATTGTTATTTTGGTCTTTTTTCAACACCTTACTTGGATGTTAGCACCTCTTATACAATAAAAAGTACTATCATAATATAAAATATAACTAAGGAACTAGTTTCTGTCATTAGATTGTTTAAAAACAAGAAACAAATTCAAAATACAAATGATATTTTCCATCTAAAACCTTATGAACTTAGGCTTAGGATATGTTTGGTAGAGAGATAAAAATAAAGGTAAATTTTCATGTATGAGACTTATCCATAAAAACTCATTCTCTATTTTTACCCATGTATCAAACATATGCTTACACTAGCAGGCCATGCTTCCTGTGCATCAGCATGCTGACTTTGCACAAACACAAGAAAATAATAAAAAATAATTTCTTGGTTACTAAATTTGACACGTACCGAAAAGCTCCCCATCCTTTGCTGCCGCATTTTTTTTATAATTGCATTTCCAATTTTCATTGACAACATTGCTTTGTCGAAGTCCTCCTTAGTCTTCTGTAGCAGGTAGATCATGATTTGCCCCAAACCTTGTTGCAGCTGCATCTGAACCTCACGATTCCTGTTCACACAATCATCCATTGGACCGTAGTTTTGGTGATTGTTTCAAAGATACATCAATTTTATAGAATTTTTGGCTTTGCTTTCCCTTTCACATTTATAGAAACTAATGGTGTCATTTGCCTTCAATTTGTTTTTCTTTATTAAACTGTTCCCAACCTGTTGTGAAGACAAGTTGGATACTACAACAATATAGTAGCAAAATGTCCTGGATCTCGGGGTTGGTAATAGAAAACCAACTTGATCGGAGGAATCTTTACGCATATGCATTACTTGCTAGGCTCTGATCATGATTGGGAAACTATTTCATATCAAAGTTTAAGTGTATATTTGGATTAGATTTCGTAAACTTAATTTTGGATAAATTTGATTTTAAAAACTTGATTTGGTTGAGAATTAAATTTATATGATTATGATTTATGTTTCGAAACATTTATCAGAAAAGTGATTTTTTCAAAATTGAAATTGTTTGGATAGTATCAATAAAAATCACTTTTGAATGTATAATTATCAAAAAAAGATATAAATTTTATATATTTTATCCATATTATCTTTTTATTTAATTTTATTTGTGATTTCTTCAATGACTTAAAAATAATTGGTCTAATTCTAATTTATTTATTAAAAAAATTAAAAAAGAACTATTTTAATTATTTATTCATTAAAAAATAAAATTTATATATGTTACTCTCTTTTAACAAATTTATATTATTTTATTATTATATTAATTTTTTTAGAAAACTATTATTTATTCTTCTTTAAATTAACATGGAATTGGGACCCACAAGTCTTTCACCTTCTTTTTTTTTTTTTTTACTCTTGTGCAAATGGAAGATGTAAGCATCTTGGAGAAGAGATTTGCATAAGAAAGGGCAGAGTGTGAAAGAATATCCACTGTGAATCACTATGAATGCAGAAGTAAGAATATTTTGCTTTTAGCCAAACTCCAGTTTGGAGTGAAAAGTGAGTTTGTGGTAATATATAAACGTGAACCAAACAAAATTATTTTCACAAAAAATCCCGTTCGTAGTATTAAACAGTTGTTTGGAATGTCTAAACGCAAAAACAAACACAGCATAACTGTATGACAATCCCTCCATAGCTTATTCACAACACTTGGTGTTAGTTCTTTACTAAATAGTTGCCTACAAAAGAAATGTTGATCTTCATCTAGGCTCGTCAAGTGGAAAGCTAGTTGAGCTTCTCCATTTTGGGATTGAAGCATGGAAAAATCTACAAACTTTGATGGATAATTAGCATCATCTCTTATCTTGTTCTATGCCTAAACTCGGTGATAAGTTTGAAAATTTGCCTTCCCAGGAAACTTATAGTGTGAGTCTCGGAAAAATAAGAAAAAATTATGAAAATAATAAGTATAAAAAACAGAAAAAATTTAAAGATTAAAAAAATGAGAGAAAAATTGTTGTTAAATAATAAGAATAAATAAAAGAATATGAATAAGGAAGAATTCTAAAAAGCCAATTAAAAGGTTTGACTCATAAATACTCTTTTCTTGAGAATTTAAAACTATAACTTATCAACTACCTGAGGCAACAAATATAGTATAATATTTAAGATCCACATTAACATTACTTATCAATTACCATATAACCATTGTTTATTGGACCCAAATATCAATTTCTTTCTACACGCTAAAGATAAACTTTATATGTCAAATTGAAGCCACATTTTTATTTTTAAATATTAGATTAGATTACTTGCGATAGTATCACTATCCTATGTCACAACTACTTCTCTTAGCTGATTTAAATTTAGAAAAAAAAGTATATAGATTTTCTAAACTTTAAGTCATTTGCAAATAACCCTTGAATTTTAAAATCGTCCTAATTATTATTTAAATTATAACAATTACACAAATTAACTTTTCATCAACTTTCCATCTATTCCAAATTGAGTAAAAAATGATTTAAAATGAATGGAAGATGGATGAAAGGGTTGATTTATGTAATTATTATAGTTTAAGTATTAATTAGGATGATTTTAAAATTTAGAAAGTTATTTACAAATGACCTTAAATTTAAGGGGTCCATATACTCTTTTCTCTTAAATTTATACAAAGCCAAGCCAAAGTTGACAATATTTGTGCACCCCAACGTCCATTTGTTTGTGACACAACTGCTTTCAGTTTTGCAGAACAGGGATTGCTCTTGTAAGATGCTTGCTTGCAAGAAATGTGTCATCGCTATTTTTTGAGCTCGAAAATTTCGCAAGCATATACATAACATCAATTAGAATTTTAGAATCAAGTTTGGCATTCCCTCTTCTGTAAATCTAAGCAAGAAGAAAGGTAAATATTGAAACTTGAAAGCTAAATTCATGCGAAGGAGTAATGTATTGCACATACCTGCCGGAATCCTTAAGTTTCAAAACATTTAACATAAATGTGAAGCTTATATGTAGACAAGCCTAAGTAGGTACCAAGGAGAAGCTTTGGAAAAGGATGGGAATAAACCACAAGTGATCTTAACAGCTTAAGAAATAGGGCTTAAAAAGAAATGTTATTTTGTTGCATTAAGAAAATGACACTTCTTTATTCTATTGAATGGTAGATAGGTTCAAGCTCTACATAAATTTAGGTATATGTATCAAATAGTATTCCTAATAAGTTATGAGGAATAATTTTTAACGCATGTGAATGTTTAACAGATGTTCTATTATTTGTAGCTAGTTTGTGTGTATAGGCTTGTGCGAGTATAAGTACCCGTGTATGAAATGCAGTTTGTGGATGTCCTAAAGAAAAGAGATTAATGCATGAATCGCTTTGTTTTGACTTCGTATATATATCTTCCCATAATTATGTTAGTGAATTGATTTTGCTGCCATGACTATAGGAGTTAAGCAGTCAACAGGAATACTTAAAGCTGAAGGCAAGATATGAAGCCCTACAACGGTCCCAGAGGTATGGATGCATGCTCTATTGTACATTTACATATGGGCTAATCCGAAGTCAATGATGTATTTAACTGTTAGTGTTACCCTCATTAGGAACCTTATGGGAGAAGACCTTGGCCCTCTAAGCAGCAAAGAGCTCGAGTCACTTGAAAGGCAGCTAGATTCATCCTTGAAGCAAATCAGATCAACACGGGTACTGAAGTTTTCAAAGTCATATGGAATAAGTAATAGAAGAAATGGAAATAATATAAGTGTTCACACTAAGAGTGAACAATCATTAAAATAGTATTAGAGAAATGAATATGTCTGAATGGCTTTTTTGTTTCTGTTAGTGATGGGTAAAGTGAATCAGGCATGTAAATTTAAATATAAATTTTTTTTTTAAAATGATAATCTCAATTTAGTATAAGAATTGCAATTTAATTTTTGAAAATTTCGTTTTATGAAGAAAGTCGTACCATTATGACTCGGTCTGAGAATATTAAATTTATGGAATTCAAATTAGTCAAATCATGTGAAAATATTGATTCACAAAAAAAAAAATCTCAATGTAGAAAGACTGTTAATTATTTGAACAAAGTATCAAAAACATAAATTGACTGCATATAATTGTTCAAGTGTATAGTATTTTATTTTGTATGTTTCCTGTACAGACCCAATTTATGCTGGATCAGCTCTCTGATCTTCAACGCAAGGTATGAGAACAATTTTGCTTTCCTTTGTCAACGTTTGCTATCTTCTTCTGCCAGCAGCTGCTCACCAATTTATGTCACTTGTGAAGGAACACTTGCTGAGTGAGGCAAACAGGTCTCTCAGACAAAGGGTAAGATACATTTTAACCTACTTAAACTTAAATAATCCCTCAAATTATGGTTCCTAGTCCTAAACTATAATTTATACATTTAAAAGAAGTTTAAGGCCAAGGGTTCAAATTGAGAAATAGAGTTACCAAGGACTAGAAACATGCATGACCTGAATAAAATTGTAGTAAGATATAATCCATCTTTGAAATGGAGAAAACCCTTTTCAACTGATACTTGAAATTCAATTTGATGGGTATAAGTGACTTTGGTTTGGCTGCTGTTTAGCAGTTGGAAGGGTATCAAATAAATCAACTCCAACTGAATCCCAGTGCTGAAGATTTGGGATATGGTCGGCATCCAGCTCAAGCTCAGGGTGATGCCCTCTTTCAACCATTGGAGTGCGAACCAACGTTACAAATTGGGTATGCACTCCTCCTTATAATTAATTGCGTGCGGTTGCAAATATTGATGCTCAGTTGTGGATGTAAACTACTGTCTCATATTCAAGTAGGTTTCATTAGTAAGGTAATTGTTTCAGGGACGAATTTAGTTGGCATGCATAGGGAAACATGCTTATAAAAAGTGCATTGCTGGTTAAAGAGTTCAAAATGTGCATAGTTGTTGGGATTTTATATGTTTAACGGTGAAACCTGATGTAAATGTGATTAGATCCTAAACCTTGATTTGGTATACTCAATGAGAGTTGGCTCAATTATTAGGATTGAACTGGATATTCACAAGAGTCTTTAAGTTCAAATTCTGTTAGAGTTTTTCATTAGTAGGTGATATGTAAGTATCATTGTAAGCTTTTATTAAAGATTAAGACATGAGCTGACTTTAAAGTGAGTAACCTCTCCTCCTAAACTTTTACTAACCTAAACAAAGAATAATATTAGTATTAACAGTGTTATATGATAATTTACACCTTTTAAATTTAGGTTCTAAATCAATTTAAAGATGTGATTTAAAACAAATAACTGAATTTTTTAGAAATAAAAAATGAAAAAATAATGGTAAAAATATAATAAATAAAGAGTGGAGTTTTTTTTATGATAATTTTTTTTTTTTACATTTGTTACAGTGCAAAATCATGAGGAGTGTGGATTTTACATAATTAAATATAATCGTAGATAAGGGATTAAAACTGTGAGGCAGTTGATTTAATTAGCACACTTTATGAATCATCTTCAGATTATTGATTACTTTTAAATGCTGAAATTTTGTTGAGGCGCAGATACCAGCCTGATCCAGTATCAGTGGTGACGGCAGGCACAAGCATGAACAACTACATGGCAGGATGGTTACCGTAGTAGTAGGGCGAGTGGGAAAGTCCTGGTGGCGTTAATTTGCAGTTTCAATTTTATTTGAAAGGAAAAAGATAAAAAAACATTGCTTTGGCATGTAATGAACTTGTAAGTGTCTACTGTGTAGGAACAATGTAAGCAGTGTTGTTTCTGTGCGTGCGCTCTCATAAACTCCACTCGACTAAACCACTACTTCCTTTGCTTGGGTCACTCTTTCTCCCCATTGATAATAGAATAATTGTTTGCACCCACTTATTGCCCCATTGTACTATGTGCCAATCATCTCGACACTGAACAATTTAATTGACTTGTGCCATTTATTGCATTCCGTTATGAGTTCTTACACTTAATTACTGACTTTTTAGTTTTTTTTTTATTTTTATTTTGTAGTTATCTTAGTATTTTATTTTTTAATTTATCAATTTGTCAATTTGTTGTTATTATGATATTTTTTTTATTGAAAGTATTGTGTTAAATAACAGCATGTCACGTTAAAATTTGTTTTATAAAAATTTATTACATCGTAGATATGTCCCTTTTACACATAATATTTTATTTTAATAAAATAATTTAAACAAATAACACTATAAAAGAACATTTGGTGTAATTTAAAAAATTGAAGAATTAAAATAAAACATAAAAAATAAAACTAATATAGCATAAGAAAAATTAAGCCTTTTTTTTGTATTTTTTTCATAAACATCAATATTTAATCAGATTTTTCTTAATTGTTTTTTTGAGATAGTCATTTTGTAATTATTTTATAATTTTTTATAATAATTTTATATTTTTTTAATTTATTTTTGTAATAATTTTTTAATTATTAAATGAAATAAATATGAAATATTTTTAAGATATTGAATATTTTATTTTTTATTTAATATTTATTGTATTAAATATTAAAAAATTATTTAAAAATTTTTAAGGGGAAGTAACAATTTTTTTTGGCATAATTTTTTTTTTGGGCAAAGACACTCTTGTCATTACCATTGTGATTATGATGATTTATGAACGAACAGTTACACCTTCCGATAGCGATTGCGCCATGGATCTTTTGACACGTGTGACAAAAAAATGAATTAGAAAAAATTAGAATGAAAAAAGAAAAGCCCCTTAGCACGTGTCAAATCAAAAATGAAGAATGGACGGGTCACCGACCCCTGCTCCGTCCATAAGAATAAGATATTCCTTGCAGCGAAGAAGGAACAAGAGAGAGAAATCAGAGGAGGAGAGAGAGGGAAAACTGAAAACAAGCTAGGGTTTGGTAGAGATTAGAGTGAGAATGGGGAGGAAGAAGGTGGAGATGAAACGGATCGAGGACAAAAGCAGTCGCCAGGTAACTTTCTCCAAGAGGCGTAAGGGATTGATGAAGAAAGCTCTCGAGTTATCCATTCTCTGCGATGCGGAGGTCGCCGTCGTCGTCTTCTCCGGCGTCGGCAAGCTTTACGAGTTCTGCAGCGGCGACAGGTACATGTGCAAATACGAATATAGAGCAAGCTTCTTTGCTTTGCTAATTGCTTGATTCGCTGCATTTGAATGAGTAGTAGTAGTGACCTTCTCGGATTGGATCACGCTAATTTAATTCCAATGATGCCTCTGTGTTTGCTTTCCGTTTGTTGAAAACTAGTAAAAACGAAAATCATTAACTAGTGTGCCATAAAAATTCATTAAATAGTGGAGTTGTGGCATATGTTACTGTTTAGATGCAATCATTTGTTAATTTCCCAAAAGAATAAGCTTCGCTTCTGTTCTCCACCAATGGGTGTCCGCCTCTGCTGCGACCCTGCAGCATGCTGATATACTCCACGTTGCTGCCCTTGAGCTTGACGCGTGGCGACGCCGACTTGATGGAGATGAATTTTTTAGTATGTATATGAACAGAAGTGCAGATATATATCAAAGTTAGCACCATAATTTATTTTTATATAAAGTGTGTGTAGGAGTGTATTTACTTGCACTCTTTTCATAAGTATGTATATTTTTTTTTGGTACATAGAAATAGGAGTGTTTGTGTGTTGGGTTGAGTTGAAAAATTTTTGTTTAAAACTCGAACCAACTTAACTCGTGAGTTGAACATTTGAGTTTGACATATTTTAAAATAAAATTTACTTATTAAATTAAATGTCAAAATCAATACAAAATTAAAAATTCATTATACAACAAAATAAATAAATTAATAACTTTTAACAAAAGATAACATATAAAGTCTCAAACAAACTAAAAGTCAAATACAATAAGTTATAAGTTATAAATATAATATAATAAGTTTTAATCTTAAACATAAGAAGAACTGATACAAGTGTCAAAAATCAAATACAATAAGTCATATAGGATCTGAGAGAGGAAAAAAAAGAAACATTAGGTTTAGTATGTTGAATATCAAAAGACAACATCATTTTTTATTTTTAAAAAAGAGTAAAATATAGTTTTAGTCACTCAAAGATGCATCATTTATCAATTTCGTCCCTTAGAAATTAATTTGATCGATTTAGTCCTTCAAATTTCAGATTCACAATAATTTGTCCTTTTGAGGGACTAAATTGATAAAATTAAAAGAAACAAAAAGATGAAATTTGTCAGTGATTTGAAACTTGAGGGACTTAATTGATAAAATTAATTTATAAGGGACGAAATTGACAAATGATGTATCTTTCAGAGACAAAAAATATGTTTTACTCTAAAAAAAAGATGGGTTAGGTTAGGTTGGGTTGAATAGGTTAAAATTTTTCCAACTCGTAACCTAACCTATCATCATTGGATTGGGAATTTTTAAACCTAATTCAACCCGCTAACTCCATCCAATTCATCAATTATAAGTTGAGTTAGGTCAAAACCCGTGAGTTTACGTGTTGACTCAACCCAATAGACACCCCTACATAGAAGTATGTATATTTAAAATGAAAATTTTAAGACTAGGAAGTATACTTACTTGAAACATTTAAATAATGAAAGAAAAATATATTGGTTATTATTTTCGTTAAACCTGATAATTTTTTTATATTAATTGAGATTGAAAATATAGTGAAAATGCAATATAAATCTTTTTTAACAAATTAAATAATTCTTTACTTTTGTCTCAATTAAGGAGAAGTGGCAATTATAAACTTTTCAATCTCTTTTTTTTTTAATTTTCACTCTATTGTACATTCTAAAAAAATAAGTTAGTAAAAGTGATAAATAGTGGCGTAAAAAAATTGGAAATGATCAATAATCAAATCTATATATTATATCTGGCTATATTAGTTTTCATTTTACTTTATCTATTTCAACCTTTATTGAATGTCACATGGGTTTATATGATTGAAGTGAGTTAGAATTAAAATATAAGTCTTAATTTTTGTTATGACAACGAATTTTAATATACTAAAAAAATATAGTTCATATCAAACATTAGTGGTGTCGATTAGTAGTATGATGTTTATATGATGCTGCCCTCATTCTTTTTAATTGATTTGCTTGTATAACGAATCAGTCTCATATATATTACTGTGGTGCAACCCTAGACTGTACCCAAAAGAAAAAAGAAAATATAATACTAGTTTGTGTGGATATCTCTTTGTAGTGACGGGAATTAGCCTTAATGGTTTCAGAAGTTGTAAATGATTTATGAGAGATCAGAAAGGATGCCGTTTCACTTGTGAGAGGATGGAGTCATTATGAAATTGATGTTAAAGTAGATCTTACTAAGAGTAACATTTATATGTCTCTTCATTCTTTTGAGCTTGGTTTGGTGGTTGCTTAAGTTCCCACCAAACATGAGGGAGATAGGTTGGATTTTCTTCTTTCCCATGTTCTGATTTCTAGCTCTTTAAAATAAATAAATAAATTGTACAGTTGAAACTTGAAACAAGTATCATACTTTACTAGTTTGTTTGAATGACCTTCTAACTCATATTTATGTACCTGTTTGCAAATTTACAAATCAAAGTCAATTATCAATAGTAATACGGACGATGAGAGTACATATTTAATAATTATCTTGATTTTATAATTGCCATGATTTAGTGGTAGTAGCTCTTACTAATTTAATTAAATTGGATTTTTAACTTCCTATCATCAATAGTATTAAAATATTATCTCTTATCTCTTGCATAAAGCATATATGTTGATATAAGGAGGGAGAACTTCTTATCACTCTTTTTTTAACAAAAAAATATGTTGATAGTATTTCCTCAATAATCTCCCTGTCTAACTCATTTGATGATCTCTTTAAATCCAAGGAGGTCTCAACCCCCCCCCCCCCACCTTTTTTTTTTCCACTTTCATGCAATTATATGTTTTGTTTTGCATTCATTTCTTTATTCGTTTGATGGTTGGATAGTAAATCCTGACAACTTGATGGTGGCAGCCATCGTTCTATCTAAATTTACAAAAAAGTTGTTATCATGCAAATTTAACTGCATCTAAAGAGTGCTTTGGCTGGACGAAAACGGAAGGGTAAAAAATATGACGTGAAAATCATTGTATACTGTTGTGTAAGAGAATAATAGAAAGAGATAATTATAATGATCTTCTTGAACTTAGCGATTATTACACCTGACAGTGACATCTCTCTTGTTTGAAAATTATACTCGCATCCTTTATTTTATGTACTATTTTTACACCTTACACAATTCTTAGTTTTAGAAATATACGCATATTTCCCCTATTATTTTATGTATGATTTTTATACTACTGCCCTTTGTAAATAACAAAATAAAAGAAATAAGTATAATTTCATAAATAAAAATGGAATGAGAATGATGAGACAATCAATTGCTTAATTCATGGCACACTGGGGAAATTTATTTCTTCTCAAGTTAGGATGAGACTGAAAGGTTAAAATGCAATGTTAAATGTCCAAAGGAAATTAAATACGGGCACTAACTAATTTACCCTAACGTGTTTAGAATTATTGTCAATGAGGATATATGAAAGTTCATATATATTTATTCCTGTCTTATTTCACTCATACTATATAATAGGGATGAAACAAATTTTCAATCATTTTATGTTTTTTGTTATAATAATCATTTTATGTTTTACTGCATTCAGTGATCAGATTAACTATCAATTATTTCATATATGATTAATGCTTATCTTGTACGTACGTTCTCTTTGCCGTTTTGCATCCATAAGTTTAAACCTAATCAATATAATATATTAACTTGTAGAGTAACTTGTTTATAGATGTTATCAATGAGGATGATATGAAAGTACATATATATTTGTTCTTCTCTTAGTTCACTCATACTATCAAAGAGGGATGAAACAAATTTTCAATCATTTTATTTTCTTACTGCCTTCAGTGATCATTTTACTATAAATTCTTGTAGGCTTAATGTTTATCATGAACGTGAGTTCTCTTTACTGTTTTGCATCCATATAAGGTGTTACTATGTATTCATGCTCTTGGAGCACAATAAATACATACTTCTGGAGGTATTTCTACTATTGATTTTATAAAAACTTATATAAATTTTATGTCAATAACTTAAAATCAATAAAGGATATGTTTCCTACAGTATGCATTTTTTGTACTTCAGGGCATGTAATAATTTCTCTTTTTCATGGGTGCTAATACCCAAATTGATTTTTCAAGCATTTATTAGTTGTTGTTTTTCATAATAAATACTTAAAGCATAAAAAGTAAAACTAACAACTAATAAATTGACATAAGAAAGATGGATACTAGATTAATCATTATCAATACTAGCAAAATGAAGTAGCTCTCAATTTGCACTTTCTCTTTTAATTTGTATAATTTTTTTGGTAACTAATATAATAATTTTTAAATTAATTAATTATTAATTTGATATATTTATAAGTTAATTATTTAAATGAAATTGAAAATAACTTCAAATAACTTCCTATAACTTTGATATGTATTTAAATTTAAAAAATAACTTTTTATAACTTCCTTTATAATTTTAGTTGACACTTTTATCTTTATTTTAATTTGTAAAGAATTGAATAATAATAATATTTTACGAAGAGACAAAATTGGACAACAAATGGGGGAATCCCATTATATATAATATAGATACTATCATACTTGTAAATTTAATAATCTTTTTGGGGCAAAGGAGACAGGGTTGTTATGTACCATAAGTACATTGCATATAACATTTGATGGAAACAAATGTACGTTTCCATGTGCATAGAATAATTGTTATCACCAATTAAATTTTTAATTATTTGTCCATTATTTAACAGTTGAGAACTAACTAGAGTCTAACATGCATGAACGTCTAGAATTTTGAGGGAAACAAAATAAATGGTTTTAGCACTATAAATTATTTTGTAGACGTCGAGGGATAAAAGCCCTCATCTTTAAATAGCAAATTTCGAAATATCTTAGTTTTAGCTGTTTTTATAGGGGTACACAACAAGAAAGAAAAATGGCTAGCAAGCTTTTATTTCAAATACGGGCCCACCTCATGAAGAACTTGAATTACATATGTGGTTTTAACTTGGAAGGTTATTCCTAGAGATGGAAATAGGTAATGTTAGATTAAGCTTTTTTCTTTAATTAAATAAATCAAGTCTATTTTGCAAAGTACTGAACCCTAGCATAGACTATTACATGACATTTTTCTTTTGAACATGACTTTTTCTTTTTTTTATGAAAACACAAAATTCTAACCTAATTTGTAGGCATATTTGAAGACTTACATTGTATAAAGCTTTTATATGAGCTAACAAGCTTAGGTTTTCATGGTAAATTATGCATAAAATTAATGAATTATATAAATATATAATAATAAATTATATAATATATTTTTTAATTATAAAATAAATAAATAGGGTAGCCGATTATATTAAATTACTTTTTTAAAAGTTTAGACCTGACCTACCTAATCAAATAAACCTTTTTAAAAGCTTAAACCTGACTTATATGATAAATAGGCCAGTTCTGACAAGATTGGAAAGAAACTATGCTATAGATTCCTAATAGGTCATTGGACCTATTTCTACCCCTAGTAGAGATGACAAATGGGTTAATCTGCTCCTACCTATCACGAATCAGCCTTAAACAGGGACAAAGTAAATTGACCCATTTTGGTGTAATAGATTGAAAATACCAACCCACTCCACCTTAGTAGAGTCGGGGGTTAATGGGTCAACCTGGCTAAAATAAAAAATAAGGCATAAATAATGCTTGTGGATGACTAGTTGCTGGTGGTGGTTACTGGTGGCTAGAATTGCACTCTTCATTACGGAGAACTAATTTTTTCCTTTCTTATAAGAATGCTGGCAGCTTTCTTATATAATGACAACTTTTTTTTATAACAATATCAATCCCTTCTTCAATTGGTACAACCTCTTAATGCACTTATAAAGTCTCCCATTACCTCTAAAACAAATTCAATCAGTTGCTTGGCATAGAAGAACTTTGGATTCAAGAAATGACCACCGTTGCATGTAATAGATGATGAAGCTGGCAATTCCATCTTTTATCAATGATATCAAATGTCCTTATACTCGTCTTGGTTTCCAGTGAAGGATCTTTGCTAATCTTCCTTAGCTCTATCCATTACTTCATGTCTAACCTATTGTAGGCCTTTTCTTCATTATTAGAAGTCCAAGAATATGCACAAGAGACTCGATAGCTTTGAGAGTATAAACAACATGAAGTCATGAGTACAATCTTAGTTGTCCTTTTCCCCTTAGCAGATTTGGATTGACTTAGATGTCAACCATCTTCTGATGTGAACATCTTTATAAGGTGTTTTTTTTTTTTTTCTCTTTTTCGGTTTATGCAGCCTCTGTAATGCAAGGAATATTGTAGCAAACCTTGTGACTCCATAACTAGCTAATTTTGTCTTCTTTTTGAACTTCCTTATCGTGTTGAAGGCCAATGAATGGTTGTAAATGAATCCTACGGGAGATATGCCTCTACGTATTGTCTTCTTCGCTCGAGAAAACTTTTCAGTAGTGTCTTCTAACATCAAGTTCACACAATGTGCAATGTATGGAGTCTAATAAAAATGTTTGCTTTTGGCTTGTAATAATTAATTTACCTAAGACCAAATTAAAGGAACTTCAACGAATGTTGAATGATCAAAGCAAAAAAAGGGCATTTAGGTAATGAAAGTATGAAACTATTGTAACTTTCAATCCTTACCAGCCAATAAATTGTTGTTGCCATTGTTTGTTACAATTAAACAACATTCTTCTCTCCAATCTCCTATACAAAAAGCATCCACCTACTCATGTAACTTATCCATAGTCTTAACAAACTTAGTAGCATCAATAGTCTTTACCAATATAGTCCTGGATGGACAATTCAACATGAAATTGATCAAGGTCATATTCCTCCTACCGGTCCAAGCATCCAACATAATTGAACCATTGAATTTTATCCATTCATTCTTGTAAACCTTCAACAAGTCCTTTATGTGCTCCAATTCCTTTTTAAGGAGTGGAATCCACAATTCATGATTGATGTTTTAGTTGTTGGCAATAATTTCCAATAGCTTTAACGATCAACTTCAAGCTTTCAAATGGACAACATTGAATGCTATTCCTACTTGATAAAAAGTATAGCTATATATCGAATTGTTCTAGCCATTGTTTCTTAATCACATGCTTCAGTGGTACTTGTTTGCTTGAGCTTTCCAGCCCTTTGCTAAGTTAAAAGTATCTCATGGTTTTTTAAAATGAAGCAAATCCATGAGACTTTTGACGTTCCTGCCTTTTCGGTCTCCATGACAGTAGAGCGAGTATCATTTGATGATGTAGCTACGTAGTTTCTTTTGTTAGTTTGGATATCTCTTGCACCTTATCTTCCTCTTCATCATCCTAAAAAGCACAATCTTCAAGATCAACATTATACACAGTCTTACCAACCTATTTCTTGTTAGCAACTTTAAAGAATAGCTGTTTAAGTTCAGGATGGAATTTTTTACAAGTATCTAAATCACCTTTGAAACCAAGCTTAGGTTTCTTTGCTCTAGTAATCCCACCACTAGAAACTTTAAGACAAAAGTAACATGTAACTGACTTTCTGTTATTAATATCTTTTAAATTATTCTACTGCTATCCTACATCAACATTATCACCCATTGGCTTTACCATAAAAGATGAATAACTAATATGTGATTGTGAAGCAAAGGAAGAAGCGAAACAAAGGAAGAAGTTATTGGACAAATCAAAGGAAGATGTTGGGCGAAACAGAGGCTAGTTGAGTGCGAAACTGGTTGATGGATCATGGTTGAGGCTAGTTGAGTGCAAAACAAAGACAGGTCGTAGGTGTGAAACATTAGCTGGATAATGATTATTTCAATGTGTGCGAATGAAGGCTAGAACTCCAAAATTAGTTTCAATGTGTGTGAAGCTAGAGACCTAAAAGTCGTAAATTTTTTGCAGCTCAACAGACTCAAGGCAGCCATATCCTTGGTTGTTGTTCGGACTGTTAACATAGGCTGGTCGTGGCTAACTGGTGTCTGCGGAGGACCGGCGGGACTTATGGTGGATAGAGGTGAGTAAAACTAATGCGTTTTGTCATGTGAAAGATCCAATACCAACCTTTTTGTGCTTCTGAGATGGCTAGAAGAGTTTCTGGTAGCATTTGTGTTAGTCGAATGGGGTTCCGATGAAGTCTATATATGACCAGTGGCAAGTTCTGTCTTGACCGTAGGGGAATCCAACGAGTTCTAATGGCGTTGTTGGTGTCGTTTTTTGAGGTTTTCCCAACCGACATCCTCTGATATCTGCTTTTGCTTTTTCTTTCTTCATTAGTGTGAGCTTATTGTTGGCACGAATTTGGAAGAGCCTACGAAAGATCCTAGTTTTGTCCACAGTTGTTTGGTCTTTGATGGTCGATTGTTTTCTCCTCACCTGCTAAAACCGTGGGTTACGATTGTTAATGACCTAAGGAATAGCTGTAGGCTAGATGAGTGCAACCGATGGAGTTGCAGGTTTCAAGGGTTCTTTTAGGGTCAAATCAGACAGATGTATTGTATTCAAGTTCAAAGACTTTAGACATGATTCGTTAGTTGAATTGAGGCTAGAGAGGCTACTACAGGTCTAGTTTGGCTATTTAGAGACTGGGCCTCTTATATGGATAGTTCTGGTGTGATTTCAGTTGGCAAAAGCAGTAGGTTTGCTAATTTGAGCCTCTTGTGGATTTTGGTTAAACCTAGTTCTCAGTTTTGGATTTGTGTTCATTGTTTCTCTATTTTGTTGTCAATGGATGAGTGGCTTGAAGAGTACGACATTGGTAAACGGCTCTGTTTGTATTACTGGGTGGTATGATTCCAATCCAATGTTTGTGTTACTAAGTGATATGTTACTACGTGGTATGATACTGATTTAGTGTTTGGAGACTAGTTTAGAGGTTGAGAGGGCTACCAATAACTAATGAGAAAGGTCGAAGACCTTATAAGTTGTGTCATTTGCTTGGGACGACTGCCGAGGAGAAGCTGCCAAGGACGTTGACAAAGTTTTATTATTCAAGGGGTGTATTAGTTGCCTAAGTTATTTAAATGAGATGGGTTGAGTTGTTTTAGGTCTTGGTATTGTTCTTTGTTTTCTGCTTGCGGTTTGCTATTTGTAGCAAGGTCGAAGCTTATTAAATTTTAGCTTGAAGGAAAGTGTGAGAATATATTTAGGGTTATTAGTCTTATTATATGAGTGGATTTGAGCTTGTATTGGTAGTACTATTATTTGATCTAATTTTTTAGTATATTTCAGATCCTTAGGTTAGTAGTTTGTATAACAACAGTAATATATTTGGTGTTTTTTTATAGCGTCCCCTCTCTTTTTCTCCTCTCTAAACCCTAACCTTATAATTTCTATGAAATATTTTACATATAATTTTAATGGCATGTCCATAATTAATATTTAACACTTCAACTCCATATAAAAGCAAATAGATTTTATGAATATCTGTCCTACATTTCCACCCAATACCAGACCTATTTCCAGTGACATTCCTTTTCCTTCTAGTTTTAGCAATAGGAACTCTGTTGTGAAATAACTTTATCCTGACTGAGCTGTTGCATACATCTTAAAGTTCAACTTTAAGTTTCAGCATAACAGAACCTAGAAAATCTAATAGAAATAATCAAGATGAGATGTTTTGCAAAATGGCTAACCAAAGCATTAAGGTTACAGCAAAATGGCATAGAAGCTTCACAGACATAGAATAGAGAATAAATGAAGTCGCATATTAGAAAAGCTTCGAACTTCTAAAAACAGAGAAGCTTCACATGCAAAATAGCATATGGCTTCAGTCTCAGTTGAAGCTTCACATGTCACAAAATAGTTTTTCGTCTTTGCCTTGGATAGCTGTCTCTCAGTCTCTCGCCACTCCCTTTACTTTCTTTGAAAACTAGCATCAAATTACTTCGCGATCAAAAATAGAAACCCTTCTTTCTTTGCCCCTCAACCCCTCAGCTCTTCAGCTTTGACCACAAAGAATCAACAAAGCATATAGGCTTCACCGAGCCCAGTGAATACCCTAAGAAGCTTAGCCCAAATTAATCAAACGTAAAAATTTTAAACTTGCTTTCAAAATTGAAAGTTTAGACGAGTTTATGTGAGTTTGATAAGTCTCATTCATTACATTCTTCATCCTAAGATCATGAACCCCGTAAATTTTTACAATTTAATTTGAGAGTTTGACAACCATATTTCTTATTAAACAACCCTATGATCATTTTCACTCTTCCCATGTTCTTAAGCACACCCTCGTCTTTTCAACTACGTATTCCAACAAACTTCTCTGATTAGGAAATGACCGGTTTTAATTAGTACTAGATTTTAGTTGCTCACAAATCATATTTGTTGCCTGATAATCAACACATGCATGGTTTGAAGTTAATGTTCAAATACAATTTACATCTAGCAACGATATCAATCAAATTTCACACGGTTTATTTTTTAGTTGTTTGAATCTATTAGAATGTAAATTTCATTTATTCAATGTTTGACTCAGTTTGGCCAAAGTCCTCCAACGATACTTGGAGCATTTGGGAGCAAGCAGTACTGACTCAAAGGTATGGAGCTTGTCTGTATGCAAGATGTATGGCACTTTGCATATATACATGACAAAGGAGTGAAAATCTGGGCATTGCTGGAACAAGAGCATCTAGAAAGTTCTCTACGAAAACATGTGAACTGAAATATCTCATGATAGTTGCAAGGATGAAGAGAGCACCAAATGTTGTCAAGGCATCATATAGCAAGTGGCTATCTTGGAAATTAAAATTATTAAGAGAAATTTTAATATTAGAACTTAGATGGACTTTGGGAGCTGGGTCGTTGTGTCAATGTTATAGCTTTTCTTGTTGCTTTAATAGGGGTAAAGTTCAATAAAGTGAAAAAATACAGACTTGCATAGTTGCATATCTGTGGTTGTTTGACTTATTATGGCTTTTATGAAAGGAAAAAAAAAATTGTTTTATTGTGCTAAGCTCAATCGAACATGTATCACTTTTAAGTTCTGTAGAGAAAGATCAACAACGTGGCTGAGGAAAAGAAAATGATAAATGGAATCGTTGTTTTAGGGGAAGGGGGGTTATTTGAAGCAAGTGGCAAATGTAGAACTAATACTTGGTAAAATAGATCGCTGTAGCATGAAAGTGAGATTATTTAACATCTTTTTCCCTATTTTCTATAGCTGCTTAGCTTTGAATTCACAGATCTCTCGTCTGGTGTAGAGCTTGCTCAATTGGTCCAAAGGTAAATACTTTGACATATTCAACTTCCTACAACGTTATGGTATGAGCGAGTCGCTGATATAAATTTCATTACAGGCACTTTGGTGGTTCCGAACTTGAGCATCTGAGTGCAACTGACCTTATGGAACTTGAGAGACAGATTCATGCAGCACTTTCGCAAATCAAATCAGCAAAGGTCTATACTCTATTCAACGAAAGAACTTTAATCCAATGTAAAATGCATCATTCAGCTTTGAGTAAGCAAATAAAAAGGCTTTTGTTCCAAGAATACAATATATATTCTTGAAGGTATGGGATTTGGTTCCTTAAAACGAAAGAAGCACTTTAGATAGTAAAGAACATTTGAACATTCTTTGTAGGGATTTTACTGGGTTGAGTATTGATCAAAATGTCACTGATATTTTTCTTCCTTTTTAATTTGATCAAGCTGATATGTTTTGTTAATACACTTTCAACTCACTTAAAATTTTAGAATAATTGGTCCTTTGCATAGTCTTTAGAGCTTATATGACTAAGTAGTTATGATTTTGATCCTTACATCTCAGCATTATTCACGCTTCAAGCTAAAAAGGTACTTGTATGAGAAGACATGTTAGAAATATGAAAGCATTCTGGAACTTTTACTTAATAACTTAAACTTTTAAAAGAGTTATTTTTTTACAGTAACTTTACACTCTAAAATTGCTTTAAAAGAGCCAAACTCAACCTATCCACTAAGATATTAGTATTGAATAGATAAGTGCACATGATACTACCTATTATTTTCTTCTACATCCATCTTAAACAAAAACATATTCAGTCTCTATTACTCAAGGCTTTTTTGAGTTCTTTTCAATAGGAGTGGGAATAGGCCAGTAGCTTATTAGGAACATATGGCCTAATCTATTTTCAGCCTTATTAGACCTAACTTATTTATTATACAAGGCAGGCCAGCCAAGCTTAGACTGTTAAAAATCTATTTGGCCTAATAAGCCAGTATATATATATATATATATATATATATATATATATATTAAAAATTATAATATTTATAACATTTATCATTATATATTTGTATAATTTATCAATTTTAAACATAATTAAACAATTTTAATTAAAGATACAACTTATTTGAGATTTTTTAAGTATAGATTTGTTAACTTAATTTAAAGTTTTCGAATAATGTAAGCTTTTAAATAGGTTTACTAGTTAGGTCAAACATTTTTGTTTTCATAAAATGCTAAGCTGAGCCTAGAAGAAAGTTTATATCAAATAATAGACTAGATTCAATCCCAGAGTTTTACACAATAGGTCAAGCCTATTTAAAGAAAACTTAACTTAGCCTAACCTATTTTCACCTTTACTTTTTAAGTTACGTCCAACATAGTATTAATTACTTTATGATAAAAAGTATTATGTTAGAAATATATATTAAAATCATTCTTGGGCCTTCTTTTAAAATAGAATTGTCAAAACAAGCTGGCTCGTGTTTGGTCTGACAAAAAATCAATCGAGCCATATGTTTATGAATCCATCTTTTGTCGAGCTAAGCCTACCTGACCTAACAAAAAATTTATAGCCCAATGTTAATTTTTGACTTGGTTCATTGAGCCAACCTGTTTAGTCATTAAACAACCTTTAGGCCAAACCAAACTTTTATAAAATCATTTTTTGTGAGTCACTTGTGAACCTATTTGGCTCATTGTGGCTTGGACTAGCACGTTTGACGATTCTATCTAAAAGTTTAAAATGTTGGGAGGGTAGATTTTCTTAACATGATATTAAAGACTTTTCAAGCTAGTACTTATGGCTCATTATGGCTTGGACTAGCGCCTTTGACGATTCTATCTAATAGTTTAAAATGTTGGGAGTGTAGATTTTCTTAACATGATATTAAAGTCTTTTCAACCTAGTACTTAGGAGGTTGATTCTTCTTCACATTATTCATAATTAAATTAATTTCAGTAGTCCAAGAGATGCAAGTCAAATGGCACCATCTCTTTTTAAAAACTGGTAGATCTTAGCATTGATCACACCTATACTGCTTCTGAACTTTAGCCTACCCTCCCTCTTAATATCGGGTATTAAATCTCCTTTGTAATAAAAAAATTAAATTCCAATAGCCTAAGAGCTGTAACTTAAGTGGTACTATGTCTCTTTGAAGACTGTTTAATCCCAGAGTTGAATTCCTAGGCGATTTTGTTTGCACTTACCCTTTCTCTCTTCGCACATTAGGTCTTAGACATCATTTGTAATAAAAGAATTAAAAAAAATTTCAGTCTAAAGTAAGGTAAGCTTATTGTTTACTCGTCCTTCAAGGGTGAAAGGCCTTTGCATGAGGGCCGTGTTCGAGATGCATATTAAAATCAATCCTTGTCTTTCGTTTAAAAGCTTAAGCTTTTTGAGAGAGTTAGTTCTTTCTCTCTATTCTAATCACTCTCAGTATAGAAGCACCAATTGTTTCGGGTGTGAAATATATATACTATGAAGATCCCATCAAGTTAGGGTGTGTTATATAAGCCTATTTGTATAAGAGGCTCATCTTGAACAACTAACTATATGATGACATATGACGTAGAGTATCCCCATTCTGTTGCAAGCTCATTTTGTGGTTGTGTTTGCCAAAGTTCTTTTGTGCTGTTATCTGTAGGTCTGTTTTAAAAACTCATTCTCTCTTGAACTGTTGAAGTATATCTGATGAAGATTTCCCTGTGTCTTTTAACCTATGGCAATTGTGGCCAGGCTAATAAATTTTAAAATTCCCATTCTGTAAGCAGTTGTTCTCATTATCTCCACCTGCTTACGTTAAAGGCCATTCTAATTCAGAAATTGTGTATGCAGATGCAACTGGCAATGGAGTCTTTAGTGGCCCTTAAGGAAAAGGTATGAAATTGGTAAGAGTTTCCCGTTTTTGTAGGTTTTATAATAACCACGTATCTTGCCTCTTCAAAAAAATGTGTTCTATTAACTTGAGTTTCTATCGTTAGATCACCTTCCCAAACCTCCCCTTCTTTAAAGCAAAGACTTGGGGAAAAGTTTTAAGTCTTTTGGTTGATTAATGGGACTGTGTTCTTCATCATACTTGCAAATTATGTTTTGGAGACGTTTGGTACTCCAATGCTATGCATGAAACTTCAATATTTTAGATGTAGACGATGACAATTAAATTCAAAATGTACGTGTGATACCAAAAAATGTCTAGGTCTTAAATTTCTAGGCATCCTACATTCAGACAAATGTATGATGTAATTGGTAACATATCAAACACAGACATTTTAAGTTTGACATGCTAAACATAGTTGTCAAATCGTGAATTGTATCGTGAATCGTTTTTTTCAATTTTTGAATCGTGAATCGTAACGTATCGTACGATTCAGAAACACATTACTAAAATACTTAAAATACACATGATTCCATACTAGAACATGAACATAATACTCAAAAGTCTCAAATACATACTTAAATTGTAAGTCATTACTCATTAGTCATAAGTAAGCTTATAAGCCATAATTTCAAATCTTCAATAAACATAAACCATTTCATATTGATGCCAATAAAAATTCCAACACCCACTCAGCCACTCTGTTTTGAACCAATGAAACAGAGGCACGAAGAAACTGTGAAAACCAAACAAATGCTCTGTTTTGAAGCACTGAAAATAGAGAAACATGAAACCTGCAGAGACACTGGAAGCAGAGAGGCACCGGACGCAGAGAGCATTGGACGCAGAGAGCACGCACTGGCCAACGCAGAGAGCACGCACTGGACGCAGAGAGAACCAGTTCCTCTGCGTCGTGCGTTCTGAGAGCACTGCCGCGTCGTGCGTGAGATTGAGAGAGAACCAGCGTTGTGCGTTCTGTAGTCTGTGTGCGTTCTGAGAGAAAAAAGAAAGGAGCAGAGAGGAACCGCACGGAATCGGACGTTCTGCAGAATCTGCGTGCGTTCTGAGAGAAAAACGAAAGGAGCAGAGAGAGAACCGCACGGAATCGAATGTTCTGCAGAATCTGCGTCCGTTTACGAAAGGAGCAGAGAGACGGGAAACGTCTGATTTTGCAAAAAAAAAAAAAAACAACGAAATGAATCACAGAAGACGGCAATTCGAATCGGCGATACAGAATCGCACCGATTCAAGCGATTCAGGCACGATTCAAAGCCGGACACGATTCAGCTTCCGATTCGAATCGTGGGCAGCACGAATTGAATCAAATCGCACGATTCGAATCGCGAATCGTGCGATTCTAACAACACTGATGCTAAACACTTTGTAAAGTTTTAAATTTGTAAATACTAGGCATCCTACAGAATTCTTGTCGATTTAATAGACGTGAACCTTTCAATTAATATAGAATTTTTATTCTTTGCTTCTAGCCTTGTAGATTTGATATTTTTCTATAATTTTCTACTACTTATGCATGCTTTGAGTAGGACCTTAGCTTAATGAAAAACAAATTTTAAATGTTTAATTTGATCCATCAAAGATTTACGCAACATCAAGTTAGTCTTCCAATTATATATAAAACGACATCAATTTGGTCCTCAAATCTTAAAATTTGACATCATATTAGTTTAACTATGAAGTTCCGTAGTGAAGTCATTAGCAAATGTCATATAATGACACGTTATCTTTACTTGTGACAGAGTTGATACTTGTCTGGACATCTATGTGGCGCATTATTCACATATGGTCCTTTATTTCCAATTTTAGAAATTTTGGATTCCTGAAGAAACCCCAAATTTCATACTAGGGGACTTAGTGCGATTTGGGAAGTTTTTTAGACCTAGGGTAGGGGTTGCTTCAACCATACATGAAATTTTAATGCAATTTGGGACATATGGACTTTTTGAAATTGATAATATTGGTGTTTCTAAAATTGGGATAACCTGCCACAATGACAAGTATCCAACATGCCACATGGAACACTCACTTACTATGTCACATAAGGTCATGATTGGATTAATGTGATGTAATATTTTAAGGACTAAATTCATGTTGTTTGGACCAACTTGATGTCATCCTAATTTTTGGAGAACTAAATTGAACATTTACATAAAAGAAAACAAAAACATCACACTTTATGCTCATATATAAATCAATTTAGAAGCATAATATTCATATTTAAATGCACGTGCTTTCTTAACATGTCTGATTTTTTGAGGACGGGGAGGGGGGATATAATAGTCAGACTAGACAACTTTTCAAATTTGAAAAGATTAATGAAACTCGTAGACTAAGTACTATTTCTTACTCATTATTTAGGAATCGTTTTCAAATTGAAGATGAAGATGAAGATGATATGCATATAATATGACTAATTGGACTAACACATCATGACACGTGCTTGGCCAACTCAAGTATTTTGTAGTTTTTAGATGCAGAAATTGATTACCAAGTTTTCTTTACATGTTGACGTGCTTGCATATATACTGAATCAGTAGGAAGCTATGCCATATGTCATATTAGGTGAATGAAATATTCTGTCTTTGAATTGTGTTCAATACTTTTAATTTATGGCTGAGAGTTAAAGCATTATAATGCTTACTCAGTATTAATTTGCATTATGGTCGTGTGCCTATGAGGAAGAAGAAACAGAAATTTTGGATAAAGTAGAAATTGAAAAGACGTAAGAAGTTTAAGCATCTTGATATATGCATGAAAGAGGGTATAAATTCTAACAAACATACTGACACCAAGATAATGAGTAGATATAAAAGTACATTAACAAGCGACTTTAGGGACAATTTCCAGCTAGAAATTCTAAAACATACTGACACGAGGATAATGTGAAGAACTATGTTTATTAATCTCGCACGTATTAATATGCACTTAAAAAATTGATTAGTCTCTTTGTATACTTTTATCTGTTGTTTAAGGTTTTTTTTTATAAGAATTAAGAAAGTTATTAAATAGTCTCGATTATAGAGGAATATCGTTTAAGATGGCTAAATTATCTTTTCTCTATTCTTCGATTTCACTTACTTCACTAATTCTCTCTCTTCATTAAAAGATAAGGGTAGAGTTGCAAAAATTAATTAGTGCTTTATTAATATTCTCAAATAACAAATATTGTTGGACAAGAAAAATTTTTACACGACAGATAAAAGTGGATAGAAAAAGTACTTTTTCTGCGTCTAAATATATGACTATAGATTGCAGGATCCATGGATCAAAGTTTAATTATAGTTTTGTTAACGTTTTTTTTTTTTGCTGCTTCAAACAGGAACAGATACTCAGAAAAAAAAATGAGCTTTTGAAGAATCAGGTAAAATTGTAATATACAAAGCCATGCACCTAAAATTTACAGGTCAATATCATGCTTTTGTTTTGCTTTTTTTTTTTTTGGTACAATAAAGTTTAGGGAGATGATAGATTACCTCATCTTAAGGTAAGGGCATACCACAAGCCTCAACCAAGGTTTACAATAGTACTTACATATTATTTAACAATATGAGATTACTAGCATAAATCGAACTTAAGACTTTTGGATTAATGTAGTTCAATCCTGTCAATTGAGCCAACCCTCATTGGCAATATTATGCATTTTTTAGCTTGCATCAAAGTGTCAGAGGAAGAAGAATAGTTTGGAATAGACTTGTATATTGCTCACTTCTTAAAATCAAGCTTGAAAGACAAAGGGATGTTTATAGGTATGATAGGTAACTTGACAACTAGTTACATGAACCTTAATAAAGATTACATACATAAATCAGAATAAATATTAGATACAACTGCTAAAAATACAATAATCAGACGCTCACATTGAACTTGTACATCTAAAAAAACCCAAAAGACTAATGAACTCTCATAGTAATTCTTAAATTATTATTTCTAAGACTCCTCCTTAATTTTTAATTTCTTTTTCTGTCCAAAGCTTGCTTTTAGTCTTCGAAATTTTCAAATCTACAAGGTTTTGTGAAAACATTTGCCACTAAATTTTTCTCTTCTTTCCTAGGTTGTGGTTTCAACCTTATAGTAAATGTCAATTAATTCTTTTTGTAAGCTATCACAGATTTCAAGAGCACTTGTTTGTTCATGTGACATACTTCGCAGCTTTGCTTGTGTGTTCTTCAAATGTTCCTTAATTTGCTATTGTAAGCTCACTTGTTAGCATTCCTGCTCTAAGTTTTGCAACATCAAGGCTCCTCAGTAGCGGGTCTCTAATTTCAGTGAGATCAAATGAAAGCTGAGAGACCTCAACCTCAAGCCCTTTGTGCAATTTGTTTGCCTCATTTAGATGTCTTTCCAATTCAGTAGCCTTGTTTCTTCATTTTCCAAGATTCTAGTGGGTGATTTGGAGTTCATACTTCCAATTTTAATCACTTTCTTATATCCATTCTCCAGATATTCCTTCAAATTTAATTCCTTTCTATTGCTAAATCAACAATGATGACCTGGTTTCTGGTTGTTGATGAAGCTGCTCTTATTTGTCTCTTAAAAGTTTTGCATTCAAGCAGTTTGTTTCATTTGTCTTGGTGAGATTCAAAGTGAACATTCTATTTTTCGATATGAACACCTTAGAATTTTCATTTCTAAGTCTAAGACAATAAATTTTCATGTGAAATTTGTTCTCCGTTTTTACAAGTTTTTTCAAACTTAAAATTATTATGTTTTTAATTTAGGAGCATAATAAACATCCATAATCAATTAATGAGCATCATTCTTCTATAAATTAAAATGGCATATTTTCCTTCAATATGCACTTTTCGAAGAATCTCCAATCATCAAGCTCTACAGATTTCTTTGTAGCCACATATTTGATTGCTTGCTCCATTGTTTGGGTACATGAGCACACTTTATTTTTCTCATCATTCTTGAGTGGTAGCAATGAGGTTGATACTTCAACCTCTTGCTTGTCACCAGTGACATTGGTTTTTCTTACTTGTCATTGTTAGCATTTTGACACTCCCATGAATAATGTTCATATTTATGATAATTGTAATTATCGATGACTAACTGTCCTAAAATCTTAATTTATTAGGCTTATGTCTAATAATAGTTTTATATCTCTAACATGTCCCTTTATGTAAAAGCCTTTTAAATTTGAAGTATAAGTAAGTTATACCTTGTGTTGGGGTATGGATGAACATTTGATCACTTAGTCATAAAGGTTTTGATTTTATGTCAAGAACTAATTATTCAAAAGTTTAAGCTGTTAAGTGGAGGTTTATAAATAATTTTATATATCTAATAGTAGCATTCAACATTAGATTTTTCATATATACATTCTCTCATTTGCTTTAGGAAATTTGTCTCTACCACCACCTCTTCCTCTTCCCCTTCATCTTCCATGACCTTTGATGGGTTGATGGCTTCTCTCGCCAATGTTAGAATACTCATGATTTCTTATTCCTTAGCCATGACCACATTATTGTCCTTTTTGGCTTCTTTCTCCTCCATTTCAATGAAACTTACGATTGAAGTATTTTTTTTATGGACTTGAAGAGAACCCATTAGTTGATCTATGGACATGTATTGTATCTTTAGATTCCTCAATAGCACATATCACATAATTAAATTTTTTGGTCAAGGAACAAATGATCCTTTGTATTAGACAAATATCCTCAAAGTTCTCTTATGTATCTCTTCAATTGATTCACAATAACCAACACTTTCGTGCCATAATCCCAAATTAGTTCGGATTCCTTCATGCACATGACTTCAACTCACCACGTAGTGTTTGGAGCCGCACCTTCTTGTGTCTATCAACTCCTTGGACAAAGGTTTACAAAATCTCCCAACTCCCAAGCTTCCTTGGAGGTGGTCACCTTCTTAAACATGGAGTCCTCCGAACATTGATGTATCAACGTGAGAGCTTGTTGATCATTCTTCCTTGTCTTCTACCAAAGTTTCCGTCTCATTTTGAGACAAAGTGGCTGCATTTTCCATTTGCAATAGGTCTATAATTTTCCAAGCATCTTCTGATCTAATAAGGCTTTCATATAATTACACCAATTATTATAATTTTATTTAGTGAGATGAGGAAATTGAAATGAAATGAATTTAATTCATTATTTATCATCTCTCAACTTGAAGGGGTGTTTGTCTCAACTCTCCAATCTCTCCCCCTCTAATACTACTTTGTTGGGAGAAGAGGAATATTTTGGAATAAACATTTATTTAGTAAATGATAACATGCATGAATCACAATAAATTCTAGATACATGAACTAGCAAATACAATATATGACCATCATGCACTCACGTTTGAACTTGTTTATTTAAAAATATCCAAAAGACTATAATGAAAAAGAAATTCTTAAATTATTATTTCGAACACAAAATGGGAAATATAGAAAGAATTGACATATATGAAAGAATTTAGATGTTTATGCATTGGCTTAGGGTGTGTTTGATTGGATACGTTGAAAGTGTAAACATAAAAAATGAAAATGAAAATTTTTGTTTGGTATAATAGAAATATGAAGTAAACATAAAAATGAAAATGAAAATTTTTGTTTGGTATAATAGAAATATGAAAATTAAATGTGAAAAACAAAATATACTTAAATTCATAATTTTGATTGAAAATCATTTTCACTAGGTACTTTATATTTTACCTTCCCACCTTCACTTATGTATACCCTTCATCTAATTTAACCATTAACTAAATATCATGTGAGCTCATAAAGATGGATACTCTATCAACAATAGATCTTCACCTGCAGATTGCTGCATTGGGAGGAGCCAATGACATCAATAAGGTGGTGATACTGTCTGAGGACTGTGATAATGCAGTTGGGGTCCTATATGATCTGTTACCTGCTGCAAGCTAAGAGGCGCAACTTGGGAGCTAATTAGCACCCTGCCCATCAAGTGTGTATGTAGTCATTAGTCAATGCATGTCATCGGGAACCATGCCATGGGTATACTTGCCTTGTATAGTGTCGCTGAAGCATAAAGCTGGGGTGAATCAAAACTTATGTATGTAGAGTCGTTCCCTGCAATAATCAAATAATGCAGTAACAAGAGTAAAGACCATGTCTTAGATAATATTACTCTTGGGGAATTGTAATTATTGATTTATTTACTGCTACTAGTTTGTGGCTGATTAATGTTATGATAAGTGCTGTGAACTAATTTTCTTACCTTTGTCCAGGATAACCGCCAGGCAACGAGAAACTCTTCCAAAGCCATGAAATTCATCGCCTACTTGAAGCAAGAAATCGAGGTAGCTGCTAGCTAGATGTGTTAAAATGGGCTGAGTTCTATGAGCTGTTTTGAATAGTCCGAAAAATAGATCAGGCTGAACTGAAAAAATATTATAATTTTGACTTAGGTCGTTCGATTTTAAAGTAGTTCGAAATAGGCTGACTCATGTTAAGATGAGCTAGCCTGAAAATGATTTTTTATTTTATTTTTTAGCTATAAAAGTAATTTTTTTAAAATAAAATTAGTTTAAGAATATGTAAACAAGTTAATAAATATGATTTCAATTATTTTTTAAAATACGGTAAGAAAATAATATATTTCATCATAAAAAACAATTTGGTGGATTGGTTCAATTGGCATACGGCCTACATGGGATTAAGCTAGGTTGACGTCTATATCTCTTTCAACTTAATTCGGCTTGGCCCAAAAAAAACTTACCCATATCGGGCTGACCCAAAATAACACCCTATAGTTTTTCGTTTGCCACCTAAATGTATAAATAAGTTTCAAAGCTATGATTTTGAAACATTCAGCTGCGTGCGAGGAATTGATTACTTTCAGAGTCACGATGAAGTCTTGACAAAACTAGTAATTTATATATAATTTCATATATATATATATATATATATATATATATATAGAGAGAGAGAGAAGAGAGATTAGTTTACATTAGTATAAAAATTAAACTCTTATATCAATATTGATTTTAATTTAATTTAATAGAGAAAGAATTAGTAAATTTATATTTAATGTAGAGAGAATAAAATAATTTGTATTAAATGAAGAAAGATAATTTTTTTTATGTATTAAATTTAAAAAATGAAAAAGATGAAAAAATAAATTAATTTTTATAAAATAATAAAAATTACATTTTTATAAAATATGTATAAAATATTATCATAAAAATCAATAATTGATGATAATAATATATTTCAATAATTAGATTACTAATGTATTAGTAAATTATTAAATAATAATTAAAAAAATATATAATTAATAATATTAATTTACTATATAACAAAATATTAAATAAAAATAAATATATTATTATTATTTTGTATTATGTTAGTAATTATATTAATTAATTATTTAAATTTTATAATTGTAGTATATAACAGTAAAATTTTAATAAGAATTTCAACACTATAATTAAATATAATATTATTTACGTAAATATTTTCTTAAAATACTTGTATAAGTATTATTAATATTTTGAATATTATTTCAAGTAACTAATAAATTTTTAATATTTCATGTTATTTATTAACATTTATTAAAAATTATAATAATCTTTGTTTTTGTTAAGAAATAAATATGTTATTTGATTTATTTTTTAATTTAATGAACAGAATTAAAATATTTTTTTAATTAAAGACAGATTCTACTATTAAATATAATTTATATTATTATCTTTTTGTATTAAATTAGGCTATTTTAAACAATTAGATCAAATTAAAATTAATGATTAAATAATAGTATAAGAATTTGATTTTTTATATTAATATATTAGTATAACTGATTCCTCTTCATATATATATATATGTATATATATATATATATATATATATATATATGCCGGTTAAACGCTATTTCAGGACGAGAGGATCCTATTAAGTGTCAACTAAGACAGGAACCACATAAGAAAAAGAAAACAAAAACCAGAAGAAACAAATAAAACTACCGTCGTGCATTTGACGACCATTACCAAAAACCGATTGTAAATCAATTAATGATCCAAGTCAATTTCCTGTAGTGTAAGTTACCAACATCAATCAATGAAGCAAGTAATGAAATATTCAGAAATGCTTTAACAACGGAAATGAACGTGCATGTGCTTTGTGTGTGCAAAGAAGGAAAGGTTCTGACGAAGTTTGCTTCCAGACGGCATGAATGCCAAATGGACAGCGCTACTTGCAATAGTACAGGACAGCTGGTGACGACTGCCTCTACCACCACAACGAGAATTTTGTTTGATATGCGGTGATGGTCCCCAACAAAAAATAATTACACAAATAATAAGGAAGATTAAAACTAAGTCACGCATTAAATTCAGTGATTCGGTTTATAACTTATACCTAGGGATAAAGACGACAATCAAATTTTACTATAAAAATATAATAAAGAATATAACCATGTTCAACTTTACTCAAAATCTAATCTCAGATATATTCAAAATATCTCAAAGTATTTTTTTATTAGTATATACACTTTACTCTCAACAAATATACAAGCAGAGAATGTTACAACCCAATACAACAAGAAGTTAATTCTTCTCCGCGAGAGATGGTGCCCCGTGTGTCTGCAAAGGGGAAGGCTCGTATAGAGCTTTCCAGCATTCTTGCATTAATGACATGCAATCAAAACATTGAGGCGTGGCCAACAGAGTTTGCCCATCCCATGGTAATAAATTTGCAAGTAAAGTTAATTGGAAACAGTGCTTCATGGTCAAGTATGGGGACCGCAAATAAATGCCGTGTTTCAAACATGCACCACTATTTACCATGCGAGTATCACTATTGGACTTTGTCCATAAGGCACGGTACCTACTCTTGCAAGTAAAGGCAAACGATTTATAACAGTTTTAAGTCCGTGTTTACATAAAAAAAACGAATTAACATCAACATGTGTAGTAAATATTTTAAAAAGAAGCGTATTTATAAAACATGACTTTAGGGACAGATTCACTTGCAAGAGAATGAGAGCACATGCCTCCATTGGCTAATCAATATTTTCTTTTAGGATATTAATAGCTTATTATTTGTGCTCTTAAAAGCCTTTTAATATATATCTCTCCACTATTAAGACTTATTAAGTAATTTTATGTTAATTAATTTTTTTTCATCTGTTATCATTTTATTTTAATATATTTTTATTTATAAATTAAAACATTTGAAATTTTATTTTTTAACTCAAGAGGTGTTGGTATAATGAAAATAATTATACCTTCAAGTATGAAAATTGCGATTTGATTTTTGGAAATCATATTTCATAAGGAGTGTCATACTATTATTATTCTTAGTTTAGAGAGATTAAGTTTATAAAGTGATTTAAATAAACCAAACCTTATAAGAATTTTTTTGATTTATACCAAAAAGAAATTACTTTTTGTATTTATGTATTATAATTATTCCCACTATTTAAAATTAATAAAATTTTATATATCTAATATTAATTTAAGTGTATATCTAACACATGCATAATTTTTCCTACCGCAACCCTCAGTTCATAGACAAATAAGCAAAATCTCTGGGGTTTCTTGGGCACGGGGAGCTTCTCACATGACATGATAAACCTTTGTGATGACCAAATGCGAAACCTTCCCCGCTAAAGTCGCAACAATAATGATAAACAAATGAATTATGAAACTCATAATTGAAATCGCAAGAATTTGACCAACCATAAGAAGCCAAACATGTGTCACGATTAGTTGGTCTAAAAGTAATGAAACAGTGGCTTTTGTTATTAGTGTTTCTATACAAAGCTTATATGTGATAGGAATAATTGATTAACAAAGTATTTAGAAAGCAACAAAAAAATTATTGAATTAAATTCTTTCTTTTCTCTGATATAATGTAATTTTTTTTTTATGATGATGCGCAGGACATGCTTTACCAGCCCTTATAATACAGCCAATGAGCTTCCTTACAAGCCGTTCTGTTCCAACTCCAATTTGATTTCTAAAAAATTAATGGAACTATATAATGTATTTTCCTGTTATTATCTGAAAGCAACCTTTTAAATCAAAATAAAATAAAAGGGGGGGGTACAATGTAAGAAAATAAAATTGCAATTTTGGATCATGTGCAATTTCATAGTCTTAAAAAATTAAGGTTAAAACACTCACTCATTCTTTATACTTTTGTCCCAATAAACATTCATTTTTTTTAGAAAGAAAGTTTACAATCTGGTATAGGAAGGAAGAAGATAAATTAAAGTGGATGGATAAAGTGCAAAATAAAAAATGCTTAAGTTTTTGCTCACGTGCGATTTAAATCCAAATTTTGAAAAAAGGTTCAACTTTCATTCATTATTTATTAAATGTGCCAAAAAAAAAAACTCCTCCATCAAACCGACATTTATCTTGTTGAAGGATTAAATCTAAAAAATATCCTCAAACTTTAAGTGATATGAGACTTATCCTCAAATTTTTTTTAAAAAAAAAACAAAGAAAAAACACACATTCATTATTTACTGAAAGTGTAGGAGAAAAAATCCATATGATTGTGGGTGTCATGTGTTGCCCTAAAACAATTTTAATACTACTAGAGTTCAAAACACTACTTAAAACTCAATTTATATTACAAAAGTCAACTTCCATAACACAAAAGTAAACGTCTAATATGTAAATTAAACTTACGGTGATTCAAAAAGAAAGAGTGTCACAAGTTTACTTATGTTATCTATAAGTTATTTTCTGGTTCAACAATATTAAGATTGTTTTATGTTAAACATGTGATACCTATTGTTATAATTCAAATTTATGAGAGGAGTCCAATCAAAAGGCTAGTCTATTATATAAGAGTACATGTCACATGATTTAATTGTATCATATTGAATTCCTAAACAACTCAATGTGGACACGTCCATAACATATTTACTCTATCGACACTAACTCGATAATAGCTCTTTTCTCATTTTTGACTTTATTCATTTATTAGTATTTGATACAACACCCCCTATTTTCGAGAATATATATACTATACCTTAATTCAACATATAGATAACTCTTTTCATAACCTAACATCTTAATAAAAGTATCAATTTTATAATTCAAGTTTATAGAGATAGCTCATTCTAAAAGACTAATCTATTAGATGAGAGTATCTCATAATTTAAATATCACATTGTGTCTCCTGTACTACTCAATTTGAGACATAATATCTATTGGTAATTTTTATTAACCAAATAAATATTTATTAAATAGTGATTTTTGTGCACATTTAATAATAAACAAATATGTCTTTTATACTTAAAAAAGAAAATATGTCTTTTAAGAAAATATGTCTTTTAACCATTTTTATAAACTGAAGGAAAATTGCACGTAAGCTAAAGCCTGAATTTTTTTTTTTTTCTCTACACTTTTATGGGTTTGTCAAATGCATATTTGTAAGAATCAAACCTAATATTGATCCACTAGTCGGAATGCTGTTCTGGCGATCCAACCGAAAAATGCTGTTTACAGGAAGTAATATTATATTTATGATTAAACTTTTAATTTAATTTTTTAAAAATTATATCAATATTATTTTATATTTTTTAAAAAATATTAATATTAATTTAATTATTAAATTATGAAATATAATATTATTTTATTTTTTAAAAAAAATTAATATTAATTTAATTTTTTAATCATAAAAATATATTAAATTTAATTTTTTAATTATATAAAATTAATATTAATTTAATTTTTTAATCATAAAAATTATATTAATGTAATTATTAATTATATATAAAAAATAATTTTAATATTATTTTATATTATTTAAAGATTAATTTAATATTAATATTTTAAAAAAAATTAAAGTGACGTTAATATATTTTTTTAAAAATAAAACTAAAAATTTACACATTGATGAATCATCATTTGATTCTTTTATTATTTGTAAAATATGAGAAAAAAAAAAACATTGGTTGGTAAATGCACGGGTAGGCTCGTCAATTTCAGCCTACTCTGTAGCTACTTGATCTACGTGTTCTGACAAGCGCACAAGGTTTCAACATGTCCTGACAAGGCTTGGGAGGAGTTGCGTGCGGGGTTAGGGTTAACCTGCTTTGTCAATTTCTTCTATTTTATATTTATATTAAATATTTATTTAAAATATATTTTAATTTAAAAATTATTATATTAATTTATTCATTTAAATTATAAAAAAAAGATAATATAAGATATATCATATATTTCGATTTATATAAAATTATATTCATTTTAAACTTATAATTAATTATATTATAAATTTATTTAAAATATTTATAGACAGGAAATGAGGTAAATAAGATGCTGATCTTTAATATTTTTTTAATAAAAATGAGTTTAAAATTAATTCTCAAAACTTATGAGGAAGATAAAGATAAATTGAGTGTGAGAGCCCAACTTAAGAGTCTGTTTGTTTTGATGTTAGGTTTGTCAAAAGCCCCTTCAACATCTCTCAAACTCATATTGAAGTCATTATTCGAGATTTGATAAATATTACTTTTCATTTAATCTCACCGTAATTTCCTTTTTAAATCAAAATCTGAGTATAAGTAATAATTTATTATTTTTATATTATAATAAAAGTCAATTAAAGAAATTTTAATATTTTTATTATTGATTTTTTTATAATCTTTATTTTGTTTTTTTCTTTATTAACTCATATTTTTTAATAATTATATATTTAAATATAATTTTGATTAATATTATTCAAATACTATTTTTAAAAAAATTAATTTTTAAATATAAATTATTTCATATCAAATTTTCTTCTAATCAAATTTATATTTATAAAATTAGTTCATTTAAAATAAAATTTATAAACAAAATTTAATCCAAAACCAAAACCCACCCTAACCGCCAAATTTCCAAGCCCATGCACGGTTAGGGTGAAATTGGAAAGTCTTTCGCTCATTCTCATGTCGATAGGTCCAGTATGTGTTATTAAATTTTATAAATTTAATTTTGATTAAAAGTAATTTTAAAGTGAAATTATGTTATTTAAAAAATTTTATTTAAAAATTAATTTTTTATTAAAATAAATATTATTTAAATAATATTAATTAAAATTATTTATAAATATATAACTATTAAAAAAAATATAAATTAAGATATAATAAAAATATAATAAATTATAAAAAAATATTAAAATTAAAAATATAAAAAAAAATTCAATTAACTTTTATTTAAAGGTAAATGAATCAAAATTTTAATTTTAAATAAAAAATAATTATATCTTAAAATTATCAAACATGTCATCCCAAGTTTCAAAAAATGATAGAAATGCTTAAAATTAATATCGTAGATATTTCTTAATTTATAAATTTAATTATATTTTAAAAATATATAATAATCTCTCCTCCAATCACGCACATAAATGATTGTACCAAAAAATAAGTATTATTGATGCAGGGAGTAGGCCCATGGGAAGGCAAGGGTAGGGGCGGCAGGTGAGGTTTCCTCTCATTTTTAACACTTTTTTTTGTTTTTTATACCAATATCATGTAAGTCATTATTGGCATGTCTTACTTTTAAAAGGGATTTTATTTTTTTAAATGTGTGCCTTTATGTTAAAAAATTATAAATAAAAAGTATTAAATAAAAAATATAAATATAAATTTTAAAACATATTTAATATTTTTATTTTTAAATAATTAAACTAATTTAATTAAAAAATAATAAATATAATTTTTATTCTATTCGTCATTTTTATTTATTATTTAAAATTTTTATATAAAAATTAAAAAATTATTAAATAATTTTAATTTTAAAAAATATAATTTAATATAATTAAATTTTTATTTTTTAAATTTTATTAATATCTTTTTCTTTTTTAATTTAACTTACTTTAGTAATTCTCTTTAGCCATCGCTTAAAGAGCATGCGATTACAAAATTCATGTCTTCTTAAATAGGATACATCACACGTTTAACCGGATCAGCCAGTAGCCAGGTCCTCGTTTTTCTGTACTGATGTGATTTGCACAGATTTTAAAAATTAAATTGATTATTGAATTGGTTAAATTATTAATTTAAAATTTAATAATTTAATTATAATTAAATTGTGATCGAATTAAAATATAATTAAATATATATTTATATTTATTATTTATATATATATATAATTATTTTATATATTAATAAAATAAATAAAAATTATAAAAATATAATATAAATTAATAATAAAATTATTAAAATATAAAAAATAATATTATAAAATAAAAAAAATATTACATTTATATAAATAAATATAATATTAATTTATATAATAATATAATATATAAATTAATTAAAATAAATATAATTTATATAATTCATAATTTATAATTTTATATAAATATAATATTAATTTATTATTATAATCAATAAATATGTCATACAAACGTCTTTTAATTAAATAATATTACTATTTCCTACATTAAATGCAACGCCTTATCTTTTATTTGACTGTTTCCCACTTTGTTTTCGTCGAAAGCCTTAGTTTTCATTTCACTTTTTGTCATTTCACTGTGTACGGTAGGAATTGGACAAATAAAGGAGTCAAGAACTAGAAAACAAAAGGGCATCGATAGGTTCTCTTTCTTAGCCTGTGGCCTCTGCAACTGCAAGAGAATTGATGGTAATTGCTAGTGCTAGAGTGCTAAATAATGCATTAACTTAGTTTGAATATTTATTCTTTTTAAAGTTGAGAAACTCAGATTGTGAGTATCAAGGAGACAGGGCCTCCATGGGGTTTCAATTCTTTGCCTGTGTTTTTTCACTTTCTCTCTCTCTCTTCCTTCCTCTCTCTCATATTCTTCTTCTTTCTCGTAGTCTTTGTTGCCGGCTTCTTCTTTGTCCAGCTGATCGCAATTCTCCATGGTATACAGAGTGTGGTCGTCGTTGAAGGCGCAGACATGGTCCTTGAGAGACCTTTTGTGTTTGAAATCGGAGCCACAGATGTAGAACTAGAGCTTCTTGCAGTTCTTCTCATGCATCCTCCAAACTCCTCGCACAGCAAATGGCTTCCCACATTTCTTGCACCCGAATAATTTCGCCCTGTGCTTCCTCTTGTAGTGCGTCTGAAGGGTCTTGAAGGCTGAAGTCCTTCAGTGACTTTGACCTTGGATGAGAACCGGTAACCGTACGGATCAGTGCCGGTTCGGCAGGTTCGGAACTGGTTCATCGATTTTGACCAGTTTTTGACTCCATCGATTCTGGAAGATTGCCCAAATCGGTGAGGGGACCGGTTTTCGATCTGACAGGTTGAACCGGTTAGTCTGATCCGATTTTCAAAATTCTGATTTGCACAACTTCGGTCAAAGTGTATTATTGGATGGGAGGGGTTTCTTTACATTTTCATAAAAAAAATATTGAATCTTCACCCTTTTAAAATGTCAAGACGTAAATCAAATCACACGTAATCTAAGATTAAAGACTTTATTGCATTTTATCATATAGAAAAATACAAAATCGTGCTTTTTTTGTGAATATAAAATTATGCCACGAAACATGACAACGTGAAAATTTATTATGATACGCCATAAAAAATAAAATAGTACTGTACCAGTTGGTTGTTTACATTACTTAAGAAATGAAATATTTTTTATTTTACGCAAAAATTAAAAAGTATTTATAGAAGTACTTAAGACTTTTATATAGAAAAAATTATTTTATAAATATAAAAATATATAAAAATTTTATTCTTTTTAACAAATAAAAAAATTATAAAAAATGATTTAATAATAAATAAATTAAAATTTTAATAAAACAAATTTAACCTATAATATTAACGATTTGGTCTTGATGAATACTTTATAAAAGAAATAATTTTAATATTTAAAATAAAAATTAATTTCAACAAAAACGTAAGTAAATTCTTTATAAATATATATATAATAAAAATATTAAGCAAGATATGATTACTTACATGTTTTCTCAACCACTTGGAGTGACTATATATTATAATATTTTTGAAGTAAGTAGTATATAATGTCAAATGGTTGTTGATTTAACTCAGTGATTAGTTCAATGGTTAAGGAAATATTCTTCATATCTTATTTATTTCAAACCAAACTTTTGACTAGTATATAAGTACAAGAAAAAATGTGTTAATTTATCTATATATTTTTAACTTTATTAAGTATTTATAGATAATTATTTATAATGTAAACATATTCTATTCAATGCTGTATTGATATTATTATTATTATAATTGAACAATGACAATAAAAAATAAGTAGTATATTATAAATAATATCATTTTATTAAAAATAAATAACATAATATTTAATAATTATATTTTTGTTAAATTATCTTATTGTAAAACAATTATTGTTATTTCAATAATAAATTTTGAAAGATGCATCCTGACAAAATCGTAAATCGTAATAGACGACGTCAACATTTACATTATTTAAATAATAAATATCTAATTTATGAACGGAGGTTTTTATTTTTTATTTTTATTGAAACTGAGAGAGAGGAAGGCGCTAGAGGCTACCTTAGGTCTAGCAAATTTTTTTTTATATATTAATATGCGCCGTTTTAAAGATTATTTATAAAAATATATTCAAATTCATGAAGATTTGATATATAAAATTTTTTAAAAACTAGTTAAAAATTTTCGTAGATTGTAACGACTTTTTAACTATTTTTTAAAAGAAAATTCTAATTATAATTACAAAGTTATCCTAATAAAGAGAAACTCAAAAAAATATTTAATCTTGTCGCAGTTTAGGATAATTTTTCAGCTATATTATTAATTTTTTTTTAAAAATTAGTTAAATGTTTCCTTAGTTCACGATAACTTTTAAACTGATTTTAAAAAAATTATTTTATGTAAATAAAAAGTCACTCTAACTTTTAGTTTTACAAACTTAAACATATTTTAATAAATAATCTTAAAATGAGATATATTAATAAATAAAAATAATAATTATATTTATATAAAAATGTCCACTACCCTACGCCCTACCAACCAATGAGTCATACCAGATATTTTATTTTGGCAAAGTCTATATATATATATATATATATATATATATTTGAAAGAGATTATATTAATATTTTAAATTAAATTAATACAAAAACGTAATATTTCTTTATAAAAGAAATAATTTTAATATTTAAAATAAAAATTAATTTCAACAAAAACGTAAGTAAATACTTTATAAATATATATATATAATAAAAATATTAAGCAAGATATGATTACTTACATGTTTTCTCAACCACTTGGAGTGACTATATATTATAATATTTTTGAAGTAAGTAGTATATAATGTCAAATGGTTGTTGATTTAACTCAGTGATTAGTTCAATGGTTAAGGAAATATTCTTCATATCTTATTTACTTCAAACCAAACTTTTGACTAGTATATAAGTACAAGAAAAAAATGTGTTAATTTATCTATATATTTTTAACTTTATTAAGTATTTATAGATAATTATTTATAATGTAAACATATTCTATTCAATGCTGTATTGATATTATTATTATTATAATTGAACAATGACAATAAAAAATAAGTAGTATATTATAAATAATATCATTTTATTAAAAATAAATAACATAATATTTAATAATTATATTTTTGTTAAATTATCTTATTGTAAAACAATTATTGTTATTTCAATAATAAATTTTGAAAAATGCATCCTGACAAAATCGTAAATCGTAATAGACGACGTCAACATTTACATTATTTAAATAATAAATATCTAATTTATGAACGGAGGTTTTTATTTTTTATTTTTATTGAAACTGAGAGAGAGGAAGGCGCTAGAGGCTACCTTAGGTCTAGCAAATTTTTTTTTATATATTAATATGCGCCGTTTTAAAGATTATTTATAAAAATATATTCAAATTCATGAAGATTTGATATATAAAATTTTTTAAAAACTAGTTAAAAATTTTCGTAGATTGTAACGACTTTTTAACTATTTTTTAAAAGAAAATTCTAATTATAATTACAAAGTTATCCTAATAAAGAGAAACTCAAAAAAATATTTAATCTTGTCGCAGTTTAGGATAATTTTTCAGCTATGTTATTAATTTTTTTTTAAAATTAGTTAAATGTTTCCTTAGTTCACGATAATTTTTAAACTGATTTTAAAAAAAATTATTTTATGTAAATAAAAAGTCATTCTAACTTTTAGTTTTACAAACTTAAACATATTTTAATAAATAATCTTAAAATGAGATATATTAATAAATAAAAAATAATTAATTATATTTATATAAAAATGTCCACTACCCTACGCCCTACCAACCAATGAGTCATACCAGATATTTTATTTTGGCAAAGATTATATATATATATATATATATATTGAAAGAGATTATATTAATATTTTAAATTAAATTAATACATATTTAAAAATAAATTATTTTTTTTTATAAAAATTACTTTTTTAAAAAATTTAAATTATAAATTTTTTTAATTATAAAATAAATTAATTCATACACATATTTAATTTTATATTCAAAATAAAGACAAAAAATTATATCATATTTTTTAAATTTTTATATTAATTTTAAAAAGTAAAAAAGAAAAAAAATTAATCTCAAATTTAAAAATATGAAAATAATCAGATAAGAAAAAAATTGCTTTTTATATTTTTTTAAAAAATAAAAAAAATAATGAATTTTTTTTTAAAAAAAAAAAATATAAAAAAAATATGATGAATAAATACAAACATTTTTGTTTTACGATTAAAACTAAAAAAAGTCGTACTATTAATATTACTTTCCGAAGTCTTGAAATTGTAGATAAGGTCCCACGTCATCAGGCCCCACACAATAACCATTTTCCATTCTATTGTATTCTATTCGCTCCACTTCCCTCCCATCCACCGTACATAACAAGCGCTCTGATTACGTGTACCAATCTCGTATTATTGCTTGCAGTTCCAGATAAGAGCTATTTATTTTCTCTTCCTTCGTCCTTCATTAATTAATTGCCATTCCAATCCCACCCAAACTTTGCTGTTTCCATCCAAATAATTTCTCTCTGATCAAATCAAAATCCAAATCCAAATCAAAATCCATAACCAAACGCCTAAGCAATAACTCTTGAAAGCAAGCCAGCCCTGCGTTTCTGATTCATGTATCATCAGTTTTGGAAGATTTCCCTTCTGCCACCCACCACTTCCATTTGCAGCTACGCATCTCTTCTCTTTCCCTGTCTTGCTCGACATGCCCCAGCATTACAAGCAAAACGAGAAAAATTCGTGAGAAACAAACAAAATCCGTGCCCTATCGCAACTTCCCACACGTAAAATTCAAACCCTCTCCAACCCAATCAGATAAAGTTTCTAACTTTATCCATTTGCCTCGTTTCTAGCAATTTCTGTCCTTTTCTTTGTTTTTTCTTTCCTCTTTGTTGTTTCCACCAAAAATTTTCTTCGATAGGTTACGATTACGGATTTTTGTCCCTTCGGATTTTCGGAGAGAACTAGGATGATGAGAAGGCAGCAAGATCAGCAATCGCGGGTTTTCTACGAGCTGTCGGCTCTCGTTCTCAACCTCCTTCGATCTCCCCCCACGCCGTTATCTTTCTCCGATCACCCTCCGGCGGTGCCCATGCCGCCGTCGGCGTCGCAGTCGAGGCGTTCGCCTCCGACCGCTCAGGCCCAGATCTCACCGGCGGGATTTGCTTCCCTGCTTCTCGGGGTTTCGCTGGCTCTGATGCTCTGCGGATCGGTAACTTTCTTCATTGGGTTTATGTTGATGCCGTGGGTTCTCGGATTGGTGATGGTGTTCTACGTTGCTGGAATCGTTTCGAGTCTCTCGGTCCTTGGGCGTTCAATTCTTTGCTATGCTACGGCGCCAGCAACGCCACCGCGCAGGGAAATTCCCGGTAAGAAAAAAAAAACCCATTGATTTTTGTTAATCTTCTATTGTTTGAATCGGTTGTGGTTTGTTGGGAATTGGAATAAGATGATGGTGTGTGATTCTTTGCTTTTGTTTTATTCCCGTTAGAGAAATCTATATTTGTTTCCAATGAATTGTTATTATGCGTTCTCAATTCGAGGATTTTGTCTCATGCTTTTCATTGCAATTATTTGACTATTTATTTGTTGCGGGAAAGGGAACGAAGGAAAGTTTGTCCTTTTTGTTTTTTTCAACTCTCGACAGATTTTTCCTTTTTCAAAGAAACTGGATGGAGACTGATATATTTCTGAGAAATTTTGCAGATGGCCTAATTAGTTTCTCTGAACTGAATTATTTTGTTGTGGAAATGGATCTTTCAAATTGATAGAGATTAGGATTTTGGCTAATTGGGCCATGCAGATGATTATTTCCTATTTCACCTCTGGTTTGCTTGATCTGAATCAGTACAAAATTCATAGGCGACATGTTACTCTTATGCCTTGACCACCCTAGTTTTGTTAAAGATTCTGGATGGGAGCATTAAGATCCTTCAATCTTTGCTTCTTTACCTCGTTATTGATTTATAGAATGAAGACCATCGAATGGATAGGATGGGAATAGAAAATGGAAAAATTTGTAGTAAGGTACCCATATACATGTTTGGTTTGTTCTGGCATTAGGATTGGTTGTCTTATCATAAAAAGCATGGTTGGAAGACATGTATTCCTGCAACATTGATACCCCTATCCCACCACATTAGTTGTGAAATTTGCAATACCCATATCGCGGAGTATGATGTAAATACTGAATTTGACATTACCAAAAAAGATGTAACTGACTAGCGGTTTAACGAGAAAGGACTTCGTGCTGAAGTCTTCTTCTTTCATGATTTTTTTGGTAGTAGTCCTCTGTGTAAAAGGGATAATATTTCTATATTTATAAACTCCATATTCATCTTAAAATTTTTGGCTTGAAATTTATGAGAACTGAGATAGACTATCTTGTTGTATAGCCTCTTATGAGTAGAAAAAGAGAAATGTTGGGCATGCATTTTTTTAATCAAAGGTTGTATCTTCAATATTAGTTGTTGTTTCAAAATAATTGATAATATGAAGTAAGCCAATTGTATCTAGTGTTTTGGGGTATTCTTATTGGAAAATGACTATTACACAAAATTTGGAGCTGTTCAAAAATTGTTAAATGGGGTACAATTGTTAGAGTGTGGCTCTTAGAGAAAACTACAATGACTAAGTGAGTAATTCATTTGTACAAATAACTTTATTCATTTACTTGAACAAATTATTGGCTTTGATTCATAACCTAGGTAAAGCTACAGGTAAAGAGCTTCCATTTTGGAAAAGAGAATGATCAATTATGTAGTAGTCTTCATAGAAGACTAAATAAATGAATAATAGATTTGCCTGGTTTTGCAATATTTTGTTTATATCACTCTCTTTGGTTGGATCATGAGCCTGACGGCATAATTCCAAATTTTTGCTGGTGCAGAATGGAAACTTTTGTGAAGAGATAAATGGTGGAATTGAGTAGTAAGGTGTTGAGTTTTATGCCTGCGCATGCATGCAACCAATAGAGCAGTGAAGATTGCGGAGCTTCTCCTCTCATTGGAAGCAGGAATCGTGGATAACTGGCCTTTGTTAAGTTACAGAAGTTTGTGGATAGGGCCTCCTCTTTTAATTACAAATAGCAAAGTAAAGTTCTGAAGCACTGACTAAGAATTGTGGAGTTATATCCACCTTCTTTCTGCTGTTATCAATTATTTTATTTATCTTTGCTATCACATTTGTAAATTTTTAATCTTAGGATTTTGAACTTCCTTTTTCCATTTTCTAAACATGGTATACTATATATACTCTATAAAAAGAGGGAAAATATGATTTGACTCGTGAGAACAGGGTTGCACCAGAGGAAGAAGAAAATTTGGGATTGGAATTTGGATGGTTGCTATAGCAAAAAGTATCCAAAGTTATTTATTTGTATTTTGTTGCTGCCATAGCAGGGTGTCGATGTGGATTAATGCCGCTCGTGTTTTTCAGATTTTCATAAAGTTGTGATACTGATGCCACGCTTGAGTGGGGACGCTGGGAATAAAGTTAATTTGGGTTAGAGTTAGGTAAATGGATTACAGGTCGAGGGTTAACCTGTTTAATCTGCAATATGTTTAAAATTGGGAAATAATATAGTACATCAAGTTCTACGACCCGGCATACTTTTTAATAAAGATAATGTACATAACATTAAATATATATGTATATGCATAAATATTCAACAAATGTGGGCATTAAATTGGGAAATAATATAGTACATCAAGTTCTACGCAAATCCTAGAGTTTTTGCTTACCATTTCCAACAGCAAAACAAAATATCAGGCCTTGTACACATCATAGCGTACATTAAACTTCCAACAGCACTTGCATATGGAATACATTCCATTTGCTTTTGCTCTTGTGGAGTCTGAGGACACAGCCTTCTGCTCAAGCCTATGCCTTTTGCAATAAGAGTATCAATGGGTTTGCAGTCTCTCATGTTGAAAACGTTCAAGTATTTTGTTTTATATATGTTTCTTGTGAAAGAGATAAAAGTTTTCTTGAACGATCTCTTGAAATCTTAACTCCAAGTATATATACTGCTTCACCCATATCTCTAATTTCATAATTGGTATTTAACCAACTTTTGACAGTGTTAACGAACTCCTTACTGCTTCCAGCTATTAGTATATCATCAACATATAATGATAAGATCACAAACTGAACTTTGGATCTTTTAATATATACGCAATAATTTTCGTCAATTTTGACAAAATTATATTTTATTACTGCTTCGTGAAAGCGTGTATACCACTATCTTTGAAAACTGCTTAAGACCATATATCGATCTTAAAAGTCGACATACCTTTTGTTCTTGGCCTTCTATTATGAAACCAACTGGTTGTTTCATATAAAATTTCTTCTTCTAATTCTCCATTTAGAAATGCAGTCTTTACATCCATTTGATGTAATTCAAGATCCATACTTGCTCCTATAGCTAAGATAAGGCGAAATCGAGGTAAATCTCACTACAGGAGAAAATGTTTCTTCATAATCAATTCCTTCCTGTTGAGTATACCCCTTTGCTACTAGGCGAGCCTTATATTTTTTCAATTGATCCATCAGCATTTTCGCTTTATTTTGAGGACCCATTTGTTTCCGATGGCTTTGCATCCTTTTGGGAGATCAACCAATTCCCAAACTTGATTTAATCTCATAGACTCCATCTCTTCTTCCATTGCTTTCATCCATTTTTCCTTTACAGGACATGATAGAGCTTCTTCTATGTTCTTTGGCTCTTCCTCATCTAGTGGAGCAACCATGAAAGCTTCCCCTTCTATGTCAAAACGTTTTCGGAGAACGCTTTTTACGATTTGATCGTTGTATTAAAAGTTATTTTTCTTGAGCTTCGCTATGCTCATTGGTGCTCTCACTCGGATCAAATGGCTTATCAAGTGGTTGCAATTGAGACTGGTTCGTGTTTAATTCCCCACTTCTCACTTTGCTCCCACTTGGATGTGATGGTATCTCAACGTGTACAGTTAAGGTATTGCCAGTACTTTGATCCAGTGTTTCAAAGAGGAAATTGGTTTTCACCAATTTCACCCCATTTAGGAAATTATGTTTCCATGAATGTGACATCCCTTGATTCCAAATTCAGTTTTACTCCCACTTTCCTGCTCACTTATAAACACGTATCCTTTAAAGTGTTCAGAGTATCGTATGAAAATACTCTTCATACCTCGTGCACCTAATTTTTCATATTTGTACGAAGGAACATGAGTATAGGCAGCGCACCCCCATGGTTTTAGAAATTCCAAGTTTGACCATCTGCCTGTCCATAACTCATATGGTGTGGTAGTTACTGATTTTGAAGGGACTCGGTTAAGTATATAGGCAGCAGTTAACAATGCATCTCCCCAAAAAAGAGATTGACAAATTTGCATGTGCATCATTGACCTAACCATCTCAAGCAAGGTTCTGTTTCGTCTCTCCGCAACACCATTTTGTTGAGGAGTATAAGGAACAGTTAATTGTCTATCTATCCCTTTTTCATCACATAGTTCTCTGAATTGAGCAGATAAATATTCACGACCTCGATCAGTCCTTAATGCCCTTAATTTTCTTGTCTAATTGATTTTCAGCCAAACTCATATATCTTTTGAAATAACTTAATGCCTCTGATTTATAGTTTATCAAATAGACATGGCTGCTGAATCGAGTATAATCATCTATAAATGTGATGAAATATACAGCCCCATGCCTTGCTCTCACATTCATTGGACCACAGATATTTGAATGGACTAATTGCAAAGGAATTTCAGCTCTAATTCCTTTTCAAATGGTTTTCTAGATGTTTTCCCTATTAGGCAATGCTCACGCGTAGGTAAATCGACTCTTTCGATATTACCAATAAGCCTTCCTTGGCCAGTCTGCTCATTCTATGTTGGCCAATATAACCAAGTGTAGCATGCCATAAATTAACATCAACATTGTAAGTACTAGAAGATGTAATTAGGGAATAACAAAACATTCGCAGAATGTAAGTCATAATCTAATACAATAAAACCATTTAAAAAAATATCCTGAGCCGTAAAATGTTGTTCCTAAGAACACATTTTACACCATTTGAATGGAAGTTTATTGAAAAACCAAGTCTAACCAACACTATTACAGAAACTAAATTCCGTCGTATGTCAGGTGCATAGAGGACATCATGTAGGAATAGGGTGCGCCCGTTGCTCATATTCAATTGACATGTGCCAATCCCTTTGACAGCTACTCGCGTGTTGTTTCCTACATAGATCCACTTTGCTCCATGTGGAATATGTCGGAATTCCACGAAGGCATTCCTGTCCTTTGCTACATGGTCGGTGGCTCTGAGTCTACAGTCCACAAAGGATGTGATTCAGATAAGAAAATAGAACTTGAGACAAACACATTATTCTCAAGTGGATTAAGGGTGTTTACCTTCTTTGGCTCGCGACAATCACGAGCGAAGTGACCCTTCTTGCCACAATTGTAGCATTTCACCTTTGACATATTTTTCTTGAAAGGACGCCTTCCTTTCCCAGGTTGGTTATTCCTTGGCCTTTTGCCAGACGAAGATGGGCCCTTGCCTTTCCTCTTATGAGAACCACCACCATGATGCTGCGCTTGGAGCCCAAGCTCCTTGTGAGCTAGAACTGCAAAGTAGATATCACTTTCAGGTTTAGCCGCCTGTAGGCGGTCCTCTTCTAACTCAATATGACGCATAGCATCCTCAAATGTCTTGATGTTGTCATTGTGGGTGAGGTGGATTTTCATGTGTTCCCAGCTGTTTGGCATAGAACGAATCACCGCTTGCACTTGTTGCTCATCAGTGAGAACGTGGCCAGCATCTTGTAGCTCACTTATCATATTTGCCATATGTCTCAGATGTTGTTTCATTGTCTAAGCATGTGGCTTCTTATATGAATCAAATTTCACAGTGAGCTGTCTCAGTCTCGTAACTGAAGTGCTACCAAACTTAGCAGCCAATGCCGTCCATATATCCCTGGCGTTGTCAAAACGTACAAACTCTCGCATGATATCATTCTCCATGTTGCTCAGCAACGTAATGCGAGCCAGAGAGTTTTTCTTCTTCCATGCATGCATATATATAACATGCAAAACGCAAAGAGAAGAAGAACCGAAAGAAACGAATGTTGGTTGAGGAAACATCCGAAATCAGTTTCTCTCTTATTCTCTGATTCTCTCCACGAATTTGGGACTCAAACTCTGTTTTCTAGGCATTCAATATATGGATTCACAGGTATGTTCTCTTGCAATATACTTCACATGATCAGTATATCTATTTTGATCCATATATGGGATCATTTGCATGAAATGATGATTATATGAGTTATAATCTACAACTATAAATAAAGCCAAATAGGCTCATTGTGAGTTAGTAGAGAATTATAAATGACCATAGTGCTTGGAGTTTATCCTTGACTTGAAGAAGGGAATCCTTGTTGTAACTTTTTATTTAGTGAATAATAGTAATTCAAATATTAAGCGTAACAGAGAGTGTCACATATATTAATGAATATGAGTAATTACATGATAAAGAGTAAAAGTAAAATAGTCTATTTGTACATTTTAAAAAGTTTAAGAAACTCTTATTGATTTTTTTAAAAAAAGGCATTATAATTATTTAAAATAAAATAAAGTTAAGGTAGTTTTTTTTTTCGAATAAAGATAACCCATATATTTAAACTAAAAGGTTATTTGTTTTTCTTTTCTCTCTGGTTATGCTTTATAACACTGTCTTGCTATAAACATCAAAATAAAGAAAATGGGCAACGATTCTTTCCAGATTATAAATTTAATTTTGATATATTTTTATATAAAAACCTTTTTTTACTATTATTTAATCATGTTTTGACACATCATGAAAATAGTTTAATTTTAATAACAGTTGCATAAATCAAATTTTATTCAAAGTTATTCTTTTCACATGGGCAATGAGTAACATAATTCCGAATAACATGCATATGCTCAGAGTGCAAATGGTTTCCATTTCTAAGACTGATCAAATAGATCCTCTGCTTTAAGTACGAGTATTTATTGGTTCGGGTTGATTGAATTTAAAAGAATTAAAAGTAAAAAGTAAGGGTGTTTATTTTAGATAAAAGTAAACATAAACGAGCATTCACATACATTACGAGACATTTTTATTGAAAGCAAGTGTTTTGTTCGTTTTTATGAATGTCCGTTTGCGTTATGTGAAATCTGAAACAAACATAGTTGATCAACCCTTGTAGCAGGATTGAGTCAGGTTAGATACTTAGATTAAAAAAATATTTGTCAAATCAAGCCAACACAACCCAACTATGTTCGGTTTGGATCATTTTGGATTGCTCGTTTGCAGCTTTTTCTCCTTGCCATCCTTAGCTATCAAATAGTCTTTCTAGTAGCATAATCTAAATTCTAAATTTTAAGCATCTTCGAACACAAATAATGCAAACAGAATAAATAATGGAGCACGATTTCAAGAAGAGAAAGAAACCAAAAAAAAAAGTTAAGTATATATATGGATGAGTTGCAACTTGCAACATCAACTTAATTACACGGAACCAGATAAGTGTGTATATGGATGGAAGAGTTTAAGCTTAAAGGAAAGGAAAATTTATTTTACATATCAAATAAATTAAATACTTTGACTCTGTTATGTGTCATTTTGACCATATCATTTGACATTTCTATTTTGACATTTAGCATTTTTATTTTGACATTTGATTCCAATAAATAATACTTATGTGATATGTGAATTTTGAATGTTGTAATACATTTATTGTGGTAGTTAATAGAGCATAATTTTAAATTAAAAAAAATCATGAATTAAATCTTTCAGAATTCTTTCTTTCTTTATTTTTTATTATTTTTTTTTATTTTTTATTTAATAATATTTTCCTCTCACTTTTTAATTTTTTATGAATTAAATTTAAAATTTCAATTCTTTTTTTACTAGTATGAATTAATTAATAAAAACACTAAATATTAAAAATACTAACAAATATTAAAATAAACTTAAAATAAACAATGAATATACAATTGTAAATTATGTAAAATTTAAAAAATAATAATTTAATAAATATCTCTTTTAAAATTATTTAAGTGATTTTTTTAATTAAATATTATATTATAATATTTAAATAATATATTATTATTTTTTATTTTTTATTTTTTAAAAGTTTTTCCATGCATCGTGTTACCTAGTTATCTTAGAAATGGAACAGAACACCCAGAAGTTTTCAAGTAATGGAACTTGCTTGCACTGCACCTGCGAGAGTCTAATTCGGACAGATACCCACATCTCAATCTCATAGATAAATATAGAGAGTGCTAATTTGGCCGAAATTAGTGGGAGAAAAGAGAGGTGGTAGAGCCGAGGGAGGAAGAGACGCGGTGTTTGGCCTGGAATAATAGAAACCTCGAGGAGTTGTGTAGGGGAGGGAATGACTACACTGCATTGTTTTAACGTACCTAAAACAAAAAAAAAATGATGGGACTAGTTGGGATGGGTCAGTTCCTATTCAAGTTGGAATATTTTAACTCAATAACCGCAAAAATTTTAAAGTACTCACTTAACGTCTAAATCTTATATAAATTTTATTATATAAAATTATAAGTTTAATTTAATCATCTATATAATATATTATAATAAGTGTTATATTTTTATTGATTAAATGTAACACTCTGAAGATATATAAGCATTTTTTCAATAACTAAACTAACTTAATCGTAGCTAGGATTTATTTGACACGAATCAACATAATGACCTAATTCAACATGTATTCAAATTGACCAAGTTATTGGTTCAATTTATTCAAGAGTCCTAGCTTCAAGTCACCGTAAGTAGCAAAAATGTAGGCAAATTTTCAAACTTCCAAGTCTAGGGCACAAAAGCACAGGCTTTTATTATGAAACTAGACAGTAGTAGAAGCTAGAGCTTGTATGGCAGTACATAAAAATAAATTTCCAGTAAAAACTGAAAGGCCTGTCGCAATGTCTATCAGGGCGGCGCAACATGGAGAGACTCTATTTTAAAAAATAAATATTAAAAATTAAAAAATAAATATTAAAAAATGAACTTAATATTGATGGTGATTATATGCATTGAATCCAAGAGATTGTGTTGTTACTAATCGTTTTTTTCTATTAAGAAAATGTAATTGTACAATTAAAAATAAAAAAAAAAGGTTTGTGTTACATAATTTAAATTTGAAGGTTAATTATGAGAGGTATTAGTACCTTACATCGTCCGTTTTAATAATAGTTATCAATTTAATCTAATGTTATCTGTTAAATAAATCAATTGGTTCTTTAAAAAAATATTTTTGTGTTTTATTTTAACATGTATCATTTTGTCAGCCATATTACCAATGAATTGTAAATGACTTTGATAAAGAATAAGTGGCTAAGTAGTCATTATTGTATAAAACAAATTATTTTGTGAAAGTGACAGTTTAAAAGTATTTATTTTAAAGAAGATATTTTTAAACAAAATAAATTTTTTTAAAAATAAATTTCACAAACAAGATTTTTTAGTTATCAAATAAAATTTAATTTGCCACCTTGTAGAGTTAAGATTGTGTAAATTTATTCACATTTATATTTTTTTATAAAAATATTTTATTCGTTTAGATATAAAAATTAGACCTCACTAGTACTTATAGAAAAATTTAATATTAAAAGTCTTAAAAATATTGAGAAGAATTTATTTAATCGTTACTCTAATTCTTTCTTAATATTTTCATCGTGGGCCATCTTAATCCATTATTAATAGTATTATAAGGGTGCAAAACTAAATAAGAACAAAAAATTAACATAGCTAATTGAGTATCTAATCCAAAACAAAATGAGTTTCTGAAGTATCTTTATTGAACCAAACAAACAAAGATATCGATTATTATTTTTGTATTTTTTAATGTCATCATTTTATAAAGAGCAAATCAAGGTTTTGAAAACTGAACCGGTCATTGAATCGATCGAGGTACTGATTCAAGGTTCAATGGTCGAACCGTAGTTGAACCGTGGTCGAACCGGAGTATAATTAAATATATATTTATATTTTATATATAAATATATATAATTATTTATATAGTACTAAAATAAATAAAAATTATAAAAATACAATATAAATTAATAATAAAATTATTTGAAACACAAAAAAATAATATCATAGATCAAAAAAATATTACATTCATATATCAACACAAACAAAAAAATGTCATAAAGTAAAAAAATATTACATTCATATAAATAACATAAATTCAACAATATTCCATCAAAAGTAATCATAAAAAATTTCACAAATTATACAGATCATCATAATCGACATTAAGTTGTTGAACATTTTCATTAAAAAGATCTTGTTCATCTCCACCATCATGATCATCATCAAATGAAGGCTGCATTGTTGCTTGACTTGCTTCAGTCATACCAAATTCAGTATCAATATCTCTGCCTTCTAAGAAAATAAAGACTTAATTAGTTAATAATAATATTATAAATTATAATACATAATATCAATACTTTTATATAGAACTATAAGAATAAGACTTACCAACATGATAAGAAGGAATAGCATTGTCTTGATAAATTAAATTTTCAATCTCTTCATTATCAAATTCTGGTTCAGGATCTTCTTCCATGACCCAAAAGTCAACATTGTCAATACTTTCATAATCAATTGGATCATAAGTCCTTTTCTTTCGATGCAACCTAGAACAAATAAACAAAGTATTATAATTATTTTTCAACTAACTAACCTAAAGTTTTAAACATAATAAATGACGCCATTAATATAGAAGTGTTTAAATACTTAAATTATTAATATACCTAGATTTAAGACGCAAGTTGTAAGTGACATACACAAAGATCATTAAGTCTTTGATGCTCCAGCCTATTCCTCATTTTAGTATGAATTTGTTCAAAAAGACTCCAATTTCGTTCGCATCTTGAGGAAGAAGCTGTTTGACTAAGGATACGATATGCATATTTTTCAAACATGGAGTACTGGTGCCAAAAAAATGTCCACCATTCATCTACATAGAAATAAATATAATTCTCAACATCAACCATCGATTATATATTATAAGTTTCAAAATATTAAAACAAATCAGCATATAAAAATAAAATTGCTTACTTGGTTGAAGCTCCTTAGCTGCTGTCAAAGCAGTAGGCCTATCAAAACTTTCCTTGCCCTGCCGATACACCTGTATCTCCTTCATTGCTTTAAGTGGATCATTGCAAAGGCTTTTTATATTAAACAAGTTAAGTAAACCTTGCATGATCCTGTGCTTCTCAATGAATTTCTCATCATAAAAGAAAGCAGGATTTAAAAAGTAAGATGCTGCATGGAGATTCTGATGCAAGTGCTTATCCCATCGAGCCTTAATGATTTCTATATAAGGCTTGTACAAGTTTTTTCCTAATCTTAAACATATGCTTGATAGCATTTTTTGCCCTTTGCATGCCTTCATATACATATCCCAATGAAGGTTTTTCATCAGCATCCACTATTCTCAACAATCTTATTAAAGGGCCTACAATCTTCACCGTAGTAAAACAATCATTCCAAAACTTATTATCCAAGATAATATCACTAACAGCTTTCCCACTAACACTTCTTCCCAACTTGTGTCCAGTGAAGTGCTTGTCTACAACTAAAGCTTGCAAGTCTTCCTTGTGTTCATAAATACTTTTTAAAGTAATAAAAAACAGTAGCAAAACGAGTAGCTCCTGGACGAACAATTTCCTTCCAATCTGGCCTTTTTCTAAGCCAAGACAAAAACACCATATGATTGTAAACAAATATTGTTATCTTTGAAGCACGGGATGCAAGGTTAGCTACATGGGGCATGTTGCTAATATCTTTCAAAATGAGATTAATGCAATGGGCAGCACAAGGAGACCAAAAAATATGTTTATACTTATCATGAATAAGTCTTCCAGCTGCCACATAATTAGTTGCATTTGTCAGTCACCACATGCACAACATTACTGGGCCCAACCCATTCAATAACATCAACAAACAAGTTAAATAATGTTGTGCATTTTTCACCATGTCTGAAGCATCAACAGATTTCAGAAATGATACACCAGCAGGACAATACACCAAAAAATTAATTAGAGTTCGTTGTCTTTGATCAGTCCAACCATCAGCCATAAGTGTACAACCAGTTTCTTTCCATGAACTCCGATAACTATCAACAAGTAGCTGACACTCATTCTTAAGATCTCCCAATAAGTGAACCCTCATTTCATCATAAGATGGACCTTTAAAACCAGGCCCAATAGCAGCAATACCATCCAATGCACCTTGAAAATAAGGTGATTGAATTGCATTAAATGGAATGCCTGCATCAACCATCCATCTGGATATTCCTAATTTAGCTTTATGTATGGCCTCTTTGCTAACAAAAATACTTTTTAAACTTGGTTGGGCTCCTGGAGTTGTCCTTGGTGCAAAATATTTACCAATTGGTTGGGAAGCAGTTACTTTTCGCTTGCCTTTGTCTCCAATATGCTGCATCTTAGTTGGTGGAGGTGAAGGAGTAATCATCTCTTGTTCTTCTTGTTCTTTTGCTTCATCATAATCATCACCAAAGCTCACTTTATCATTTTTATTTTTTTTCACTTGTTCCAAATGTGCTAACATTTGGCACTTAACATCATAAGGAACTTTTTTGCACAAAGCTATTTGTCCTTGTTTTCCTGCAAGATGCTGCTTCATCCTATTAATCCCTCCTCTTTTATACCGTGTCAAACAAAACATACAAGTGTACACTGGCTTCCCATTTTCATGAGCTAAACTAACATGTTTCCATGCTGGATCACTTTTTCCACGACTAGAACCTGAGGAGGATTGCTGGTCAACAGTATTACTTTCTATTGTCTGATTATTAGAATTATCCATATCTGAATAAAGAGGGGATAAATAGCTTAGACTTCATGCCTAAAAAAATATTTCCATGCTGTTGTGATGCAAGAATATAAAAAATTTCTATAGATGTCTAAGGATTTACTAAAGCTAATGAAGTAATGATAGGCTTCAATGGCTTGCAGCAAAAATAAGTAAAATTTTTCGTTTACAAAGACATTTTCATGTAGGCAAAATCTAATATTGAACCAAGTTAACCAACCTAAAAATACCAACTGTCAACATCAATTTCGCAATTCTAGTTGCAGTGTCTTTGAAGCATTTTATCAAACACTACATGCGCAACTAAACAACAATTATAGAAAACAAAAATGCTACAACCCACACAGTGTACACGGCACAAACAATAATCAAAATCATCTGCAAGATCAAATCAAACACACAATTTTTTCCATTCTCGGCATCCAGATTCCAGATACAAAAACGGAAAAATCACAGAAAATAAAAATAAAAATGTGCAGAGGTGTATCCGTGTATTCCTCGAGGATCTCCGATAGCGAGGGTTTCTAACGGTAAGAAACCGGAGTCGAGGACGCACCGACGTAGACGAATGCACCGACGCAGACGGACGCACGCGGGTTTCGGCTTCCGCTTCCGCAGTGAGCCAGCGAGGGTTTCGGTGAGAGACAACCGAACGGTGAGACGTGAGAGACGACGCGGAGCAGCGAGGGCGAGGGTTTCGGTGAGAGACGACCGAACGACGAGACGACGAGACGATGCGCAGCAGCGAGGCGAGGGTTTCGGCTTTCCGCAGCGCGGGCGAGGGCGAGGGCGAGGGCTTCCGCAGGAGGGCGAGCGTTTCGGTTTTCATTCAAACCGAAACAACGTCGTCCCATTTTTTTTTTTTGAAAAATATATATTTAAAACGACGTCGTTTTGACGTAAATAATCAAAAAAAAAAAGAGAAGACCCGGGCAACCGTACGGACCGGCGCCGGTTTGCCCGGTTTGAGACCGGTTCACCGGTTTTTGACCGCCACGGTTTTGGACGATGACCAGGACCGGTTAGGGAACCGGTTCCCGGTTCGACCGGCCGGTCCGGTCCGGTTTTCAGAACCTTGAAGCAAACTATAGTTGGCACAGCCAAGAGATAAATAATAATAAAATAAAAGCAAATACAAGAAAAATAAATATAATGATAATAAATAAAAAGAAAAAGAAAAAGGACGCTTTGAAGTTGTACGTGATAGAGGATGACATTTGCAAGCTCTATGTGACAATACCCTTAATCTATTATTTTATAATCTAAAAATAGTCAAATCAAAAGAGATTGAAAAGAATTCCAAAGAGCAAGGAACTCCTATATCTGCACTACGAAATATTAAAAGAAATTAAAAAGTTAAATAAAAATATTCAAAAAAATAAAAAATTAGAAAGAAGAGAACGAGACTTGCTCCAGAGGGAAGCACCACAATTACTATTATAATAATAAAAAAATTGAAAAACTTGGAATAGATGGCAACGGGAAGTTGGCGAGAGAGAAGAGAGGTTTTACTCAGATTTTTTTTCTTTTTCTCTACCGAAGGCTTAAAGCACCACAGTAAAATCAAAATTTTCCCAAAACTCCCACCAAGTCCCTGCTCACAAATGTATTGCTAAGGTGCTCCATCTTCTTTCTTGCCATTTCCATTATTTGGGTTGGGTGGTTAAGAACGCAGGCGAACTTTTCTCTGTTATTTTTTTGAGTTTGGTGAGGGTAGAGGGACTTTTGAAGGGCAGGGAAGAATTAATTTTTCTTTATTTTTGAAATGGAAGATGGTGCTCTCTATTCCCTCCTCTCTATTTTTTTTCTTTGGTCTTCTCCCTCTCTGGTGATCCTCTCTTCAATGCTTTCTTATTCCGAAGATCGGTGATGCCCCAGGTTGGTTTTGCCAGGGGCTCTTATAGCCAGAGCACCATCTATTTTCACATTGGTAATCAAAGCCTTTCTATGCTCGCAGGTATTGGGGAACAAATTGGTGAAAGAGGGACTATTCAGTCACTTGGATGCTCTGCCTCCGCCTTTGAATATTGATTTATTTTATTCATCAATTTTATAGCAATAGTCTGCACCATTGCTTCTTTTATTATAAACCGCATGATAAAACGGCGCAAAATCTTAATTGGATTTGTCCTCTTTTACATAAATGCTCCCTCATTTCGAAGGGCTTGCTGCTGCCTGAGCCCTCTCTTTTTTATCTTTCACTTTTATTTTTATTATCTGACCTGAGTCTGGGCTGGTTTTTGGTGATGGATTTTGAACCATGCTTAAGTTGGTATTCAGCCTAAAACAAATTTTAGACAAATTTGAGTGTAATAGAGAGCATCCGTGTGTTTTGAATTAATTCAATAGTTTTCTTGAAGTTTTGCATTTTATGAGACCATATGTTATAAGAAAAAATATTGTTATTTAAAAAAAAGATTAGAAAATGAAGATGCACGCGTCTAATTTAGGTGTAAATATCAATATTGGTTTCAAAAACAGACCATTCAACTTTTTAAAAATTATTATTTTTGAGCTCATAATTCAATCATTTAATTCAAAACAATTACTCATACATTGTTAGACAAATATAAAAATTAATTGAAGTAAAGAGTTTCTGAATATCCATACACAACTGTAATTAACAACATATGAACAACGGGAAAACCAGGGTGAAAAGCAGAAAGCCAAGCACAAATATATAGGAGAGGGTGAGATCCATTGAAGAGTGGTTTCAATTTTTTAATAGCCCAAAAAAGCAAGTCTCCGGTTCTCACCCCATTTACGAGGCAACAAAGCCAGTTTCTACCGCTATTCATTATAATTGACCATGGATTACGATAGTCTGCAGCTCTAAATGGAGCAATTACATTGTGATTTTATAATGATTATCCCAAGTATGGACACAATATAGTGTCCACTTTGCAATAATTAAAGAGGAAAATGAAATAAGGACGATGGTGAATGGTGACTTTGCACGAGTGCTCAATTACTTTTTCTTTTTAAGCAAAGTTGTTCCTAGATTTCTTTCTTGTGGTTTCTCCGCCTCTTTATAATGAATGCCCAATATTAATTACATGTTTTATTTAATTAAAATATAAATATTATATTTATATAGTTAAATTAAATATATAGTCTTTATAATTTACACTTATTTTGAATTTGATTCTTATAATTTTTTTAACAAGTTTTCATAATTTTAAATGTTTTAATTTGATTCCTTTCTTTTAAGTTGTGCGTATGTGACAAAACAAATATTAATGTAAATGCTGAAGTGCCAGCTCTATATATAAGTTAACAATATCATAATACTAAGTAATTGAAATGGATCAAATTAAGAATATTTGAAATTATAAGAACTCATTTAAAAAAAAAATTATAAAGACCAAATTAAAATGAGTAAAATATAGAACTAAATATATAATTTGACATATTTATATTCAATAGTTATAACTATATTTTAATTAAGTGAGACAAATGGCTTACTAGGATACTAGTGCCAATATGACATGTATATCGGGTTTTCTTTAGAGCAACAGAAAAGCAACAAAGGAGAAAAAAGAAAAACCAAAAAAGGTAACTAAACACGTATGAAGCCAATGCCCATGCTATCAGCCATCAGAAGCGATCCAAGGCCAAGGCCAGAGTGGGGTTACGCCAAATCTGGAGAGCAGCAAGGCCCTCTTAATGCTTTCTATATGCGTATGTGTGTGTTTCTATATATATATATATATATATATATATCAGGTTTGAACTCAACTTGAGATTATTTAGTGGATATTTGATTTTTTTTAATTAATTTTTTTAAAAAATATTTTTCAAAACTTCTCTTAAGATTTTGATTATAATTATATAATAAATTAAATCAAAAGCAGACTTGATATCTCAAATGCAAGTTTTCATTCACTCTTGAAAGAAGAGGAAAACTGAATACAGGCACTCGAACCGACCAAACTTGTGGCAAGAACAAAAGAAAGAACACAACGACTGAACACCTCCCGTTGTTATTACTTGCAACAAGAACGGGAACATATATAGCAGAACAATGAATTAAAATTAGTGTTGCAGCTGAGCCAACGAAACAGAAACATGAATCATTCAATTCTGGATCACCCCAACGAAGATCGAAGATGATTGATTTCCCAGCCATTGTTGCTGAAATGAATCAGCCCATGTACAAGTGGATCTTAATGGCCAGCAAGAACACGCAGATGAGACCAAAGTAGAGGAGGGAGTGAATGAGTATGGCTGCACCGCTGGTCTGAAAGTTGCCAAACTCCACCCACCTTGACCGGCCGGGCGCCTGAAACAGCAGCCCCGGCGTCAGCAGAATGAACAGCACCGCCGCCACAAACACTGGGCCCCAGTCCGACATGCTTCCGACTTGTGCTGTGGAGAGAGAGAGAGAGACTGTATGTGTGTTGGCGTGTGTTTTTAGACAGAGAAGCGGATCAGACAGTGCTAGCTTGTGGGATTCTGCAACGCAGCGACGGAGACTATATATAAGGACTAAAGGAGTCTGAGCGTGTGTTGTCATAAACCAACTCTTCCAAGTTTAGGTGAAAGCTTGTGAAAAACTTTATATTTCTAATTCGTTCTTTCACGTAAAAGATTTTTAGACTTAAAACATATATAATACACAAAATCATCTTATTTTATATTAAAATTTAATTTAATTATAAAGAATAAGCATCCAATTATCAATAAAAACTCTGACAATATCTCATGAACCAAGTCTCCCATACGTGAGGGGATATATGGAAAAGGTGTGGGTGGCGGTTTCGGGGATTAAGCTACTGTAGATTCACTGCGGTTGTCCACGTGATGCATGGGATTGGACTTGGATTTGGATTAAGAATAACTTGGTTGTTTCACCAAAAAAAAGAATAACTTGGTTGTGATGCTAATTGCAATTGGGTGACTCAGCTTCCACCCATTATGTGATGTGTAAGCAAGGAATTAGAGCCACTTATGGTTTGGTTTCAGTTCAGTCTTCTTGTCCAAGGTACTCCATTCAACTAGGGTATGTTGGGCCTGCCAGATCACCATGCACAATGTGCAAGATAAGGCGTGAACAATAAAGATGAAGTAGAATATAAATGATTTAGACAGGGTGAAGATTGGAGAGTTTACTCTCAAGTCATTTTTATATAATAAGATAGGATATTTATTATTATTTTTTTTACATTATTTGATGCGTATGAAGTGGTTAGTTGAAATCTACGCAGAAGTTAAAATTTATTGTACCTCAAATATTTTTGTGTATAAATGTAGAAGTGATGTGCATAAATTACATAATTACACCTCATATTCATGTTTGTGAATGATTAATATTTAGGAAAAAATAGTTTTTTTTTTCAAAAACTCTTTTACTAAAATTTTAATTATAAATTATTTTAACCATAAAATAAGTTAATTTAAATACGCACGTAATAGATCATAAATATATATATAAATAACATACTTCTAAATGTTTTAAATTATTTTAAGTATTATCAATTAAATTACAAAAGAATAATCAAAATTTAAAAACTATACCTAATTAATGAGTTTGATGGTACACCAATTGTTTTTGTTAGATTACTTTTTAAGTAAAGAAAAATGCTGATTTGGCGGGGTTGCTTTCCGTCGCCCGCCTTAGCCCTTAAGTAATAAGATGGGCCAACAAGCCCACTAATATTAAGTCAAATATGAATTCATTAATTCTGTTCATGATAATTTTAGATATAATTATGTTATTTGTATATTATTTTTATATATTATTTTTAAATCAGTTAATTATGTGTTTTAAATAGGTAATAATTAATTATAAGTTTATTTAATTATTTAATATATTTATTTAATTATAAATTTATACATAATTATTAATATAAAAATAATATTAAAATTTTAATGTGCAAATAACAATTCTTTATTTCAAGTCAATAGGTTCAATCTATTTTGGCAATTTTATTTGAAAGCTTCTCTAAGTTTCCTATCTAACTTAACCAAGAGAGCTTTGACTCGAACACTTTTGTACGTGTCACTTAATCCCTCGTATCATGGCTTCACCAAGTATTTCACGAGGAAGTAGCATAGATGCCATAGAGATCAGTGGATCCTATTCTAATAAAATATAAAATAAATTCTTTTTTTATTCTTTTAAATATATAAATATTATTATTTTAGTTCTTAAAAAAGTTTTTTTTAATATAAATAAAAAGTATTCTTAAAAAATTTATTCTTCCATACGTCTAATCTCCTTAGATCGAGAGTGATAATGATGTAACCATTTCATTGATTTTTAAAAAGATTTAACATCAATTTAATTCTTAAATATAAAAAGTAATATTATTTTGGTTTTCTAAAAAAATTAACCTTAATATAGTTTCTCAATCACTAAAAATTATAATCAATTTAATTTTTTAATTATATAAAATTTACATTAATTTAATTTATTAATCATAAAAAATTATATTAATTTAGTCCCTATTCAATAGTCGAAAGATGATTTTAATGTTACTTTTTAAATTTAAGAATTAAGTTGATTTTAAAATTCTTTTAAAAAATTAAAGAAATGACACTTATATCTTTATATGACAAAAAAAAGATTTTCTCTAAAATATATCTCCTTCAAACCAATACAACGTAGTTATCACACACACACATACACTCATGTTACAATTTTTGCCAACTAAGCGATTCTATCTTTAAAGTTTTCCTCCAACATCTTGTATCTCAAGTTATCTCTCTTTATCATATACAGAAAGATAATTTTGATATTATTTTTTAAATTTCATAATTAAATTAATATTAAAATTCTTTAAATAATTAAAAAAATGACACTTATATCTTTTAAGAAAAAAAAATTTGCTCTAAAATATACCTCCTTCAAACCAATACATTTAATGTAGTTATCATCACACACACACTCTTACAATTCTCTCCACCTAAGCGATTCTATCTTTAAAGATTTCCTCTAACATCTTATACCCCCACAGTCACCTCTTTCTGATTAAGGATGCCACGAGAAAACTTGCATCAACAAAATTGATATAAAAAACTCATTATTTCACTAAATGAAATTTTCTCTCTCACACACACCCACAGGAAAGTCACGTAACAAAGAGGAAGAGAAATGCCTCAAATTTTTATTTCACTTCTCATTTACTTTGATGCGTTATACTCGGTTCAGAAGCAAGCCTTTTATAGGCTAAAATCTTACAATGAAATATTAAACTAATATAAGGAAACATTAAATGATGTGGATGGCAAGTTGTAGCAAGTGGGTGTTAGTTACAAATCTAAATGATCTAATCATGCTTTACACGAACAAACAACAATTAGATCTATACAGAAATATAAAGAGATCGAATATACCTCTTGGCATTGTTATAATTTTGAAACTCCGAACTTTAGTTTCTGTGGTGTTTCTAAGCTTTCACTCTCGTCACTTTGATGGTGTATATGACACTGAATATAAAAGCAAACTTAGGGACCCAAAACCATGAACACACATCCTCTTAAATAGCCTCTGCCCATTACAGAAGCGGTTATAGATGTGCACCTTTAGTGGGTAGTTACTGAAACAGTTGTTTTGAATATAGTTTCTGAAGATATGGGATAAATGTGAACCACCTTTTGACTTATCTTCTATAACCGACTGAAGATAAAACTTTTGACTTGGTCTTTGGTAACCAACCAAAGATAAAGGAAAAAATTTAAATATTTGAAAAATTCAAACATTAGATAGAGAGAAAAATTCAAATATTTGAAAAATTCAAACATTCTCCCACTTGGTCCACATATCCCACCATATACTATAGTGGGAAACAAAATACATGAATCATGACGATAGGTCCTCTAAAAGCGAGTATTATCTTCCATGTATCACAATGTATCATATCCCTCAAGCCCATATAACTTAATGAATAAACCCAATGTTTATTCTAGGTCCAAACTTCATTGATATTTTTCAAAATGAATAAATGAATATGCGCATAAACTGAAATGAGAAAACATCACAAATAGAGTTTCATTAAAATAATATTGTTCTTACAACGAAAATTACATAAAGGAACCAAGTCCCATTCCATCTACATGATCCTTAAATTTCAGTGGTGGCATGCCTTTAGTTAAAGGATCAACAATAATCAATTCAATGCTAATATGCTTAATAACCACTGTTTTATCCTTAACACGTTCTCTTATGGCTAAATACTTAATGTCGATATGCTTGCTTTAACTACCATTTTTGTTGCTCTTAGCCATAAAAAACAGCAGCTGAATTATCACAATATATTCTCAATGACCTAGAAATCGAATCCATAACTCTAAGCCCAGAAATAAAACTCCTTATCCATACGCCATGTGAGGTAGCCTCAAAACAATATACGAACTCAGCCTCCATAGTAGAAGTAGCAGTCAGAGTCTACTTGGCACTTCTCCAAGATACGGCTCCACCAGCTAGCATAAAGACATATCCTGAAGTCGATTTTCGTGAATCAATGCAGCCAGCGTAGTCTAAATTAGAGTAGCCAATCACTTTCGAATTATCAGTTCGTCTATACATAAGCATATAGTCTTTAGTCCCTTGAAGGTATCTCATCACTTTCTTTGCAGCTATCCAGTGGTCTAAACTTGGATTACTCTAATATCTCCCTAACATTCCAACAGCAAATGCAATGTCAGGTCTTGTGCAAACTTAAGCAAACATAAGGATTCCAATAGCTGAAGCATAAGGAATGTTATTCATTTGTTCCTGCTCAAGATCATTTTTTCGGGCACTGGTTCAAAATCGAACCTGTCTCCCTTCACAATAGGAGCTACACTTGGTGAACAATCCTTCATCTGAAATCTCTCTAAAACTTTGTTGATATAGGTCTCCTGAGACAAACCAAGAATATCTCAAAATTTGTCTCTATGTATCTTGATGCCAATAACATAAGAGGCATCACCCATATCCTTCATGTCAAAGTTTTCAGAGAGGAATTGTTTCACCTCATATAGCAAACTTTTATCATTGGCTGCAAGTAAAATATCATCCACATATAGAATAAGGAAACAAATCTTACTCCCACTGACCTTCTGGTATATACACTGATCCATAATATTCTCCACAAAACCAAATGAAGAAATGACATCATGAAATTTCAAATACCATTGACGGGAGGTTTGTTTCAATCCATATATGGATTTCTTAAGCTTGCACACACCAAATGCTCACCATCACTAGAGGAAAATCCTTCTGGTTGTTTCATGTAAGCCTCTTCCTCTAGATCTCCATTGAGAAAGGCCGTTTTCACATCCATTTGTTGCAACTCTAAGTCAAAATGTGCAACTAATGCTAGAATGATACGAAGAGAATCTTTCTTAGATACAGGAGAAAAAGTCTCTTTGTAATCGATTCCTTCCTTTTGAGTGAATCCTTTTGCAACAAGTCTTGCTTTATATCTTTCAATGTTACCTAATGAGTCTTTCTTTGTTTTAAATACCCATTTACATCCAATAGCTTTTGCACCATCAAGCAACTAAACAAGATCTTAGACTCCATTAGATGCCATAGAATTCATCTCATCCTTCATAGCATCGTACCATAAATTTGATTCTTTACAACTCATGGCTTGTGAAAATGTTTCAGGATCATTTTTCGACTCCAATATTATAGTCAGATTCCTGTAGATACACAATATAATCACTAGGTATCGCTAATTTCCTTATTCTAGTAGATCTCCTTAATGTTGTATCATTATCTTCTTGAGGAACTTGTTGTTCAATTGGTTGAACAATAATTTCTTGTTCCTCATCAACAACTTGATCTACTGGATTAATATCAGCAGGTTGTAGATCTTGAATGACTGGTCGTACAACATTCGGTTCAACTGAAGGGGTATTTTTGGAACGACAACCAATCTTATACTTGAGGTGGAAGGTTGAGTATCTGAATGATCTTTCTCAAAAACAAAGTTTCTGGATTGATCGCTCCCACTAATCAAGTCATTTTCAAGAAATTTAGCATTTCTTGATTCCACAATCCTAGTAGTATGAGATGGATAATAAAATCTGTATCCCTTAGACTTTTCGGCATATCCAACAAAATACCCACTAATGGTCCTTGGGTCAAGCTTCTTTTCTTGTGGGTTATAGATTCTAACTTCAGACGGACATCCCCAAATACGTACATGTCGCAAACTCGGTTTCCAACCTTTAAAAATAACTCAAATGGTTTCTTTAGGACAGCCTTCATTGGAACTCGGTTCAATATGTATACTGCCGTCTTAAGAGCTTCAATCCACAAGGACTTAGGAAGCTTGGAGTTACTTAGTATACTTCGCACCATATCCAATAACGTTTGGTTTCTTCTTTCTGCTACACCATTCTGATCTGGAGAACCAGGCATGGCGTATTGGGCAACTATCCCATGCTCTTCAAGAAACTTCGCAAACGGACCAGGTGCTTGTCCATCTTCAGTGTATCTACCGTAATATTCTCTACCTCTATCTGATCTCACGATCTTAATTTGCTTGTCGCATTATTTCTCTACTTCAGATTTAAATACCTTAAAGGCATCTAACGCTTCATTCTTATTATTAAGCATGTAGAGATACATGTATCGTTAATAATCATTTATAAAAGAGATGAAGTATTTCTGACTATGTGTGTCCATATCTGGACAACAAATATCTATATGTATGATTTTTAATAGTTTGGTACTCCTCTTGGCACCTTTCTTAGACTTATTCGTCTGCTTTCCCTTTATGCAGTCTATACAAGTTTCAAGATCGGTAAAATCTAAAGTACTAAGTACTCCATCATTTACCAATCTTTTAATTCTCTGAACGGAGATATGCCCTAGTCTCCGGTGCCATAACATAGAGGAATCTTCATTCATAACACATCGTTTCATACCAATGTCAACATGCATAGCGTCATAAGTAGTATCATTTTATAAATCAATATAGAAAAGACCATCAGATAATGTACCATTCCCAATGAGATCAAATTTATAAAACAAACTAAAAGATGTATCATAAAACGAAAAGGAATAACCAAAAGGTACAAGTCTTGAAACGAAAATTAAGTTCCTAGAGAAACTTGGAACATAAAAAGTCTTTTCCAAATTTAAAACAAAACCACTACTTAAAACTAAACTGCATGTCTCTATAGCCTCCACATGTGAACTCATCTTGCTTCCTGAATAGATGCATTGTTCACTTCCCATTGGCTTTCTTAGGTTTCGCATACCCATCAATGTATTCGAAACATGGATTGTAGAACCAGAATCAATCCACTATGTGTTATGATTAACATTAACCATATTAGATTTATAACAAACAAATGAGGTTGGCATACCTTTCTTCTCAAGCCATTGCTAGAATTTAGGACATCCTTTCTTCATGTGCCCCTTCTTCTTACAGAAGAAACACTTGGATTTCTTCTTGATTCCGCCTTAGGGTGGTATTTTACCTTTCCCCTTCATCTTGGCTTTGTTATCATATTTCCTTTCAGTTGTCATTAAAGAACTCTCTCCTTGTTCCATTAGCAATCTTCTCTCCTCCTGAACACACATGGTCAAAAGTTCATTGATTGATCATTTATCCTTATGTGTGTTATAGGATATCTTGAAGGGTGCATATTGCAGTGGCAGAGTGTTCAGGATATAATGCACAAGGAAGGAATCAGACATGTTCACCTCAAGTGTCCTCAATTGAGCTGCAATGTCTCTCATTTGCATGATGTGCTCACGCACACCTTTCACAGTAGTGAGCCTTAGGGAAGCAAATCTCATAATTAGGGTGCTGGCCAGTACTTTATCTGAATATTCAAATTGTTCGTCAATGGCCTTCAAAAGTGATTTGACATTATCATATTGCTCGACAGAACCTCGAATTCCAGCAGAGATTTTAGTCTTAATGAACATAATTGAGAGATGATTAGATCACTCCTACTTTTCATATAGATCAACCTCATATGGAGTGCTGGTCTTAGTGATAGATCGTGGTTCGTTTTTCCTAATAGCATAGTCAATATCCATCCACCCTAAATGAAGAAGAATTCTTTCCTTCCAGATCTTATAATTATTACCTTTTAATTCAGGAATATCACATTTCATATCAGAAAAATTCATAGGCTGTATGACTGCAAAAACAATATTAAACATACATGCTTATAAGTAATATTTAAGGCCAACATTTATATATCATATTTTACCAATGTAAATCATGCTTAAAAATCATGAGTCTACTGACATAAAACTTGCCAGTGGGCTAAAGTTTTAATTTTATTATATCCATACATAACTTTATGATAAAACTGTCAAATTATATTTCCTAATTCCTGTAGGTAAATTAAGAATATAATTTGATATTCTATCCTAATTGGTAATACAAATATAATAAAAGTTCATGTGGGATAAAATCTATTATATTACATATCATCAATTACAATTCATGTCATATACTTTACGTGATCTAGAGGTACTTAATATATAATTTAAATAATTAAAGATGTTGTGACTAATCCCTAATTAATTAAATTATATAAATCACTAGACATTTGATTTTATGCATAAAAATATCCACAAATTGCATGCATCAATATATAAAATAAATTAAAGAATATATACAAACAAAATTCAAACAATTTTTTTTATATATATTTTATTTTGTCTGCTCAAGATGACAAAATTTTTTTTTTCGTACAAAACGTGTTTCAAAAATGGTTAAAAGCAAATGAAGCTGCAACACCTTACCAGAGAGGAGGCGCAACACAATTGGCAGAGGCGTTACTGCAGAAATGCAGCGAGACAGGGTCCTGGGTTAGAAACCCAGCAGGACCAAAGTGATATTATTTTTTGATAGCAGTCAAAACGACAACAGACGACCAAAAACGACAGTCCAAGGGCCAAAACGACTTGTCGTTGACCACATTGAGCCTAAAACGACATGTCGTTTATGTCGTCTTCAACTTCCAGCCGGGTTGCTTCGACCCGGTTTCGACCCAAAATGAAACCCCGACGGTTTCTAAGCCATTTTTATACCAAAATAAACGTTTCAAAGTACAGAATCGATAGAAATTAATTTTCCAATGATTTCCTATCTGACTTTCTATTAAAAAACGTCTAAACAGCAAACATAAAATCAAAGTTTTCATGTACAGAACATTGCCAAAAACTAAAAAAATAAGGCAGAGGTATTGGAAAGCTCTGATACCAAATGTTAGTTAAAAATCTAAATGATCTAATCATGCTTTACACGAACAAATAACATTAGATCTATGCGAAAATATAAAGAGATCGAATATAACTCCCGCCATTGCTATAATTTTGAAGTTCCAAACTTTGGTTTCTATGGTGCTTCTAAGCTTTCACTCTTGTCACTTTGATGGTGTATATGAGACTGAATATGAAAGCAAACTTAGGGACCCAAAACCATGAACACACATCCTCTTAAATAGCCTATGCCCATCACAGAAGCGGTTATAGATGTGCACCTTTAGTGGGTAGTTACTGAAGCAGTTGTTTGAATATGATTTCTGAAGATATGTGATAAATGTGAACCACCTCTTGACTTATCTTCTATAATCGACTGAAGATAAAACCTTTGACTTGGTCTTCGGTAACCAACCAAAGATAAAGGGAAAAAATTCAAATATTTGAAAAATTCAAACATTAGATAGAGAGAAAAATTCAAATATTTGAAAAATTCAAACAGTAGGTTGTATGGCAGAGTGGTAATTTGATGCAATTAATGTGCTACTTGGTTTATGATCTAACATTGCCTCCCTTAAACCAAGCTCATTAAACTTGCCATTCCAAGCAGTTTCTTTAACTTGTAAAATAACTCAACATGTAATGGTTTGGTAAAAATATCTACAATTTGATCTTCAGTGTGACGGTAGTCAATCAACACATCCTTCTCAGCTACCAATTCTCGAATCTTGTGAAATTGGATATCTATATGCTTTGATCTCCCATGGAAAACTAGATTTTTACAAAGCGCAACAGCAAACTTGTTGTCACAAAATATTACTGTGGGAGTACTCTGCTTCTGATGTAACATTTCAAGAATTCTCTTTAGCCATATCGCTTGTGTAGCATAACTAGCTGCTGCTATGTATTCTGCTTCAGCTGTAGAGAGTGCAACAACTGGTTGTTTCTTTGAAAACTAAGATATTGCACCTGACCCAAGATGAAATGCATATCCTGAAGTACTCTTTCTTGTTTCTATGTTGCCGGCCTAGTCACTAAGGTAGACAAGAGCACCAGTGCTGAAAACAGTGACTTTCATGAACCAGAACTTTCAATAGCAGATGAAAGGGAAGCTATGCTTTCTTTTGGAAAATACTATGTGTCTTTGCTTGAAGCCGCAGATGCAAATAAGCTTGTTACTGCTGTACAAGCATGTTCTGGAGGAAGCACGGTTATCATTGGTGGAGAAGAAACAATCAATTATCAAATCTTGATTATAGTGACTGGTTCAAAAGCTTTGTTTCTGACTAGATTAAAAGGGACATGCATTGGCAAGTGCGAACTTGAGGGTCCAAATGCACACTGGCTCTACTATTAGTACTGGTTGGACAAGTTATGCTACAAGCGTCATTGTTCTATTTGTCCTTCAATTGGTGATATTTGTCATTACTTGCTAAACAAACTGCATGGTTGGTTTGTGTTGGCCAAGGGACAAGGTTCTAAACTTGACCTTGAGGACAAGGTTACTTTGAAAGGAGGGATATTGATACGAATTGTATAATAGGTTAGTTAATTAGTTGTTAATTAGTGGTTAATTGGTTAGTTAGCTATCACTATAAATGAAGTGAAATAGGCTCATTGTGAGTTAGCGGAGAATTGTAAATGGCCATAGTGTTTGGAGTTTACCCTTGACTCGAAGAAGGGAAACCTTGTTGTAATCTTTTACTTTGTGAATAATAGTAATTCAAATATTGAGTGTATCAGCCTCCAAAATTGTGCCCCTTTTATTTTAAAAAAAAAATTGTTCTCTTTCCCTCTATTTTCTTTTCCTTCCTCCAAACATATCTATCCTAAAGTAGTACTAGAGTTCTTAATTCATGCTCCCTGTGAAGACTTGGGGATGATTCGATAATATGAGCTACAGAAAACCATGGCTCGTTCTCTGTGAAGAGTGCATTTTCAACACTAGATGGGAGGAGAGATGATGGGATGACTACTTTATGGAAGAAAATTTGGCAAATCCAAGGGACTTAGAGGATTCAATTCTTCCTTTTGTCGGGTGGCCCATGGAAGACTTAACACCAAATAAATGAGAGGTAAATGGGGGGACTTGAGACCCAAACTGTCACTTGTGCAGTAAAAACATGGAAGATGTTTTCTCCTTGTGCTTAGAGACCGCAGAACTGCTTCTTTTATATGGAATAGATTAGTCCACTCAAACAAGCGGGCTATTTTTTATATGGGAAATTCAAAGCAGTACATTGAGCTTAATTTAACAAAAGGGAAATAACCGAATAAGCAATGGGGGAGATTGGCCTTCATTATGGGCTACCTCCATGTGGCTCCTCTGGAAATGCAGGAATCAAGAAATCTTCAATGAAGTTTCTTTTAGACCAGTGAAAGTTATTTGCAACGTGAGCATCAGATATCGCATGAAATATCTCGTCCCAGTAACTGTTTTTTTTTTTTGGTGATGAAAGTTACACACTCCCAGTAACTGTTTTGATCATAGACTTCATAGTATTCGCTGGTTTCCCCCAATGGAAGGATGGATTAAGGTTACTTCATATGGGGCTAGCAATGTGAGCAAGGGTGTTGCCGATTGTGGGGGGTTGATAGGAGACCACCTCAGCCATTGGGTGAAAGGTTACTTGCGGAGGCTTGAGTGTTGCAACGCATTTGTGTCTGAACTTTGGGGAGTTTGGGAAGGCCTTCACTATTCCAAAGCAACTATTTTATTTGCACACCATTTGTATGGCATCATTTTTTATTAAAATATATTTAAAAAAATTTTAGAATATATTTTAAGAATCAATTAATATTTTAATTGATAAAATAATTTAAGAGTTATATCATAATTTAATTATATTTTCTGATTTATTTTCTTATTTAATTAGGCTTATTAGAATATAAATAGGAGTTAGTACTTTTTCTTTTATAACATATCAACACATCTAATATATTTATCACATCGTTCTCTATTTTTCTTTCTTCTTGCCTAAACTATATAATTCTAACATAATATCATAGTTAAAGCCCATCCGTGTCGCCTATTCTGTCAGGCTGCCTATTCCGTCAGGCCGCCTGTTCCGTTAGTCCGCATGTTCCATCAAGCTTCCGTGGAAGAGAGATGTGCTCATCACTTGTTCTGACAGGTATCTATGGAAAGAGAATATTAAAGCTCTACATCACCTGCCTTAATATTTAGGGTATAATTCATATATTTATTAAGTAATTTCACTTATTACCAATTAGTTTTAAATAAAAATCTAACAATTTTTACATTATTTTTTTTAATAATAAAACAAGAAAAATACAAATTTCAAGACACTCTCTGTCTTTTTTTTTTTCCCTTAATAAGAAAGTGTGAGGGAAGGTGTAAACACAAAGATGAACAACAATCATTTTTCATTCCAAAGCAAGTTGTTGTTTAATTATTTAGGAATAAAATTGTTTTTATATAGTGTGAAAGATTATCAAAGACACGTTTGAAGCGTCTAAACTCCTCTACTATGATAACTTCATTGGACGAGCTCCAATCACGCCTCTAGTCCTCTAGCTGGCACATAGTTTTAGCTTCAAATTTCTTCGGTCAAGCTTTAAGTAAATCCACGCCCCTGGTGACTTCGTGCACATATAAATACTTATTTACCTTTGAATTTGATTTGATTTTGTTAATAAAACAAAGCCGTTGCTAACTTTCTCATGGTCATCCACTTTTTTAAAGAGATCTTTGCTACAATTGAAGATAACTTAAAATATAAATTCTATATCAAATATATTTTGACTGATTTAAGTACATGGATTTCTCCACTTGTTTATTTAGTTAGGCTTTTGTTGGATATATAATATAATATAGTTGCAATGCTCAAGTTGTAATTTTGAAGAGGATAATTGAATATCCCTTCAAAAAAGTTGAATATCCACATTGGACATATTGTTTTTCACATGTCCTTTATTTGAATGTTCCTAAAACAGACAAGATTCTGTCTTTTGTCATGGATGATGTGGTTGACAAGAAAAAATTATTATATATTCTTAAAATATAATAAATGTATATTTTAAAAAATACTTTTATTATTAATTTTAAATTATTAACATAAAATTTATAATAAAAATATTTTAAAAATATGCATTTATTATGTTAAAAAAAATACAATAATTTGCCAGTTTGATAGATGGAGATATGACTATGGATTTTTTATTTTTTTTTGTAATGGATATGACTATGGATTGCAGCATGCAATATGGGTGAAGTCAAAGTCAACTCAAATACCAACAACCAAACAACGCTGTGCCTAGTCTCATAATGTATTTCTCTCGTAATAAATACAAAATTTTTCGGGTGACACTGCTACTTTGGTCTCAGCCATCAACCCTTACTCAGAAAGTTGACCTCGTTTTTGAAGTGACCAGGCCTTGCTTGATGTTGACGTTACGGTTATATCCCTGGTGGTTCATGTTGCTGAAGAGGTCAGGTGAGCGGGTAGACATTTTTGTTCACACTTGAACCACAATAGTTAAAAGGAATAATACACAGAAAGAAATTTTTTTTTAATAAAATTCAGTTAAATTTAAATGTAATAAAGTGGTGAAGATATTATTTGTGCAAGAAATTTTGATTATATGTCATATTTTTCAATGTTTAATTTCACTTGGTGATTCCTAATCTCAAACTAAATTTCTAATTATATTTTATTCTTTTTGATAAATAACTTTTAATACATTTTAGAGCCGAATTGCAACTGTATTTTCTCATGACATAATTTTAAGGAATAATTACATTGATATCTCCTAATATTAACATTTATTATACTGATATATTTATTATTTATAAAATTATACTTATTTTTTTATTTTATTATTGATAAAAAGTATGGTGTATAAATTATACATAAAGTATAAGACGTATGCATATATTTTTTTTAAAAAAAATAAAGTGTAAAAATAATATATAAAGTAAGAAATGTAAGTATAATTTTTTAAATAATAGTGATATCAAAAGTAATAAATGTTAATATTAGGAGAGATTAATGTAATTACTCCTAATTATAATAGTGGCACGGATGTGAAAAATTTAGAAATGAAATTTTTTTATACAAAATCCAATCAATTTTTTTTATCCATATTATTAAAAGACAACAAACTTATAATAATGTATAATAATTAAAAGAATTAATGAGCATATTTATTTAATTAAAAAAATCACATTAAAAAACATCCAATCATCATGCATAAATCTATCCCAAAAAAAAAAAATCACCATGCATAAATACCAAACAATTTTTATCCTTCTGAAAATTGAAACTTTTCATCTATCGACCGAGCAGGTGCAGGACTTTAAAAATAGTCTTCTTACAACAGCTCTTGGTCGCGGTCGGAACTTCCAGGCGCAAGCTCAAGTCAAATAAAAGAAAAGAACGCGGTCTCTCTGGGTCTTGTGTCTGAGTTCGAGTTCGAGTTCGAGTGTGATCTACTTCTCTTTCCTTGATTCCTTCGGTTTTCGCTGTTTGTGCTGACCCATTTCGAGCCCCGGTTCGTAATTCGGGTCTCCGGTTCTGAGCGCGGGCTACAACTGAAATGCTCTCTATGCAATTTGTCCAGTTCTAGCTTTTTCTCCAGATTCATCACTATGTTACCAGGTGAAAGTGTTTTGTTTTTTATATAATTTTTAATTTTTCTGCTTCTGAGCTCTTTCCAATTTTATTCCCTGTTGGCTTTTCTTAATAATAATTATTCTTTTTGGATTTTCCAAATTGGGCTGTTTCTCTTTGTGTGGTGTATGAAATGAATTTGGCAAATTGGGGCAAGTTGAAGTAAACCACATCAGTTGGGGCTTGTGTGTGTATGCAGTCCATTTTGTAGTGTGCCTTTTTGAGATGCATCCAGTAGGGACCATGACCCTCTGTGATTTGGAATCCCTTTTCCATCATTAGGGATTCGGTGAAATCCAGATACTGATAATGACACTGACAGCAAAGCGTCTTAGTATGTTCTATGTAACATGCTTTAGAGTGGATTGACATGTTGCAATATGGAGAGTTTAATTTACTCAATTTATCTTTTTAGCTCCTGCGAACAACTAGGTATGGAATAATGGATTGGGGCAGTGCAGACATGAAAATTAAAGTTCTTGGTTAGCAGCTACAGTGTGTAGTTCCCATTAATGCAGACAAAGGATTCCTTTCTGCACTATTCCCATCTCAACAGATTCTTCCACAATAAGAAGGAGGGGGGAGATGTTGAATTTAGCCACATACATATACAGTATGTATCTATTCCAGAATTTAGAACACCAAATCAGATATTAAAGAGTTGTGTACCTCTTGTAGACATTTCGGAAGAATTAATAGATCTCCAAGAGATTCGGATCTTCCCCTCCTTCTCCATCTCGTTGTATCTGTGTTCTCTCAATGGGACAGTGAACAACAGATAAGGTTAGGAGTGGAGAGGGGATCTTGGCCTTTATAAAATAATCAGTAATCCTAGTTTCCACCTATCATGGGCCCTAAGTTATCAAGCCCTACATATAAACCAATACACTTACACATTGGCCTCAGAACCTAATATATTGGTGATTTCCTAACCCATAGGATCACATTATAGAATATGGGCTTCAAGGATTATCAGGTTACCATCCAACCAATTTTTAGTAAACAATAAAATACACAATGAAGGGCAGCCCAAATATAGAAAATTCTAACAGGAGACTGATAGGAAGGCTTTTAAATTTTTTGAATTAGTTCTCAATGTCATCTCAGGTTACGAATACGATATTGATGATCTGTATCAAGAAGCTCAAACGAGATGGCTGAAGCCTGCAGAAGTGATGTACATTTTGCAGAATCATGAGAAGTACCAGTTCACCCAAGAGCCCCCTCAACAGCCAACCAGTAATGTCCATATTCTCTTTATCTAATTGATCATAGAAATAAATGGCAGCCTTTGCTATTCCTGTTTGCTACTTGATATTGACTACATGTTGCTGATTTTCAACATTACCAATTGATTTTCTTAATAGGTGGATCCCTGTTTCTGTTTAACAGAAGAGTCGTGCGTTTCTTCCGTAAAGATGGCCATAATTGGCGGAAGAAAAGAGATGGAAGAACTGTGGGAGAAGCACATGAACGGCTTAAGGTGCATTAGAAGTGTTTATGCTGTTATGCTTATTAGCTTTCCATGAAAAAGGAAAACCTCTTTGTTTTTTTATATTGTGTCTTGATGCAGCTTACGTGAGCTCCTATCAACTGCCCCTTCTTTTTCCTTTTAGTCATGTGTAAAAATTATTTACAACAGCATACTTAGTAATTGTACCAGACTAAAACCTTGAAGTTTTCAAATTTGAGCTTCTTCTTCAATTTTTTCTTTTTATTTATTGAAGGCAAGTGATTAGTGTAAATAATTTTGACATTGTTGTCCTAATATCTTGGTGTGCATGATATTCCTATTTTATTTTTGTTTGTTTGCTTGCTTTAAATACAAAAGGTTGCAAATGTTTAGAGGGGGGTCTTAGTGGTGAAAATGCAATCCATAAATGTATTTGCTTGAGGGGCAAAATTTTTTAGCAATCCTGAATTGTGTTAGAAAAAATATATTCAAAACTTTGATAGATGTCTCAAACATGGTGACACAAGGCCCTATTAAAAAATATTTAAAAATCCTCATTGGAAGTTTCATTTCCAAATCTATTTCCTAGCCCATCTCTGCAAGATAGAGAGCTTCCAAAATGAATTGGAAAAAAGTATAAATACCTTATCAATCAAGTACTCTATTATGCATGAGATATAACTGATTCTCTGTTTCGTGGTACTTATTTAGCACTTTTTTTAAAATATAAATCACTTACTGTTGCTATATTGATGGCTTTGGGTCAACATTTGTTTTGAGATGGAATTCCACATACTGATTCCCTTAATCTGAGTGATCATACTAATCCACATGGCTAGGTTGGAAATGTTGAAGCCTTAAATTGTTACTATGCACATGGAGAGCAGAACCCCACTTTCCAGAGGCGGAGCTATTGGATATTGGAACCGTGAGTAAATTTTAACTATTATCTAACTGTATATCCCTCACACTGTTAAGCTTATCACCACATGTTGTATCTTTTAAAATGAACATACAAACATACAAGATTAAATGTTAAACTAACTGTACCTAACAAACATACAAACATAAAAACTAAATGTTAAATGAATTGCCAAGATTAAATTATCTTGACTTTCAAACACAATTAACCTTCAGTATACATAGCTATTCTTGAGATATATTTGTTTATATGTTATTGTTGCAGTTGTTCATATTCACTCATATGCTATAGTTTCATGGCAGGGCACACGAGCATATTGTTCTTGTGCATTATAGAGAAACAAGTGAGGTGAGTCTTCACAACATGATGTCAGATAAACATAATAATAGTACTTGTAGCTTGTGAGTAGTGTGCCCTCTGGAAAAAATGGGGACAGGAGTCCTTTTATGCAAGATGGTTCATGTCCTACCCTATTTTTGAAAAGTTATTTTATGCACTTCCTCCCTTTTCGGTGTTCATTTCAATGGCTGTTTTGTGAAATTTCAACCCAGTTCAGTATTTTTTTTTTTTCATTTCTGTATTCCCTTAATATTTACTATTGAAAAATGACCTATGTAATAGTCCATAAGCTGTTTATATTTCTTCTTTAAGTTCAGTATGTTGAGGTTTTCTTTTCTTCATCATTCATGTTAGTACCATATTGTAACTGTAGTTTTTTTTTTTTTTCTGATCTCTTCTCTCTCTCTCTTGTTTTCTAGTTCCAAAACTCCCTAATAAATGTACATGTATGATTCCAAAGCGAAAAATATGTTCATCTAATAATTTTATTTTATTTTTTTTGCACAAAACAATTCTTCTACTATCACTCAGATGTATATAACATCAGAAAACTATATTGTAATGAGCTAAAGTCACTCCTAATGCTATCTCTTAACTTTTTGAAACTTCATCTATTCCTTACCTTCGAATATGCACTTTTCTTTCAGAATCCAGCAAGAAATTTACATACCCAAATGCCTATATGTCAAATGCCAAGCCCTAATTTTAAGAACAGATGCACCTTGGATTGCCATTTTCTAGTGGACTATGATTACTCATGAAGCTTTGTATTAAATTCTCTCAGACAATGACAACTGATATTAAAAAAAAAAATGGTGATTATTCTTAGAGATTTCTAATGTCCTGCTGCTTTTCTGCAATAATTACTTTATTTTTTGATGGCTTAAGGCCTCAAATGAAGATAAACTTAAACCTTCTTACAAATCATATTCGGTGTCTTGAATGGCACTTATCTGATTTATTGACCAGTAGAATAGCAATAGGGTTGTGCAGTCCAGCTTTGAGTTTGGCATTACTGTTTGCACTCACATGTTGTAGGGAAAGCCCAGTTCTGGACCTGTCACACAATTGTCACCAGGTTCCTCTTCTGCGTTTAGTCGGAGTCCTAACTCATATACTACTCAGAACCCAGGGTCAACATCCATGGTTGGTGATTCATATGAGCCTAATCAGAGTTTCTCCAGTCCTGGATCTGTAGAAGTTTCCTCTGATGTATTCACTGGGAAAAATGGAAGGGGTCACTTGGATGGAACAGATGCAGAATCAGGAACCTCAACTGAACTCGAGGTTACTCAAGCTTTGCGCCGATTGGAGGAGCAGTTAAGTTTGGATGAGGAGAACTATAAAGAAATTGCTCACCTCTGCAGTGAGCATGAAACTGCACATTATTCAAACTTTCAGCAAAATCCAAGGGTGATCAGCAAGCAAGATAAATCTGCAGCTTTCCCTGATCCAGGTGACCAGTGGCAATCTTATGATGGATACAATGGAAGACAAGGTAATTTAGACAAACTTGAGCTTTTGATAGCACATACATGCTTCAAGTCAGTGAAATATCTGAGTCCTTAAGCCAATATTGTGTTTTAATGTGTTCGGGTATAGATGTTTGTCTTCTACATATCTAACTGATGCCTATGGCATCTTCCACCCACCCAGCCAATTTGCTGTAATTGTTGAGTCAAATTTAGAGCATGCCTGTTTAGGTTAAGTTAATCCAAAGCTATCATAGCCACAGATCTCCTTGTTTGGTACCATTCTGTATTGTGAATTTTCTGTCGGGAAAACCTTATTCCCCGATTGTTATATGCTCGTTGTTTAATGTGAATCTTAAAAGACATGTAGGATGCTTATTGTGAGTTAAGTAACCAGAAAAAATTAAACGAGGTTCAAAACCACTGCCTCACAACTAGATTTCCTGTATTTGGCACTACTCCTGCAAGAAACTCAAGGGATCCCAGTAAAAACATATAAAACATGCAGAACAGCCTATTAAAATTTAATGTGGAAAATTCCTTATGTTGTTATGTGATATATGAAAAAGTAGTTTTTCTTCTTTTATGGTTGAGAAATAAAATAGAAGTGTTCCTTCCAGTTTTGATACATGGCATGTGGCCAAAGGTTTACTCATGAAGTCATTGTGGTTATTGGGTTTGGATCTGCTCGATAAGTTTTTCCTTAAAATGAGTTATTCATCCATTCAAAGCCTTTATTTTTTTTTCTTTCATACTCATAATTTCAAGTCAAATTCAGCTCTAGATCATATTCGCATTTATTCCACAAATTCTCTGTAGTTTGTTTTCTCTTCTCTTTATCATTAACATCAACTGGGAAGAAAGGAAAGTAAAAGTTGCTAAAAGGAGTGTATTTTTTTTTTGTAGGTGACAGTAGTAAATATTATCAAGAATTACTTGACCATGATTGCCCTGATGGAAATGAAAAGGCTTTATCTTGGACGGAGGTGTGGGAATCATGTGAGCCCTCATCTGTGGCCAAGTTACCACTGAAAAATGTATACAATCCAGCTGGAAATGTGAGTATTGCTAAGACATATTTAATGAAATTTACATCATTTTGCAATTTATGTTTGCTCAGATGTCCAAATGACTTTTTTATATGTTTCTATATTTCTTAAAGCAATTGTATTATTTCCAACCATCTCATTTCAAATGATATTGATGTTCATTTTTCTTCTTACTACTTGTTAAGAAATAAAATGTTTGATACTTAAAGCAGGAAAAGTCAATATCATCTTCAAGAAGGGAACCAAATTCCAACCAGGAAAACAATGACTGGCTAAACTTCCACGGTTATAATGCTGAAAACTGTATGATTTACTCTCGCCTTATTAACTTCACAATATTTTTGGCATATATTGGAATTTCTTCAACCTCTCATACCTCTCCCATGTTACCAGCTGTTTCCTCACTTCCTGAAGGCATTGGTGGAGTCAGATTTCCTCAATATTCTTCTATGGTAAAAACTCAAGAAATTAACTCTGACTACCATGCAACATTGTTTGACCAAAGCCAAATTGGAGCACCTCTGGATGCAGATTCAAGCTTGACTGTTGCACAAAAACAGAAATTTACTATTAGGGTAGTCTCCCCAGAATGGGGTTATGCCACCGAGACTACAAAGGTTTGTGCTTTCAATGATAACTCTTTTGATGCCCTATGCAATGATTTATGTCTCTGCTTAAGTTATTGGTATCTTCTGAACGATGAAACTCTTCTTACTTTTGATTCTTATTTAAGCTTATAGCTTACCTAGGTTCCTGAAGAGCTTTAGAATCTATACGTAACATGGTTGAAATCTATATTAAGTTTTTGTGGTATAATGCAATTATATATAAAGACCAGTCTATTTATAAATAATTAGGAAAATGTCATGCAAGCTTGTCGCTTTGAACATGTAAGACTTAACTAGTTGGGGCATATACCTTGTCTCTTTCCTTTTCAAATTTCTTTATCTTCAAATGATATGGTACTATTGATGCTGTTTAAGTTTGATTTCTAAAGCCCCAAGTTCTATGCATAGGTCACCATTATTGGGTCTTTTCTCTGTCATCGTTCGGATTCTGCATGGGCTTGTATGTTTGGTGATGTTGAAGTTTCTGCTGAGATAATTCAGGATGGTGTAATCTGTTGTGAAGCTCCATCTCACCTTCCTGGAAAGGTTACTCTGTGCATTACTTCTGGAAATCGGGAGTCCTGCAGTGAAGTCAGAGAATTTGAGTATCGTGATAAGACCAATAGTTGCACTCGCTGTATTTCATCGGAAACAGAAGCCAGTAGAAGTCCAGAAGAGCTGTTATTACTTGTTAGATTTGCGCAGATGCTCTTTTCTGCTTCAACTATAAAGAATGACAACATAGAATCTGGAAGTCATCATCTGGTAAAACAGAAAGCTGATGATGATTCATGGAGCCATATTATAGAGGCTTTTCTGCTTGGGAGTGGAACTTCATCTGGTACTATTAATTGGCTTCTTGAAGAACTTTTAAAGGATAAGCTACAGCTGTGGCTTGCTTGCAGATCCCAGGAAAGAGATGAAGAGACAGGCTGTTCTTTGTCCAAGAAAGAGCAGGGGATTATACACATGGTTGCTGGGTTGGGTTATGAGTGGGCCTTGAACGCTATTCTCAGTTGTGGTGTAAATATAAATTTCCGTGACATCAATGGGTGGACTGCCCTTCATTGGGCTGCACGTTTTGGAAGGTAATAGAAAACTTTAGAGTGGTTTCTATTATGTTAATTGATTTTTTTTTTTTCGGTGAAAGATGTTGATATTGCTATACAATATAGCTTATGAAGATAGAGAAAGCATTTGTACTTCAAAGTGTTGAACAAAATATGCTTGATAAAATCTGTATAGAAATCTGTATTTTTTCCTCAGCAGAAAGTAATTCAAATAGAAGGAAAGAGAAGAAGGAGAAAAAAAGGAGAATAACTTTTCTTATCTCCTATTAGAAGGCATGAAACACTGAAATGACAGCCGAAAGATATGATAAGTGTTTCAGAGATTCAAGTCTGAAATTTTCATTTTCAGAGATGCAGAATGCAGGACAGAGATAATGAAGACAGAAAAGGATAAACACAGCTGAATTGATATCAAAATACACTGTTATGTCAAAATTTGAAGTTAACAAAATCCTTGTAGCAGTTCTATTGGCTTACTGTCTGTAATACCTTGCCAAGTATCCAGGTAGTCAAATGTTAGAAATTGATGACAGCGCTGAGGGTATAATAAACACAGGTGGCAGTGTAGCTTCCCATATCAGAAATAGCAAGTTTCACTCATTCTTGAACATGTATAAAATGCCTAATCTATCAAAGCAAATGCTTAGTTTTATTTCCAATAAAAAAGATTGGTTCATCCAGTCATCTTCCATAACTGATGATCATATCAAGATTAATCAATGAAACTCGTGATTCTTTAGAAACCTTTATAAATTAGCTGTCCCATTCTCAAGTGTTCTGGATGTTGTGTCACTAAAGTATTTGTTATTCCATGATAGGGAAAAGATGGTTGCTTCGCTCATAGCTTCCGGTGCATCTGCTGGAGCAGTGACTGATCCAAGTGCACAAGATCCAATTGGTAAAACTGCTGCATCTATTGCAGCCAGCAGTGGGCATAAGGGACTGGCTGGGTATCTTTCTGAGGTAGCTCTAACAAGCCATCTGTCATCCCTCACTCCAGAAGAGAGTGAGCTTTCTAAAAATTCTGCTGAGCTTGAAGCAGATTTAACTGTTAGTTGTGTCTCCAAGGAAAATTTTACAGCCAGTGACGATCAAATTTCACTCAAAGATACCTTGGCTGCTGTCAGAAATGCAGCTCAAGCAGCTGCACGAATACAGGCTGCTTTTCGTTCACATTCTTTTAGGAAACGGAGAGTGAGAGAAGCTGCTGCAACTGCTGCTGGTAGAAATGGATATGGTATCAATGCAGGTAGCATTGATAACATTCCAGAGCTTTCTGTTATGTCAAAACTTGCCTTTCGGAACTCACGCGAATACAATTCAGCTGCCTTATCAATTCAGCAGAAATATCGAGGTTGGAAAGGTCGCAAAGATTTCTTAGCATTGCGCCAAAAAATAGTGAAGATACAGGTAATAGATGTTAATTTTGAAGTTTGACCAGACAAAATGAATTCAAGAGCTATGTGGATATTATTCTTATTTGTATATATAACCAGCACACATGATACTTTGAAAAGTGAATAAATTTGCTTATTAAAGCAAAAAAGAACAGATATAGGTGGACAAGACATGTACATGGATACATCAAATTGCAACAAGAGCTGTATAATCAACCTCAGTTATTTCTAATTTATTTGGGCAGGCGCATGTGAGGGGTTACCAGGTTAGGAAGCATTACAAGGTAATTTGGGCAGTTGGAATCTTGGAAAAGGTTGTGCTACGATGGCGAAGAAAAGGAGTTGGTTTACGAGGTTTTCGACAAGAGGTGGAGACAATTGATGAAAGTGAAGATGAAGATATTCTCAAGGTGTTCCGCAAACAGAAAGTAGATGTAGAAATTGAAGAGGCTGTTTCTCGGGTGCTATCCATGGTCGATTCTCCAGATGCTCGTCAGCAGTATCATCGCATGCTTGAGAAGTATCGTCAAGCTAAGGTAAATTGGGCTAAAAGGAAATTGTTGGACTTGGATCCAAGCAGTAATATCTCTCTAGATAATTGCACTTGTTGAATTGAGAATAAGCAACAGAGTTTTGCATGAGGCTTCAATAGGGCATTTTCTTACTGTGAGAGCTATCAATGCTTTTTACTTTAGAGTGCCATTGTTTTGAGCAATGAGTAACTTGTCAATTCTTTTGCAGGCTGAACTTGCCAGCACGAGTGAAGAAGCATTGTTGTCAACTTTTGTAGGGGATGCTTCCAATATGGAAGATGATTTATGTCAATTTCCCTGGGAGCAACTCTAGCCTCACAAGCTTTCACTGCATCAGCATTTAGATGGTCTTAACCCTTTAGTTTGTAAAGCAGTCTAAATTGTATAGTGATAGTGGCGATGAACATTTACTTTATAAAATGTAAAATGGCCTTGAATGCAGGTACAATTGGGTTTTTAAATTCAATGGAGTAAGTTTCTTTCATATTTCCTTGCGTGTGCTCGTAGCAATTTCGATATCGCTTGTGGCACCCTCTTTCTTTTGTAGGAGAGCAAAGCATTTGGAAGTATTGGATCATTGGATTGTATGTAGGAAGAACATGCATCATAGTTGGCTTCTCGGTTTTTTGAGTAAATAGTATTTGTAGTTACTCTTATTATATTGAAGCATTAGTAATGAATTTATAAAGGAATGCTCATGCACTTGCCCTGGCCACGTTCTTTCTTATAACATCCCCGTAACATATCTTTTATCGTTAATATAACTTGAGCGCCTGTAAAATGTAAATTTTGGTTTGCATTTGGGTCAGCTAGGCCTATCGGTTGCAACAAAAGGTAGAATTTCTCCTTTTTCTTGTAATGTTTAGAATTTGATGCTACATTTCTTTAGACGATGTCAAAAATTTTACTGAATCAATCAAATAATATTGGGTACACTGCACATGCACAGAAAGTAAAAATTTTATTATACCAAAAAAAAAAGTAATAATTGTATAGTTTCTATTGATTGTTCAAAATGTACATATATATATATATATATTACATACAATTTATTTACACATTAAATATTTTTATCTCTTTAATATTATTCGTTAATATTAATAAGTTTTTTTTTTAATTTTTGTTACTCCTTTGACACTAAAAGGTCAGAAAATGAAAGTCCACACCAAGTGCTTTTTAAGGTTTAAGGATTAAAATCTATATATCTGAAACCCATTGTAGCAAGAATCTTGATTTGGTAGCGACCACAGATGTTACTCAAAAACCAAAGTCAAAACAAGGACCACACTAACTGTGGGCGTGTGCATGCTTGGTGCTGATAGAGCCACTCCCAAAGTTGGAGTATGTCTTTGAGATGATGAGGAGGCATAATAAACATTTTTTCAAAACAAGCTTTAACCCACCAAAAAAAAAGCTTTAACCAAACATTTGTCTCCAGCGGCCATGTAACAAGATCGGAAGCTTGAGCTGAACAACCTCGCAATTCAGAAGCTTATACAAGAAAATAACCAGAAAATGACCCTATTCCTTCCTCTATTGGTATTCGAGGTCTCAAACCCGGAACTCAAGTAATTGCTACCAACACTTGAAACTGAAATGACCAACCAGCAACCAATGTTGCATCAAGGTCATACTCATACATTAATAACCACCATTTTAACCACAATTATTACAACACAATCACATATACAGTAATTATCATTTGTTATTTTTAATGCCCATATAGACTGCATAAAAATTTAATTACTCAGAAAAGAAAACCAGTCACTTGTTCAGACAAAAAAGCTTAGAACTGCTTCGGCAATCAAACACTATAAAAACATTATTACAAGAAGCATAAACCAATAGAGGTAAATTGGAGCGAGATGCTTGGAGCCCACATCTCAAATCAGAAATATGTCGAAGTTATAAACATCCAATACCCATTGATCTTTTGACAATTTATCCTTGAAAGCGTTTTAACCAATCACAACAGAAAATTCTAAACGGAAAAGGCACAATTAAGCGTTCAACACAACCAACCAAAAAGAACCCATTTTCAATTTCAAATGTCCAATGCCAAACAGCTAAAGGCAGACTTCTTCTATGGCCTTTCAGGTCACATATTCGATGGTCTGCCTTCATGCGTAGTTCAAACGGAATATGTCATTCAACACATAATAGCTTCCCTGTGGTGTTGGAATCAAATGGAACATCTGAGAACAGAAAGAGTGACAAGTTTAGTCATCATGAAAGATAACAGAACTTAGGGAAATAGTAGATGAGAAGACAGACTAAAGCAAGAAAGAAAGAAGAGGTGCCCATCAGAATAAAATAAATATTTCTACTCACACGAGAAAAAGCAAATATACTATTCTTAAACAGTATAAAAGCACATGTAACTGCCCCCATAATGCTACGAAATTGAAAATACCTGCAAAACTCTACATGCAGGCACCATTATTTAGTGAAATGACAGGATTTGGACAACCCATCATTTCCCCAATTAACAAATCTACGCAATCTATAAGTGATATGAAACGCCATAGTGACAAAAAGATATACGATACCCATCATATTACGTTACATGCAAAAGGAAACAAATAGTAATATCATCTTCACAGTATACTACTATGAAAAGGGATTCCCTTCCTTGGCCTCTATTTTTCTTCTCCTTCTCTTAAAAGCCCAAAGTATTGTTTTTCCCATAACTAAAATAGTTACAAATTAATCACAAAGCCCTGCCTGTGCCACTTACACCCACTTCCTACTTTTAAATAACTTCTTCAAAAGTTTCTTTATATATTGCAGTTTAAAGTCAGCTTTCAGTCAGATTTTAGAATTTAAAAACTGGTCAAGGCAAAGAAGGGAGAACAAAAGTCTTTGCAAAACCCAAAACTAGACCAATCTATTGGTGTCTAATGTGTAAATACAAAACTTTTGACCAACCTCCAGAAACACGGATTTAGCTCCAGTAACATGAGGTAATCACTTCAAAGTTCAAGGTACAGTATCACAGTGAGTAAGTACATCATAACCATCAACGTCACTACAAAGAACAATAGACAAATAAATGTAGATCTAAATGACCATCAAGTGTTAGCTTTTAAAACAAACAATTTCAGTTCCATCTAGGAATTAATTATTGCAGTCACATGAAATCCTTCTCTATCTTCTCTGTAATCAAAACCACCTTCATCCTTTACAAAAATTTTATCCTTTTCTTTGGTTACAAAGCAGATTATTACCAATATCATAAATATATCATCATTGGAATATAATCACTCTAAACGTCTTAGATGCCCAGTCACAGGCCATTTTCTTCTAGCAACTGGCAGTTTATGCATCTTAGATTCTGATGTCTATAGAGTTAGAGCCTTCTTACAGTTAAGAATTTAGTTCTTCTTTCCGGGGTACAAATTTTCATTTTAGATTAAATGTATGTCTATCAAAGCTCATGTTACTCGCTAAAGTCGTCGTCATTTATAGGAGCCAAGTCCTATAAATTGCAAGTACAAAGTAGCACGGCCAAAAAGCACTCTTCAGTAAATTTAGCGTAGAATGTCAATTGCATTTAAAGCAGAAATGGACATCAATATTATAGGACACAGCCACAAAACCAAATATATAGAAAAAAAAAAAACACAAGATTCAAGCATAGGTGATGTAACAACAATCTCACACGTGTTTAGCCAAATCCTAAGATAAGTAGGAAAGCAACGAAGATCTAAAAGCTTAAAGACCATATGCCAAAGCCACCCAGATCAAAGGGAATCATTTAACATTTGAAGTTGTGTCACTGTCAAAAAATAAATAAAAAAATAAAAAGAGGGATTGGAATTGTCAGAATCGTGAAGAAATGGATATTGTAATTTAAGGTAGATCCAATACCAATCCCTCACAAGAAAGAAACGCACTACGATTTAAGGAAGGTAGATCAATTACCAATCCTCAAAAAACATTCCAGTAATGAAATCTACCACTACCTATCAAGATTGATCAAGACAAGTACACGTGTCATCATTCAAACCCTCAAAATCTCCGCAAAGAAAAACAGCTCCCAAACCGATCGGCCATGAAATCAGACAAAAACCTTAAATTCAAAAAAAAAAAAAACGCGAAGCAGCAGCAGAGCAAGAATCCGAAAGATGAGGGTCCAATCGCGGGTGAGGAAATGGAATTGGGATGGATGGAAAGAAAGGAAGAAAGGAAGGTGTGAGAAACCTGGCTGAACTTGAGGGCGTGCAGCTCGCCGGCGAGCTGGAGGTTGCCGCTGACGAAGACGAGCATGCCGCCGTTGATGGCGGAGGGCTGGCAGTCGACGGTGGTGATGCTGTGCTGGCACTGCTGGAAGGGAAGGCTGGTGAGCTTGGCGACGATGTTCTGGGCGCCCTGGATCTTCTGGCCCTCGAAGGTGAGCATGGAGCCCTCCTGGTACAGATTCGCGAGCCCCGCGCGGTTGCCGTCGAAGGTCGTGTAGTAGTGCTCCACGAATGCCGTTGCCAACGCGTCTGGATCCATCTCTGTCGCTCGCTCGCTCGCACCTGATCACCGCCCCACCTCGTTTCCGCTTAACACTCACGCACAAGCGCAAGCACTCCTAAGATGTGCTGCTGCTACCGAATCCCGAGTCTCCCTTGGTGATAAATAATAGAGACCAGCGCTTTTTCATAATATTTTTTAAAAAAAAAATTAATTTAATTTTGTATTTTATTAAAGAAAATTAGTAAATAGTAAAAAAATTTATTTGGATTGAAGCTTTTTTTTTTTTTTTTACCTCTTATGATTAGATTTAGCATAGTTGTAAAACTCCAACTGTTTTTTTTTTTTTTGGCCGATGGATCATTTAATAAATAACCTAGGTTTTGTGTCCTTCCAAAGACCTATGATTTCAATAATAAAATACAAATGTTGAGAGTACTTGCAAAAGAGATTTTGATATTCAAATAAATGATTTCTCAAAAAAGAATAAATCAAATTAATAGACTGGACATGATAATTAGATTGCAATTTCAATCCATTTATATCCAAAATATTTTTAAATCGATGTAGCATTGATAGGATATGCTTTTCGGTCATTAAATCTTCTTTAAAAAGAATTTGTTTTCAATGACTATAATTTTTAAATGCTAAGTCAAATAATACTATCAACATATGTTAAGATTCCATCACGTTACAAGTTCCTAATCAATCCAGTTGAATCTAATCACTTTTCTGTCAAAACCTAATGAATTAGATAAAAAATTAGAAAAAGAAAATCAATTTAAATTGGATCAAAACAAGTTGATTTTTGTGAGGTTTTTAATTTTTTTTTACTGTGATTTCTTTTTTAGCTAATCAAATTAGTTGGAGCAGATTTTACAATTATGAGAAATTACAATTAATTTTATTTTGTTGTTTGAGTGATTTTTTTCTTCAGCTAATTGAAAAATTAAAAAGTAAATAAGTTCATCTACAACTATAAGAACTAGCTATTTCAAAATGAATCAAGTTTGCTGGGTTAACTCAAATAATCTAACAAATGAACTAGGCTAACTAAACACACATTTTGTATGATTTTATCTTGACTTGATTTTGGAACAACTCGACAACTGGAAGGAAATTTATTCAACTAAAAAATGTATTAAAAAAAATTAGAACTCTTAAATCATAGATAAATCTTCTTTCTATTTTATTTTATCCCTTTCATATCTTTTTGTAACAACACAAATTGGATTTCTCACATGTTACTTCTAAGATTCTAACTTGATATATCACTCGAACATGATATGATCATCCCAAATAAGCTAGGTTCATAAACAGTAGAACATTTGCAGTTGCAAGCATCAACAAGTTTTTAATAAAATTAGTTAATGATAGAAATAGTTTAATAGTGCATAAAAAGTAATAGAATTAAATTTAATCGTTTTCTAAAATATAAAATAAAATATTTAAATCGTCGACAGCACGGTTCGAACCATCGCGGGCGAAGCCCAACAGATTTCAAGTTTGTCGCCTTAACCACTTGGACATATCGACCAACTGGATGCTGCTGGTCGTAATGTACTTATACAAATCTGTCATTGTGAATTCAAACTACGCTCTGGAGTTACCATTCGGAAAGAAATGAAGGTTTTTCTCAAAAATGGTCATTGAAATTACGTATACTGTACAAGTGCGCTTCATTCACCAACCCTTTGCAACAGACTATGCTACATTTTCATAATTATTATCAAAATTTTAAAAAAAATGTATATTTGGATGATTAGAATGAAATATATTTTCTAAATATTTAAAAATTTTAATTTAAAATTGTTCTCGTAAAACTTTGAGTAATTGGTGTAAAATACTAAAATTACAGGTGCTCAGAAGTCAAAAACAATATATTACGTCCTGCTAAAATGCAAAATAATTGAAAGCAAAAATTAATTTTAGAGTTGAGTCCTCTTTTTTAGTAAGCGAAAAAATGAGATATAGGTTAAGTTGTTCATCATCTCAAACCGGATATAGTGCGTGACAAGAAACTACATATATTTAGGGCATCAATCTCACCACACCAATGTTGAAACCAAAGCTAGGAGCACTTCATTACCCAAAAAAAAATTAAAAAAGTGAGGAGTACATTTCAACGAAAGATTGCCACGCATAGCAAGAAAGGATTTGTTCCCAAATAACCTGAACGACAAACTGGGGACCATTTAACTTACTTTGGCTTCTAAAATTACTTACAAGATTCCAAATTAAAAGAAATCATGTCACTTTCTTTTTGAAAAAAGAAGTCTTAAGACATGACATGAGAAGAGGAAATGAATATTGAGACCACCTCCTCCCTACAAAGTATTATCCAACAAGATACGAACAACTGACATTACAAGTAAAGCTCATCTTACTCGGATTTTACCTTTGCTTATAACTAAACTACACCCATGTAAGTAATAAGGTAAAGTTAATGATTTTGTGACGTGTCAAACAAAAATTGGTGTGACTAAAATATGATACCAATGCAAGGAAAAATAGTAATAGAGTCAAGAAATCCAGAACCGGAAATGTACAAATCGGCCAAAAATTGGTGGATCACTCATACTATACAGTACAATGTATCAGTTACATGTTTGAAAGCCGAATTCTGGCAATGTTAGGAACAAAAGCAAGCGAAGTTGCTGTGAGTGCTCATCAATCAGCATCTTTATTGTAAGTCATATATACATGGTGGATGGTGCACTTACACCCCTTTTGTTGCCAAGAAGCTAAATTTCATTTCTTTCACCTGAATCAAACTCTTATGATACATACATCAATGCCCAGATAAACGTGACGTGCCTAGGCTTAGAGCAGTGTGATGCACAAGGATGAGACACCAGAACCTGTATTATAATACACCAGAGGCTTCAAATTCCCCTCGATCATTTCCAATTGGCAGTTACCATGGATGAGACTGTCTTTACATGGAAGAATCAATGGGTTTTGATACCTTAACAACCAATTAAAACTCATTTTCAACCAATCAAACTTGGCTCCTATGTACACTCCCTGCCACAAAAAACATTATTTTTAGGCTAAGGATCTTCAAGCAAAGCACAAAAAGACAACGGAATAGGGCATAAATGGTAGAATCAACCATTTCTGCAGTCTACAATTCTTTCTTTTGTTTTCATTCTTCCATCCCTCTTTTTCTTTCTGATGAGATAGTAAGGTTCTTAAGGCTCTTATGAAAAGAACCATTTAACTTTTAAAGTGGAGAAGTACTAAAATAAGCATTGGCTGTTAAAAAGGGAACTTACTCTCAGGAGACTTCTGAATCTATTTATGCACTTCTATGTGTCCTGGAGTGCAGACAGTGATGCTTCTATTATCACTAATCCTCTGCTTTAGATCAGTGTACTGCATTCTTCTTTTCAAGATGACTGGAAAAACCGTGAAACTTCTCGATAAAGCTGTTCAGCTTCGAATGGTTTTGAAACATAGCCATCCATGCCGCACCTCAGGCATTCCTCATGTGTAGCCTGGATCACATCTGCAGTCATGGCTAAAATGGGCACGTGCCGGTTTGAAATATTCTCAAAGGCTTCCGCAGACATTTCTCTGTTCATGCTATGTTCCATCTCCCGAATTGTCCTTGTAGCTTCAAACCTGATGGAGAAGATTGCATATTAGCAACTAGTAAGTGTCACATACATGATGGTAATTGTATTTTAGAAGTAACAATTATATAAACTTAATAAATATATTTTTTATTTAGAATTTTCAAATGAATTGTGGCATTGCTGTGGCAAGAAGTTAGAGTAGAAGCGCTTTGTGTGTTCTATATACATTAGAAGAAAGTATTCCTGTTGCATACCCATCCATTTCTGGCATTTGAATATCCATGAAACAGGCATCAAACTGATGGGGTGGCTTCAGGGAAGAGATGGCTTCTTTTCCACTGCTAACACAAACCACATCAGCTCCATACTTTTTCAAAGCGCCAGCTGCTACTGTGCGGTTCACACTATTGTCATCTACAATTAGAATTTTTCTCCCACGGAGAAGATGGCGAAGAGACAAACTTGGGAGCTCCCCATTTCGAGGATTCCGCTTGCTCCGAACACCCATTGCCCGTTGTAGTGAGGCAGCAAGCATACTTGCTCTCAGAGGTTTCGTGATGACAGTTGGATTATGAACACCCGATGTTACAGTACTTGCTCTAAAAGAACTACTAGAATTAACAAGAATGAACAGCTTCAGAGGAACCCCATGATCAACCATCCTTGTGTTATTTACAAAGTGAGATGAAACGCCTGAATCTCTATCCCAGACCTCCTGTTCAATCAGGACCATATTAATAACCATATTCCCATTGCTTATGGTGGACAAACCTTGATTTAAATCTGAAACTATTTCAACATGAATGCCAAGCCTTTGGATGTGATATCTCGACACTTTAGCTCGAACAGGTCTCGGGTCAATAACTAATGCAGTCATTCCCTGAAATTCTGAAGATGCAGGGTGAGGTTGGTTGTTGATTTGCTGATTTTTACACTCATTTGAATTGGGGCATCCATTGAAGACAGCTGTGAAAGTGAAAGTGGAACCAATCTTGGGTATGCTCACAAATCCAATTTCCCCATTCATGAGGCCAACCAAACACTTGCTAATGCTTAGCCCAATGCCCGTTCCTCCATGTTTTCGGGAGATGGATGGATCTACCTGCACAAATGGAGTGAAGATTTTTGATTGGGCTTCTAGAGGAATACCTTCACCTGTATCCTCAACAGATACAATCAAATTGATGCGATCACTGGAGGAGGATGAGAAAGAACCAAGGGGTCCCTCTTGACTGAAAGCCTGGAATCCTTCCCAGCTCCGGCGACTATCAACAACTGGGGAACCACTCAGGGTATTTTCTGGTGTTAATTCTGCGTCAACTTCTACTGAATGAACAATCTCCTCAACAAGATGGATGGTGACGAAGATATGCCCTTTGTGTGTGAACTGACAAACAATTACAGAATCAGTTTTCACTGAACTTATTCTAGAAATATACATACTACATCTCAATTTTTCTCTGCAGATAATCATTCTTGGCTGGAACACTGATAGAAAACTTTTTTCATTATCTTAAAGTATTCCATGAGACTATAATGACCGTGGCATGCCTATAAGGCAATTTACAACAGAGAATGTACAACAACGGCAGATTGCTAAATTCAAAACGATGTAAACCTTCAGTAGAACAGTAGGATGTCAGACTAAGTAAACTTTCATGATACATAGTGTTCTTCTTTCTCCCTATTGCCTTACCTTAATTGAGTTACCCATGAGATTCGTAATTATTTGTCGAAACCTTCCTGGATCACCTCTTAGCAGTTCAGGAACCTGATCTGATACATAAACTGCTAACTGTGCTCCCCCAACAAATAAATCATGAAAAGCCATGAGGTTATAATTAGACAATGCACATTTTGACAATTCCACCATGATAAAAGGGGAGCGGGAGATGAGATATATATTACCTCTACTCCTTTTCCTTGAGACTTCTCAGAAAATAGTGACAATACATCATCTAAAATTGCCCGTAAGTCAAAGAGCACAGCCTCAAGCTCTAGCTTACCAGATTCAATCTTTGCCTGGTCCAAAACCTCATTTATAAGTGACACCAGAGCTTTTCCACTGTCCTGTGCCGTTCTGACATATTCCTGTTGGGTTACATCTAGATCTGTGTCCATAAGCATATTCAACATCCCTGAAAATCCAATTTCAGAGCAAGGTCATGGCTGAAGAAGTTCTTCTTCTTATGATACCTACATAGTTAAACATTGACACTGCATACTATACCAAAAAGGAAGACTGAATTTACAACTCACCTAAAACACCATTCATTGGTGTTCTGATCTCATGTGAAACAGTAGCAAGAAACTGCAGTTTTAATCGATTAAGCCCACATGATCAGTATAAGTTAAGCCAAAACAAGAAATTACAAAGCAAATAGAAAAATGACATACCTGGGATTTTGCAACATCAGCTGCCTCAGCTCGTTTCTTAAGCTCCATCATTTTACGGCAATCATCTTCTACTTTGGCAATTCGATTTACAGTGGCATGGAAAATATGTCCAACAAGGAGTGCAATAACAAGGATGCCAATTGAAGTAGTTATTGCCAACCATGGCCACGGTGGTTTCTGTTTGAACCTGTTCAGCATCAAACTTAAATTTCATAAATAGTTCAAGACTTCAAGTCTTTGACTGCTTTCATATTTCAATCATTGTACTAAATTAATAAAATGAGTTGAACTCAATGACCCCCCCCCCCCAAAAAAAAAACAGTGTGACAATGCCAGATAAAATAACTCTAAAAACTGGGGATTGCTAACAGCTACAGTAATATATCATATGACATTAAATCATCACGTTATTAAATAGCATATCTTCTACCTATTTTGAGGTGGCACAGTTATGCTAACAAACTATGCTGAGCATTAAGAAGGACAGAGATATCAAACTCCTTCTGCAGCATTACTCTTACCTGCAGTGCATTTCATGCTTCCTGAAAGGATCTCCAAAGTTAAGAGTGCTGACATGATAGAATGCATCACCTGATACATTTGAACCATACATGGCAATTGGGTGGGTATCATTCGTAATATCATACACATTAACAACTACAGTTTGCTTGCTAGCAAGTTGCTGAAGTAATTTCTCCACTAATGACTCAACATCAAAGACCCCACCTAGATACCTGCACAACAGCAGCAAAAACATTAAAGTGCTGCTCTCTTACATTAACTGTGTTCGTGGATTTTTTTTCCCCAAATTAATAGCAGTATTGAGTTTCCCAGTAGATTAGTTACTTCAAAACTTTTAATTACCACAAGGGAAGAGCTAAATTAATGTTCTCCCCTCTTACATTAATTGTGTTCATGAATCATTTTCCCCAAATTTGAATGCAGTGGTTAAATACCCAGTAGACTAGTTACTTCAGAACTTCTGTTTACCAAAAGGGAATGAGCTAAATTATGTGAATGATAAAACATCTAATGGAGTGTCAGATCCAACAAATTCCAAAATTTATACACACCCATCAGTTGCTTGAATCCTTTCTTTTGGGTATGCATTTGTTGGAAGATCTCTCTTGTAGACAGCAAATGTCAGAATAACCCCTAGACGATTTGTTTTGAGAAGCCTGAATGGAGCAGTTAAAACCCCTTTGCCTGATTCTCTTGCACGCAACACATTTTCACGGTCTTCCTGTGAACAAGTGAATAACAGTGACAATCATAATTTCAAATGTTATTGCCATTGATTTTAAATATCAAACATGAATAATCAGTCCCAATTCAGCTTTGTGATGTCCACGAAATCAGAGACTATTCATATTTATTATTCTCCATTAGGAGTAGTCCCATGGAGAAAAGTAAGATAAAGGAAGATAGGAGTATGAACAACTACAATCTGGGAGCACAAGTAGTTTTGCCTTCAAAAATATTTTCCCAAAACATAATGAATAACCACTAAAAGGCCAGTCAAAAACCACAATATCAGGAAGCTAGGGCTTTAGAATAGATGGATTAAAACAATCACCAGAACATCTAAGGCTATTGTATAGCATTTTCATAATTTTCATAATTAACTATAAGTTGTTTAAATATCAGTGACGCATACTAATTGTTGTAGCTGACAAATTTAGTACTCCGCATATAATTTTACCAGAAGAAATTACAGAAATCTACCTTTCCAGAAAGCACGTCAAGAGAAATCACGTGCGAAATTGTATCTTGTGCAAAGATGACAGGAGCATATTCTTCCCGTATGGGGGATGGCTCCAATGCCTCTGGAGCATAATCATCCTTATGAACCGGGTTCTGCTCCAGGGTATCCATCCTCTTAATAGTCCAGCCCTGTTGCTTCTCAAATTGTTCCCTTTCAGAATGGAGCACCCTTACAGCATATGCAACACCACTTGTAAGGGGCCTCTCAAAAGCAGTTCTTTCTGTATACCTGGCAAAAGTTCTCTGCAGGTTTTAGAAGTTAGATTGATTTGTTGACATGAGCATCGCAGGTTACAAGAAACTGGGATCTTTTCTATCAAAAAAGAGAGAGAAGAGAGAAAAGGAAATTGGGGTCCTGTTCCAGCATCTTAAGCTCAGTTTACCTCATTAATAGGACATTAAGGTTTAAGACCCCAATATTTTGAATCAAAAAAAAAAAAAAAAAGAGAGAGAGACAAAGTAGACTGCACTCAATGCAATTAGACACTCAGATTAATGGCAACGAAATGAGTCAGAACCCCGTATTTATCCAAATCAAGCGATTGTGATCTCCAATTAACATATAAGATATCTTCGTTACTAATAAATGAAGACTTTTGACTTAAAAACATGAAAAGCAAAAGGTGAGCCGACGCAATTAATCACTTGCAGTGAGGAATTGAGTCCTGATACGCAAGATAGTAAATAAAGATTTGTTACCTGATCGATGGCGGAAGGGTTCTTGGCATGGTGGAAGGTTGAGATCAGAATGGACATGGCTTGGATATGGTTCATGCTCACATTAAACTGATCCTGCAGCATCCTGGCCCTCTCATCGCACATGCTCGCCAGAGTCTCTCTCCTCTTCTCAGTAGCTTGTAAGCTCATGCAGCAGAAGATCCACAAAGATACCATGGTCCAACCCAGCACCCATGTCAGCAAAAGCTTTCTCCACAACGCTCTCTTGACTTTCTTCGACCCAATATACTGGTAGTAGTAGTGCTGGTGGATTTTGCAGCCATTCCCCGAGATCTTCTCCCACCATCTGAGCCACATCTTGCCACCACCGCCGAGAAAACCCATCTTGGTGTCCGTGTTTCCACCGCTAATGAACCAATTGATGTAAATGACAGGCACAACCCAGTAACATAGCACCAAAAGTAGATGCCCCACCTTTAGACCAAACCCAACTACATGGAGCAAACTCATCCACAACAGTAACCAACACAAGTTAACTAGAAACAGTTCCAAGAGGTAGTGGGTCTGACCTCTAGCTGATTCCAGGTAAGCTGCTACTGAGAGAAACCACTGTCAAAACCACAGAATCTCCACAACTCTAAAACCCAATTGCTAAAAAGTTCTGGACCGGGGAGAGAAGGGAAATTCAAGAAATGAAGACGAACAACGACAATCACCTCCAAATCCCTCAAACCAAGTAGGTTTCAGGGAAAGAACCAAAAAAACAAAAAAAAGAAAAAGAAAAGAAAAGAAAAGAAAAGAAAGGAAAGAAGAGAAGTGACCCTGATAAGATGCTAGCTATCTTATCCACCCCAATAGCTTCAAATTCAGAAATGCAAAGGAACAACAAAATTTGAGGCAGACAAGAAATTCAAATACCCTTAAAAGAATCAAAGAATCACAAGATTCCGAGTTTCTAATTCTAAACAGAAATTGATACTTTTTATTATCTTGTCAGCTCCCAGCTACCAACCAAGACGCAGAACAAAAGCAGGGGCCAGAACTAACCTACAAAGATTCGATTTTTAGTTATCAAATCTGCAGTTATCCTCACACAATAAAGAAAACTCTAGCTTGCAGAGGTGCTTAATTTCCTAAAACCAAACATGAGAACAACATAAGCACGTGTGAGTGTTCAAGGTTTGACTCCCCCAGCAGAGATTTTTGAGAAGCATGACACTCCAGAAAAATAACTGAAAGATAAAACGTAGAATGGATGCAGGGGAAAATGAAGCCAGAAAGACTCAAAAACAATGAGTTCATGGACCTTGAGACAGCAGAATTTGCAAAAGAAAGACGATAAGAATATGGTGGCAAAAATGTTCTTCAGTATAGGCCATTATCACTTTCCAAAATATCCATTATCACTTTCCAAAATATCCACTCAAAAAAATATTGAGAAAATAATCGAGCATTGAATATTATTTTAACAAAATAATCATTGATATTAATGTTGTTAAAACTGCCGACAATAAATCAGTTATATTTTTAGTTTAGATTTAATTAATTAATAGTTTAAAATAACTAATCAGATTAAATAATATTATAAAAATAATTGATATATAATAATATAAAATTTATAAAAAAATTATAAAATATAAAAAGAATATCGAATTTTTTGAACAAACTAATAATGGATCGATTGAAATAATTTAACGGGTGATTGTTTTGACTGATTTTATTTTGTTTAAATTAATTTAATTATAAATTTAATTATAAAATTAAATAAAAATTAATTGAATTGTTGATTTATAATTAACCGATCGAATCTTCTAATTCGGTTCCATTTCAATAATAGAGGTTAATATATAAAAATATAAAAATAATATAAAATTTTTAGTATAATATGATAGAGAGGGCGTAAAAGGCATAGTCTCACTCAGCAGAAATCACTGATTTTCTCAACTTTCCTTTCCTTTTCGTTCACATCCCTATCCGTCCATGCCAGTAGTAGACAACTTCCACACGCTAAGTCGTTAACTCTCTGCGGCTTTGCATCGCTGTACTTTGCGCTTGACAAAAGTGCCCCTGCATGGGATCAAAATTTCGAGACTAAGCATCAACTTTTGTGCCGAATGGCATCAGATACCCGTACTTTTTCAAAATTGCCATGAGAGGACCCAGAGGTCAAAAGAGTAGGTAAAATGATAAGGCACACATGATTGGAATCTCTCGAGGCCTTATTATCTTTTCTTTTTTTCTTTTTTTCTTTTTTTCTTTCGAATCTAAGCTCTGTTCCTGTTACAGCTAAGCCTTCTAGATCTAAACTTTGCACTGAATTCAGACCCAAAAACTAGAGTACTTCACTGTTCAGGAGTTTATTCTGCAAATATTAATCAAAATTTTTAACAGTGTGAACGTGGAGAGAGAGAATTTGGCACTTTAGAGGAACTTGTTCTTCTTTTTTTTTTCTTTAAGATGGTTTTCTCTTTTCAGCCATGGAATGGAAATGGAAGAATATTACTTTTTTTGCCACCAGAAACCCACTTAAATGTTTTGTTTCACATGAAAGAAATCTCCACCAATGGCAAGTCAAAAAATGCCTCACCCATGTGCAATAGTAAACAAAACAACAAGATGTCATGGTACAGAAATGAAATGTAGTTGCAAGAAACACCTCTAACCTAGGAGTAATAGCTGGGTTGGGTACGAACTTTTCTTGAGATGTTTACCTCATAGGAGGCAAACAAGGAGCAGAGGTAGGACAAGGAATTAGGGGGTGTGGGTAAAATGAACGCGAGATTAGGGGCAAGATGGAGAGTGGAAAAAGAGGGTAATAAGAGGGCCAAAAATTAAGGAGCATCTGAGTTAGCAAAATGGTAATTTGGAGGGAAAGGGAGTGGCAGCGGTGGAAGGGCACTTTAACCAAGGGTGGCCACGAAGTGATTAGGCCATCACTACCCACTACTTGTTGCTGTCCTCTGGAGTGGGGGAGCTCCTCCCTCCTGAAAGCGACGTCCCACGTCAGCTCACAAGTTCTGTGTCTCAGCCAATCACATTCTCCAACGTGTAGTCTGCATAATGGTTTTGGTTTTGTTTCGGTGTGCTTCCCTGCCCTGCCTGTTCTCCTCCTAGCTCCAGGATACGACATAGGATAGGAGAAGGGATAAGATAATGAATGGAAAAGGTTAAAATTAAAGTTTTATATATATATATATATATATGCATTTGTCACCAATTTTCAAAAACTGATTTGATGATTTTTCTGTTATTTTTTTGTAATTTTTAATTATTAATTTAAAAAGAATTAAATATATTCTATATATTTTAATTTATTTTTAATAATTTTTTAATTAGTAAATTAATTATATTTTAAAATTTTAAGATAACAACTTTTTATTTAACTTTTTTATTAAAAATCAAAAAAATTATTAAAAAATAAATTAAAAGAATATAACAAAACTCTTTGTTAAATTATCTCTTTGAAAAATTAAAATAGCTTATCAAATATTTTTTTGTAGAACATATATACATATATAATGTGGATAAAATTATAGTTATACATATTTTGATCATTGTTTAATAAATTTGTAAATAAATTTTCTCTGTCTAATATACATACGTCTACACGTATAGAAAAAGTCGTCACGTATGCGACATAAAACCGATCTTATACTCACTGCACTTCAAAAGTAGATTTGTCTCTCACGCAAATTGATTTATCCACTTTTAAAAAGTAGAAACAGACTTACGATTTTCGTAAGTTTAGTACACAATTGAAATTAACTTACAGAACGTATAAGTAGACTTCTAGCACTTATGGTTAGTTTTGTAAAGTGGTAAAAAATGTATTAATAAGTTTTTTATACAATTTTACATATAAAATTTATCTATGAACTTTTCAATATCATTTTTATCTCAATGCCAAACTTACCATTTTATTAAACTTACGATGTTGTGAAAATGAATTCTAGAAAATGAGATAATACAAAGTATGTCAACTATGGATATATAGTAAGGACACAATACACAATAGCACAAAAAAAAAGGACACAGTACATAATCATGCTAAAGTCCATATATCCAAATTGTAAACTGGATAATAAGAGATTAAAGAAGAATAAGACTGTATAATTTCTTTTATAAAGTGATTGTTAAATAATAGTGATAGTGCTTAATTATGATCTTATTAAACTCAGCTCAAGTCAATGAATCAATCTCATGTCTGAGCTGGTCATTAAATCAATCATGTTATTAATTTAGAATGAATTGGATTGAACTAGTATGTTTTTATGCAACTCGATCGGTTAACTTAGCTCAGTAATTAACTCAGTTAACTCATGAATTAGATTTCTTGAAGATAAATGCAGGGTAAGAATTGATTACTTATATTGTGAATATCATTAATTAGTTTGGAAATAAATTATAATTTCAGTAATTTTTATATTATTTTCAAGTGTGTTTAAAATATTATTTTATTTATTTATTTATTTTATGTGATCTGTTCAATATCAGTTGAACCAATGATCCACACCCAAGGGTCTTCACGATCCGGTCTAATTCGATTTTGGAAAAAAATATCAACCAAACGGAATCATTCAGTTGTCTCATATTCTCATCCAATCGATTTAGTTCCCATTCAACAATCGAACCGAACCTAAACCCTAAGCTGAGGGAGAAGAGGGCTCGCCGGCAGTTCGTTGGTGGGCGTGAGTGCGTGACCTTGGCCGAGAAAGGCGAGAGGAAAGGCATGACCTTGGCCGTTGGTGGGCGGCACAGATTAGAGATGAGAGTGAAAGGCGTAACCTTGACCGTGGGTGGACGATGCAGATCTATTGGTGGGCGGCGCAGATCGGAAACAAGAGTGAAAGGCAAAAGTGCAACGCAGATCCGTTGGTGGGCAGCGCAAATCGAAGACAAGAGTGAAAGGGGTGACCTTGGCCATTGGTGAGCAGAACAAATTGAAGATGAGTGGTGGCTGGCGCAGAGACAAGAGTGAGAGTGGAGAGATGGAGAGACAGAGAGCGTGAAGAGAGCGGAGACGAGACTGAGAATGGAGAATCAAGAGAGAGAGAGTGAATGAGTGAGCATGTTTACCATTGTTGTTTTACTTTCAGCACAACAAAACCAAACATGTAAGTGAACAGAGAGTGCCTTTATTTGCTTTTGGTACAAATCGGATGTATGTACATGTTTACTGTAAACATGTAAATAATATATAAATATTAAGAAAATTGGAATATATATATATATATGATCAGTTCGATTTAGATTAGTTCAATTTTAAAAATTAGAATAAAAAATTGAACTGAACTAATTGATTTAAAAAAAACAACAATAAACAAATTTGTTTGGTTTTGTTTTATTTTTAAATTTTTGGATCAATTTTATCAATTTTATTTGATTTAATTTGGTTTTGAACGCACCTGTATCCACACCTGGTGCTACTCCTGAGCTAATGATCACTCCAAGTTTTGTAGCTATGATTAATTACAACTTTTGAGTGTGTTTGCAATGAGTTGACGAGGGAAAAGCTTCAACTAATGGAATGTGTGTGTTAATGTTTTCAGTTTTAATATAAGAAATATTTTATGAGAAAAAATCCATACATAAAATAAATATTCACAAGAGAAACAAAAAATAGATGAATTAAATATTACAAAAAATAAAAAGATGATTATAATATTTTTTTCAAGAATAACTGTTCAATTGACAGATTTATAACAGAATTTTGGTTCAAACTGCCTGAAAATTTTCAACCCAGCGCATTTCAATATAAAAAATATTTCACTTTTCCTTGTAGTCACATTTATAACGTGGCAAGCTTTTCATTAAAGTAATTTAAGCGGGGTTCTCGAAAGATATATTTGTTAAAAAATTCTTGCTGTCGTACTTTTCCTTCTTTGTTAAGTAGCTGTATTTTTTAAGAGATATTTATTCACTCTTTGAATGTTAAATTAATTTTTATTTAAAATATCGAAATATTCTTTTTACATAAAATATTATTCAATGGGATCGAAAGTTTAGTTTAGACTTCAATTTGTTCGCTAATAAATCGTACTCTTACGTGTAGATCTTAGTTTTTCAATTAGTCAATTTCAATATTGCTTCAACCAGTGTCATACGTGAGCTATCCTGAGAAGGAATTTAGAATGAATGGTGCACCCTATGACGTGATATATCAAGAGACTGGTTATAAGCAAACTAATTCAATAGTATATGCATTACGAGCCCGTTTTCATACATTAGTATTTAAAACTTATAACATTTAATGATATGCAATTTTTTGGGATAAACATAGATAGCTTCCTTTGAAGAAAACAGAAAAACAACTTAATACTGACAAACAGAATCAAAATTGACCATGAGGACTGAACATTATGTTATGTTTAAACGGGGGTTAAGGAGGAAAAATAAAAAAAAATATTTATTATAAATATCTCTTTTATTTAAAATTTTTATAAAATAATAAGATAGAAATAAAAAATTTTTAAAAATTCTTCAAAATTATTTTTTATTAATTTTTATGAATATTTTAATTTTTTTAATTTTAAAAATTTTAAAAATTTTAACACATTTAAATAAAAAAAATTTATCAATTAATCTTCTATTTTTCTTTTATTTTTTTCTCTTTATTTTTTTATATTTTTAATTTTTATTCTCTCTAAATTTTCAAACATAACATTAAAGGGAACAGCTAGTAGCCTTCAAAACACACTTAAAAATGGCCTCGGAAACGAAACTAACAAATAAACCAAAAAAGACATAAAAAAACATAAAGTACAAACTCTTCACATGACCAATCATCCAAGGCTTTCAGAACCACTTATATATGGATATGTTTAATTTGTTTAGATTTTATTCAATTCAGAATTAATTCTAACGTTGCAGAATTGATTCCTATGATAAATAATTTTATTAGGTGTCTTAGTGTGTGTTTGGGGCCGTTTGAGGGTAAAAGTTTCTCTTCAAAAGTTGTGATAATATATTTGACAATCACAAGACAGAATTATTTTTTACTTAAAACTAAAGTTTTTGTAGAAGTAAGATTTTGCTATTTATGTGTTAGACCAAAAGTCAGTTAAAGAAAATTTGACATTTTTAATCTTAATATTTTTTCTTTACAATTTATTTTATCTTTTTTTACTGAATCTAAACTCATATCTTTTTTAGTAATTATATATTCAAAAATAATTTTAATCAATACTATCCAAATAACATTTATTTTGTCAAAATTAATTTTTAGATAAAGTTTTTCAAATACAAATCACTACACTCAAACACACTTTTAACCAAAATTAAATTTATAAAATTAAGTTTATCTAAAATTAAATTTATAAACTTCAATCTAAACATATACTTATTAGGTTGAGAAAATCAATTGTGACTTATGAGTATGAAGAATCGATTCATTTTGAAGTGTCTAAGCACTAACTTCTTAGTTCATTAGAATCAACTTTACTCACATAATAAATTATAAATTTAAAGCAAGTAAAAAAAATTATAAATTTAAAGTATTAATTACTCTTATTTAATAAAAATAACAATAATTTTTTAAATTAAAATTACTTATTTAGTCCTTATAGTTTTAGTTCAAATTCAATTTAGTCATTTCAAAACCATTTAAAAAGGTCTCTAAAGTTATCAAACAATGCAAAATAGTTTCGGTTAGCTTGGTTTTGTCTCTATTTAGAATAAAATTATAGAGAATCAAATAGAGATCATTTTATATTATTTTGAAAATTATAAGGACCACTTAATTTGAATTCTTTGAAAATTATATTATCTTTTTAAACGGTTTTGAATTATAAATTAAGGCTAAATTGAATTTAAAGATTAAATGAGTAATTTAATCATTTTTTAAGGTATCCTTTATTTTGTCTGAAAGTCTTAACTCAAGTAGTACTAAGTCTCCTTAGGGATTGTTTAATGTCAGTTTTAAGCCCTCTCCTCCCTGTACCAAGTCTTAGATATCTTCGTAAGAGAAAAAAAAATATTTTATATTCTTTTTAATAATTAATATAAAAAAATTTATTTTATACTAAATAAATTATTGAATCGAGAACTTACCATTATGTCAAAAAATATAACTGTTAGTTAGGGTGAACTCTTTCTACTTAAATCCATGTGCAAGCACTGCAAATTGATGTGATTTCTACCTGATTTAGGTCTTGTTATTGTAGGATGCTAGCGCATTTTATCAGCATAAATAAAATTAATTTTTATTAAATTACTTTTGAGTTTAGCATATTTGGAAGAAATTAATTTTTAAAAAATAATTATTTTTTTATAAGCTCTTTCAGAAAAATTTTAATTATAAGTTATTTTGAGCACAAAATAAATTAATCCAAACACATATGAATCATCATAAGTAAATCAATTCTTTTACAAACAAATATTTTAACATCAAATCTTTGAAAATTAATTCTCCAAAACTCTAGTCCAAACAAGCACATAATATTAGCAAGTATTTCCCAAATCTTATCAACAAAGAGCTGGTTGTTTCATGCTTTTCAGATTCGCCATATATAGGAGAAAGATAGCTTGAGGAACCACCTTATATATTTATTGGAATTTTTCCTCCCATGCAGAGTACGTAGGGCACAACCACACCTACACCCACCTAGCTTCCACCACTCCAAGAACGAGCATCAATGGCCAGCATGAGAGCAAATACCAAGAGAAGAAAGAGCCCCAGCATGAGACACTTTAGGGCAGTCACAAGCCGAGTGCATTAAGGTCTCTTCATTGTGTAGACAATTAGCTAGACACAGAACATAACGGGAATATATATAATTAGATGCTCGTTTTTGGACTCTAGAAGCTACTGCATGTGGGGAAATAATAAAGTTGGCATGACGGCGAATCGGGTTCAGGTTCATGACTTCATGTTCATTACATACATATATTCCATAACCAACAGTCATGCTGTATCAATTAACGAACGTAAGCTCTGTGATTATTCTCTTTATACGATCTAAGAAATTAGTTTACCTAATAATCAACCTTTCACTTATGACAATTACATGATTTGGGATCAAATTCTAAATCATTCTTTGATAGGTGATCTGCAATCACATTTTAAATCCTTATTAAGGTTGGTAGTTTATTCTAATCTTAATTAGAATGGAGAGAATATTACCAGATGACTTTTCATCACAGCCCAAGTCACAGCCCAGATTGTAGCAGTCACAGCAGCCCAAGACCTAGTTGTATTGTTCTGTTAGCATTAGTTGATAGTTAGCTTAATTAGTTAATTTCTGTTACAGACCTGTTAATCTTTTCATAACTGTTTCTATGTATAAATTATTGATTCAATGATCAATGAATTACTTTTTCAACTTTTCCAAACTCAGAATCTTGATATGATATCAGAGAGAGAGAGCTCTGCTTCCGCTGGTGTTAGCAATTCTGTTAATTGGTGATAGCTATCTCGCACTTCCGTTGTACCTCTCGCAACAGCTTTGAGTTCTTCTGCTACTGTTTTCATGGCATCTTCAAGTTCTTCTAGCAGCGATGTTCAACTGAATCCAAGTCCATACTATATTCATCCGAGTGAAAGTCCTACGGCTGTTCTTGTTTCGCCTGTATTGTCTGGTCCCAATTACCATGCCTGGGTAAGAGCGATGAAGATGGCCCTTGAATGCAATAACAAGATTGAGTTCGTAGATGGATCAATTATGAAGCCAGAGCATACTGATCCTCTATATCCTGCATGGAGAAGATGCAATACCATGGTACTGTCATGGTTGATTCATGCCGTTTCTCCTCACATATCTAATAGCGTCATTTGGATGAATATAGCTGTTGGTGTATGGAAAGATCTTAAAGAAAGGTTCTCACAAGGAGATGTCTTCAGGATTTCAGATTTACAAGATGAAATTTCGTCTTTTAAACAAGGTGAATCTTCTGTCAATGAGTACTTTACTAGTCTGAGAGTACTTTGGGAAGAAATGGAAAATTTCAGACCAATTCCCAAATGTAAATGTGAAGTCATATGTTCTTGTGATGCTCTTACAATAGTGAAGAATTATAGGAAAGGAGATTATGTGATTAGGTTTCTTAAGGGACACAATGAAGAGTATCAAGGGGTGAGATCTCAGATAATGTTGATGGAGCCATTACCGTCACTCACTAAAGCCTTTAACATGGTGGTGTTGAATGGTTCTGAGAACCACTCACGTTGTCTTCGGAAACGTTGGTAACAGACCCGAAGACTAAGTCTCAAGGTGGTCCACGTTCATCTACGTCCGCATTTCACGTTCATTCCTCGTTTAGAAACCGTCCACTTTGGTTGCACGTCCGCAACTGCTTTTGTGATGGGCAAAAGCTATTTAAGAGGATGTGTGTTCATGGTTTCGAGTCCCTAAGCTTGCTTTCGTATTCAGTCTGACATACACCATCAAAGTGACGAGAATGAAAGCTTAGAAGCACCACTGAAACTAAAGTTCGGAGCTTCAAAATTACAACAATGGCCGGAGGTATTTATGATCCTAATTTTTCCGCATTTGATCTAATTGCTTTATGAAATATGTTATAAGCATGATTAGATCATTTAGATTTTTAACTTACATTTGGTATCAGAGCGTTTCAATGCCTCTGCCTTGTCTTTTAGTTTTTGGCAATATTCTGTACATGAAAAAACTTTGATTTCGTGTTTGCAATTTGGACGTTTTTAATAGAAAGTCAGATGAAAAATTATTAGGTAATTGAATTTCTATCGATTCTGTGCTTTGAAATGTATATTTTGGTATAAAAATGGGTTAGAAACCGTCGGGTTTCATTTCGGGTCGGAACCGGGTCGAATCGACCCGGCTGGAGGTTGAAGACGACATAAACGACAAGTCGTTTTGGGGTCTGTGATAAATGACAAGTCGTTTTGGGTCGGAGCGTCTCTCTTCAACGACATAAACGACAAGTCGTTTTTGGTCTATGGTCGACGACATGTCGTTTTGGTCCACCGCTGTCGTTTTGTATGTTATCAAAAATAATATCACATCGGTCCTGCTAGGTTTCGAACCCCAGGACCTGGAACACTGCACCTCTTCTGCCAGTTGTGCTGCGCATTCTTTCTGGTAAGGTGTTGCAGCATCATTTAATTTAAACCATTTTTGAAACATGTTTTGTACGAAAAAGAAAATTTTGTTATCTTGAGCAGACAAAATAAAATAAAAAAAAATTATTTCAATTTTGTGCGTAATCTGTATGTATTTTTTAATTTATTTTTGATGCATGCAATTTGTGGATATTTTATGCATGAAATCAAATGTCAGTGATCTATATAATTTAATTAATTAGGGATTAGTCACAGCATCTTTAATTATTTAAATTATATATTAAATACCTCTAGATCATATAAAGTATATGACATGAATTGTAATTGATCATATGTGATATAATAAATTTTGTCCCACAGGAATTTTTATTATATTTTATCTGATTAATTAGGATAAAATATCGAGTTATATTCTTAATTTACCCACAGGGATTAGGAAATATAATTTGACAGTTTTATCATAAAGCTCTATATGAATCTAATTGAATTAGAATTTTAGCCCACAGGTAAATTTTATGTCACTAGATTCATGATTTTCCAAACATGATTTACATTGGTAAAACATGATATATGGTTTATTAGTCTCAAAATTTTAAATTATAAGCATGTATGTTTATTATTTGCAGTCATGCAGCCTGTGAATTTCTCTGATATGCAATGTGAAATTCCCGAACTGAGGGGTGATAATTACAAGATTTGGAAGGAGAGAATTCTTCTTCAATTGGGTTGGATGGACATTGATTATGCTATAAGGAAAGAAGAACCGCCACAGATTACTGAAAATAGTGAACCATATGATGTTGATCTTTATGAAAAATGGGAGCGATCTAATCGTCTGTCTGTCATGTTCATAAAGGCCATAGATGAGCAATTTGAGTCTTCGGACAAAGTTTTGGCAAGTACCCTGATTATGAAATTTTCATCCATGAAGCTCACTACTACAAGAGGTGTGCGTGAGAATATTATGTAGATGCGAGATATAGCGGCTTAGTTGAAAAATCTTGAGGTGGATATGTCTGATTCCTTCCTTGTGCACTTCATTCTGAATACTCTCCCACCGCAATACAGTCCCTTTAAGATATCTTATAATACACATAAAGAAAAAATGGTCTATTAATGAACTCTTGACCATGTGTGTGTTCAAGAAGAGGGAAGGTTGCAAATGGAACAGGGAGAGAGTTCCATGATGACAACTGAGAGGAAGGATTAGAGCCAAGCCAAGAAAAAGGGGAAAGGTAAAATACCACTCCAAAGGTAGAATTAAGAAGGAATCCAAGTGTTTTTTCTGTAAAAAAGAAGGGGCACATGAAGAAGGATTGTATTAAATTCCAACAATGGCTTGAGAAGAAAGGTATGTCAACCTCATTTGTTTGTTATGAATCTAATATGTTTGATGTTAATTCATAACACATGGTGGATTGATTCTGGTTCTACAATCCATGTTTCAAATACCTTGCAGGGTATGCAAAACCTAAGGAAGCCAGTAGGAAGTGAATTTTACATCTATTCAGGAAGCAAGATGAGTTTACCTGTGGAGGCTATAGGGACCTGCAGCTTAGTTTTGAGTAGTGCTTTAATTTGTATTTGGAAAAGACCTTTTATGTTCCTAACTTTTCTAAGAACTTAATTTCAGTTTCAAGACTTGTACCTTTTGGTTATTCCTTTTCATTTTATGAGACATCTTTCAGTTTGTTTTATAAATCTAAAGTTGTTGGGAATGGTACATTATCTGATGGTCTTTTCTATATTAATTTACAAAATGACGCTACTTATGACGCTATGCATGTTAATGTTGGCATGAAACGATGTGTTATGAATGAAGATTCCTCTATGTTTGTGGCATCAGAGATTAGGACATATCTCCATTCAGAGAATTAAGAGATTGGTAAATGATGGAATACTTAGTACTTTAGATTTTACTGATTTTGAAACTTGTGTGAATTGCATTAAGGGAAAGCAGACAAACAAGTCAAAGAAAGGTGTCAAGAGGAGTACCAAACTGTTAGAAATCATACATACAGATATTTGTTGTCCAAACATGGATGCATATGGATCAAAAATACTTCATCTCTTTTATAGATGATTATTCACGATACATGTATCTCTACATTTTTAATAATAAGTATGAAGCATTAGATGCCTTCAAGGTATTTAAAACTGAAGTAGAGAAACAATGCGGTAAGCAAATCAAGATCATGAGATCAGATAGAGGTGGAGAATATTATGGTAGATACACTGGAGATGGACAAGCATCTGGTCCATTTGCGAGGTTTCTTGAACATCATGGGATAGTTGCCCAATACACCATGCCTGGTTCTCCAGATCAGAACGGTGTAGCAGAAAGGAGAAACCGAACATTGTTGTATATGGTGCGAAGTATGCTTAGTAACTCTAAGCTACCTAAGTCCTTATGGGTTGAAGCGCTGAAGACGACAGTGTACATATTAAACCGAGTTCCAACTAAGGCTGTCCCAAAGACGCCATTTGAGTTATTTAAGGATTGGAAACCGAGTTTGTGACATGTACGCATTTGGGGATGTCCGTCTGAGGTTAGAATTTATAACCCACAAGAGAAGAAACTGGACCCAAGGACCATTAGTGGGTATTTCATTGGATATGCTGAAAGGTTTTAAGGGATACAGATTTTATTGTCCATCTCACACCATTAGGATTGTGGAATCTAGAAATGCCAAATTTCTAGAAAATGACTTGATCAGTGGGAGCGATCAATCTGGAGACTTTGTTTCTGAGAAAGATCATTCGGATGCTCAACTATCCACTTCAAGCATGAGATTGGTTGTTATTCACAATACCCCTTTAGTTCAACCGGGTGTTGTACAACCAATTATTGAGAATCCACAATCAGATGCTAATATTGATCTGGTGGATCAAGTTGCTAATGAGGAACAAGAAATTGTTGTTCAACCAGTTGAACAACAAACTCCTCAAGAAGATCATGCAACATTAAGGAGATCTACTAGAATAAGGAGATCAGCGATACCTAGTGACTATATTGTGTATCTCCAGGAATCTGACTATAATATTAGAGTCGAAAATGATCCTGAAACATTTTCACAAGCCATGAGTTGTAAAGAATCAAATTTATGGTACGATGCTATGAAGGATGAGATGAATTCTATGGCATCTAATGGAGTCTAGGATCTGTTCAGTTGCCTGATGGTGCAAAAGCCATTGGATGTAAATGGGTATTTAAAACAAAGAAGGACTCATTAGGCAACATTGAGATATATAAAGCAAGACTGGTAGCCAAAGGATTTAATCAAAAGGAATGAATCGACTACAAAGAGACATTTTCTCCTGTATCTAAGAAAGATTCTCTTCGTATCATTCTAGCATTAGTTGCATATTTTGACCTAGAGTTACAACAAATGGATGTGAAAACTGCATTTCTCAATGGAGATCTAGAGGAAGAGGTTTACATGAAACAACCAGAAGGATTTTCCTCTAGTGATGGTGAGCATTTGGTGTGCAAGCTTAAGAAATCCATATATGGATTGAAACAAGCCTCCCGTCAATGGTATTTTGAAAATTCATGATGTCATTTCTTCATTTGGTTTTGTGGAGAACATTATGGATCAATGCATATACCAGAAGGTTAGTGGGAGTAAGATTTGTTTCCTTATTCTATATGTGGATGATATTTTACTTGCAGGCCAATGATAAAGGTTTGCTATATGAGGTGAAACAATTCCTCTCTAAAAACTTTGACATGAAGGATATGGGTGATACCTCTTATGTTATTGGCATCAAGATACATAAGAGACAGATTTCGAGGTATTCTCGGTTTGTCTCAAGAGACCTATATCAACAAAGTTTTAGAAGAGATTTCGGATGAAGGATTGTTCACCAAGTGTAGCTCCTATTGTGAAGGGTGACAGGTTCGATTTGAATCAGTACCCAAAAAATGATCTTGAGCGGAAACAAATGAATAACATTCCTTATGCTTCAGCTGTTGGAAGCCTTATGTATGCTCAGGTTTGCACAAGACTTGACATTGCATTTGCTGTTGGGAATGTTAGGGAGATATCAGAGTAATCCAGGTTATAAGACCACTGGAGAGCTGCAAAAGAAAGTATGATGAGATACCTTCAAGGACTAAAGACTACATGCTTATGTATAGACGAACTGATAATTTGGAAGTGATTGGCTACTCTGATTCAGACTATGCTGGCTGTATTGATTCACGAAAATCAACTTCAGGATATGTTTTTATGCTAGCCTAGTGGAGCTGTGTCTTGGAGAAGTGCCAAAGCAGACCTTGACTGCTACTTCCACTATGGAGGCTGAGTTCGTGTCTTGTTTTGAGGCTACCTCACATGGTGTATGGATGAGGAGTTTTATTTCTGGGCTTAGAGTTATGGATTCGATTTCTAGGCCATTGAGAATATATTGTGACAATTCAGCTGCTGTTTTTATGGCTAAGAACAACAGAAGTGGTAGTCGAAGCAAGCATATCGACATTAAGTATCTAGCCATAAGAGAACGTGTTAAAGATAAAACAGTGGTTATTGAACACATTAGCACTGAATTGATGATTGCTGATCCTTTAACTAAAGGCATGCCACCACTGAAATTTAAGGATCATGTAGATAGAATGGGACTTGGTTCCCTTATGTAGTTTTCGTTGTAAGAATGATATTATTTTAATGAAACTCTATTTGTGATGTTTTCTCATTTCAGTTTATACGCATATTCATTTATTCATTTTGAGAAATATCAATGAAGTTTGGACCTAGAATAAACGTTAGGTTTATTCATTAAGTTATATGGGCTTGAGAGATATGATACATTGTGATACATGGAAGATAATACTCGCCTTTGGAGGACCTATCGCCATGATTCATGTATTTTATTTCTCACTGTAGTATATGATGGAATATGTGGACCAAGTGGGAGAATGTTGAATGGTTCTGAGAACCACTCACGTTGTCTTTAGAAACGTTGGTAACAGACCCGAAGACTAAGTCTCAGGGTAGTCCACGTTCATCCACATCCGCATTTCATGTTCATTCCTCGTTCAGAAACCGCCCACTTTGGTTGCACGTCCACAACTGCTTTTGTGATGGGCAGAAGCTATTTAAGAGGATGTGTGTTCATGGTTTCGGATCCCTGAGCTTGCTTTCGTATTCAATCTGACATACACCATCAAAGTGACGAGAGTGAAAGCTTAGAAGTACCACCGAAACCAAAGTTCGGAGCTTCAAAATTACAGCAATGGCCGGAGGTATTTATGATCCTAATTTTTTCCGCATTTGATCTAATTGCTTTATGAAATGTGTTATAAGCATGATTAGATCATTTAGATTTTTAACTTACAGGTGGTTCAGCAAGAAAGGCAATTGATGCCTGCTGGATTAGATAGTAAAGTGTTGGCAGTCACACTGAATAATGGTGCTGTTCATGGTGTTCAATCGGGGTTCAAAAGACCTCCATATGGAAGAGGCTCTGGCAGAGGCTCATTTGGTAGGGGTCAAAGCTCTACAAAGCAATGTACCTACTGTAACAGACAAGGGCACACAGTGGACACATGCTACAGAAAGCATGGCTTTCCACTCGGTTTTAAGCCCAAGATTCAAAAGGCTTCAATCAACAATGTTGTTTCTGAGTTTGGGAATCTTGCTGACTGTGAGAATGAAAGCAATGCAGAAGAGGAAGAACAAAGAAATCCAAACTTCCAATTCAGTCAGGAGCAGTACCAAAGAATCCTTGCTATGCTGCAACAACAACAAATCAAGAACCTCATCTTATCCTAAACGTTTTTTCATTAGAAAAAAAAAATTCAATGAAATTCGAGGGTAATCGATGATTTTAATAACGTGGCTGCCATTAGAACTCTCCATCTACACCTACGTTCTATGACCATCCGAATGCTTATTTTCGGTGACCTATTTTGGATTCTTCCCTAGTTTAGTGTTAGGGAATCATTCAAATGACGAAAATACTTGCCTTTCAAATTCTATAAGAAAGAGTGTTTTTCTTCTACTAATTTTCGATTTTTCTTTACCAATATTGCTGTTTTGAAAGATTTCAAGTAATGAAAACCCAACGTAAATGTTTGAAAAGCGTTGAAAATAAGCTTTTTTTTTTCTTTCTTTTTATTTATTTTCCTCAATTTAAAGATGAAGGAATTTAAAAAAAAAATAGTGGGTAAAATTTTAATTTAGATTAAAAATTCTCTTTATTTAATTAAAGATTTATTAAAATAAAAGAATAAAATAAATAATTATCGAACAATCTTCTTACTTATCCTTTTTATTTTTATAAACAATTTATAATTTTTTCATTTTAAAAATAAAAAATACACAATTTATTCCTCTTCCCTCCAAACTCCTCCTTCAAAACACATAATATTTCAACCAATTCCGCAGTTGACAAAGTTTCCTCTTGATTGTTTCTATGATCCCCACAAAATAAAATTCCTAATAAGTCATAACATAGCCATCAAAAGTCCTGAAAGAAGCCATAAAGAACATCAGAATGGCCAACCCAGTCCCATCCATATTGCTTTATCGAGTTTTGATTTCTTTCAACTTGATGCAATGAAACTCTCGAACTGACTTGATCACTTGAATTTTATATTTTTTCAAGATTTTAAAACGTAAACCACGTCATATTAGATTTTTATTATATTTTTATTAAGAAAATTATAATATTAAATGATGTCTCTATGAAGGAATTTTTTTTTTCTTAAAAAGAAAAAGTCAATCCAATCACCTAATTCTTTCAACCCGACAAACCCTTATCGAATTAATTTTTATATTCTTTCAATATCAACTCCACACTATTGCACCCTTAAACGGAAGAGGAGAAATAGAGGAAAATCAACTCTTAAACAAGTTAAAGAATGTGTTTGATTTCTTTTTGAAATCCCAAAATCATAATTTGAATAAAAGCACAGTCCAAATCATGATTTGAAGGTTTTCCAAAACTAAACCAAACATACACTTAAACTAAAGCAATCTTACCAAAATGAAGCTACGGGAATTTTAATATGCTCACCATGATCATATAGATTGTGAAATAAACAGTGTAATTAAATATTGTTCAAAATATCAAATATAATAAGTTTAATTTTGATTTATTGTTTGAATAAAAAAAGTTTTTTACTATCTTCAAAAAATCAAGTGTACATATTAAAATAGTTTGATTATGATAATAACTAATTAATAAATACACTAATCTAAGCACACACATGACAATATATTATTAGATGATGATATAAAAAAATTTTACGATAACAATAAATCAAAATTAAACCTAAATATAATATACTTAATACTTAAATAATATAAGAACTATGCTCCTATACATGGCTTGACAGTAAATTTAATTAAAAAATTGAATCATAATTAATTGAGTATTTAGTTCATGATGGAGTCATTCGATCATCCAATTTTTACAACACTGCATACTATATATAAATGTGCATTGGAATGCTCCTCGAGATGGTTGGGTAACTCTTAATTCTGATGGTGCCTACTGTTTATCTTTTGGTGTGTCATGTTGTGGAGGTCTAATTCATGATAGTCTTGATTAGTGAATTGGAGGGTACACCCAGAGCTTGGGGTCAACTAATGCCTTTGTTAACGAAGGTTTGAGGTGCTTGGGAAGGTCTCCATTTAGCTTGGAAGCTGGGGCATAGGCATTTCATACTTGAACTGAACTCAAGCCTTGATGATGCTTTTGAAAGGGGAAGGCAATGATAGCTTAGACATGAGGCAGCTGATTAAATAAAATAAGAGGGATGCTGCTTTGTAGTAGTAATTGGACTGTGAAAGTTAGCCACGTTTTTCGGAGGCTAATCAATGTGCTCATAAATTGGTTTACATAAGTCAGTACCGGAAATCTTTGTTTTTATTGCTGGGATGTGCCTTCAATTAGCTTAGGGGTTGTTATTTCAATATCTTATAGGAGTTTTTTTTTTTTTTTTTGTCTTTGATTAAGTATTTATACAAATATTATTATGAGAATAATATTCAAGTACTATTACAACTAAAAAGTCTTTTTAACAAATGCTTCTTTCAAAGAATTTTTTTTTCCCAAACTTAGATGCTTGTAATCTTTTTTTCTTTTTTTTTTTTTAGGCCTTGGCCCCTTTTCCAAAAGTAAAAGTTGTTTTCTCTTTGAATAATAGAAGGTAAATTGTTTTTCAACTGTGTAATTTCACTAATTTGTAGTTGTCTTTACTCCACAAGCCTCTTTTGTCTTTGTCAAGTGCAATAATGGGATTCAAAAGCATATAAATTATCGCGGCGACATGATCAAACATTAACACCTTAATTAAATCCTATTAATTAAATTGCACAAAAAATCCTGTTAATTAAATAAGAAGGATAAAATTAAATCTAAATACTATTATTAATTTCGGCAGAATGATTTAAATAAATCAAATTTTATAAAAATATTTATAATTTTAAAAAAATTAAATTCGGACAAGACATGTAACCTACCTTGACAAATTATGAACCGTGGATAACATCAATGTGGATATTAATTATGTTATGCAAATGCAAGGAAGCTAAAAATGTGGACTTAATCAAGAAACCATTAATTTAATAAAATCAGGATTAAATAACTAATTAATATTACTGCTCATGAAACATGTTCAATATGGAGCCGTGTGGACCACCTGAACGCGTAAGATCCATGAGTGGTAACAATGCCTCCACGCCATTAGTGGTAGGAATTAGGAATATATTTTACCTTATTAAATAAATGATGATCTTTACTTTGATTACTAATCAAATCAAAGCTAGATTTATAATAATAATAATAATAATAATATTATTATTATTATTATTATTATTATATTATTAACGAATTAAATAATAGAATTGCTTACCTATGCGGCTCTCGTAAGACTGTCGGTAATCTTGTTCAGCATGACAGCATCCGTGGTTTGCTTCTCTCTTTTATTTTTTTAATAATTTTACTTTTAAATTCTCTAAATATATACATATTATTACTTCATCTTTTAAATAATTTTGACATCTCAATTTAATCTCTGAATTATAAAAAAAAATATTATTTTTAATCTTTTAAAAAAATTAATATCAATTTAGTTTCTCATTCAATAAAAAATAACATCAATTTAATATTTAATATTTTAATAATATAAAATTGATATTAGTTTATTTTCTTAATTATAAAAATTATATTAATTTAATTTTTATTCATACACAGAAAAATAATTTTAATGTCACTTTCAAGATTGAAAAACTAAATCAATATTAAAATTTTTTAAAAGATTAAAATAATAACATTTATATAATATATCTTTGAAGAACTAAAAAACAAAAATTTACTCTTTTTTTTTAATCTCTTTAGCATTTCTTAGGATAAAAAATTTCCGTTGTTAGACATTGCATAATTTTATGAAAAAAATATTTTTAAGTAGAATTTGTTATTCTACTTAAGTACAACTAGTATCTCTTAAATTTTATTTATATTTATATACTCTAATGAGATGTTAATACTATGTAGTGTGCACATTATTTTCTTTGTTTTTTTTAGGTCTTCACATTATTTTCTTATTTGAATTGGAGTATATGCTGATCCATGCCTAACGCAGATATTTTTAGTACGTTTGATTCAATTTAATTTTTAAAAAAATTATTTTTTTTTTAAAAATTTTTTAAAAAATTTAATTATAAGTTATTTTAAATTTAAAATAAATCAATTCAATTATGAAATGATAATGTTTTCTTTTTATTTATTTATACCAAATTACCAATGTACATACATAATTACACATGCAAAAATTACGTAAGTAAGATCACTATTTTTTTTTGGTCAACGATAATATTACTTAATCAAAGTTTTTGTATATATAGAGTGCAATAATTATTGAAGTATTTTTTCAAAAAATTGTACCCATCTAACATATACATTTTATATGTGTGGCTCTCCATTGCAATGGCTTATGTTAATTAGCATTCGGGGATTGATTAGACTGCCTCACCCTTCCTTTTGGTGATATAGTATAAATAAATAAATTCTGAAGTACCCACTAGCTTAGTAATATGTATCACCATAATTTTACAAAATATCATTGTCTAATATTATTTATACATAAATACTAATGAAGTTAACGTAATAAATGTTTGGTAATTAATATAAAAAAATTATCTTATATCGAATGCACTTAAAAGTTTTGTCCAAAAAAAATAAATACAATGAATGAACTTATATCACACGTGTCTGAACGCCAGACAAGATAATCCAGTTGCAAGCTAGTAACAATTTTCTGAACATAAATATTATACATTAGAAAATTTTAAATATAAAAATTCACATTTATATTATTAAATTCTCTTCTAAATTTAAAAAAAAAAATTTGTACCAAAAAAAATTTATAAAATTCTGTCAACGCTTTTTCATATAATTTTGTAAATAATTTAGCCGGTTCATAGTAATTGACCAAATTTTACTTTTCTTTTTATCTTTAAGAATTATCTATAGGGAAAATGTCAATTACACATCATCATTTTACACTATTTTCATATTTTTTTTTGTTTAAGAAAAGAAAAATAAGGAGAGAATATTAGAATATGTGTTTCTTTTATTTTATTATTTAAAAAAATATAAAAATAATGTAATAAAAATAGTGTATAAATAATATTGGTGCATCTACGTGTCCTTTTGAAAGGCACGCGTTCAAAATGTATCTGCAAGCCAGGCAAGATCTTAGTTTCAAATTTCAATCATCGTTTCCTCTTATAAAGGACACAAGAGAAAAAGAAAAAAATAGAAAACTAGAAAGGAAGCATGAGTGGATACATAACCATGGACTTGTTTTTTTGACATGAAGACTTTTTACTAGTACTATGATATGATATAACGTTTTTTTTTAAAAAAAAAAGAGCAAGCGAGTGAATAAGACCTATTGTAACAAGAGTTAGAAGTGTCACAAATTCTTGGGTTACGGAGGAAGGTTTAACAAGTGATGGTGTTAGTATGAGTTTAAATTAATTTATTTTGTACTTAAAATAATTTATAATTAAAATTTTATTGAAAGAATTTATAAAAGTAATTTTTTAAAAAAAATTAATCAAAACTAAACATACACTTAAAAATTAACGAGTTTTAGGTTGGGGATGCTGTGAATGGAAGTATACCAGCTTGCTGTGATAAATGATAGGGTCCTGATTTCAATTTTTATATGAGCCAAAAACATGTCCCAAGTAGTTCCCATTCCCACCCAAAGAGCATCCAACTGCAGTAAAAGCTTGTTCACTTTGAAAATCTTTCCTTAATGTTGGTTGGGTAACAGATTGGACAAAGCATATTGGACAACAGATAACAACATAATTGAGAGACCTTATTTATATTAAGGAATGCAATCCAAACTGGCTGCAGAAGTTGGTGTTTGAAAGCAGCAGGAAATTATTAAACTTTCTCTTAACTTCTTTGTCAATCTGATTATTATAAATAAAACAATAAGTGATGAAAGTAACATCAAGTATCAGGCCTCAACTAAAATAATAAAATTTTCGGGACTAAGTGCTATTGAAGAGTTGAAAAACTTGTTGATATGGGTTTCACCATAGTGCTCTAAGGTTGTTTGTTATGTCCCAAATAGTTTAGGGAACTCAATGTAATTCTTAAATCATGATATACTTTCATTTGATAGGTTAGTCTTTTAAGATAAATTCTCTTAATAAACTTGAGTCGTAACAATTAGTACTTTCTTCGATAGAGAGAAAGTGTTAAGAAAACTTTAATGATGCAATGACTCTCATTTTTACAAATCTAACTAAGTTAGTTCTTATTTAAATCATTTAATTTAGTTTACTTTAATGATTAAAGAAATATTTTTGTATAATAAATTATTTAAAAATGGAATCTTTGTGACATGTTTATTTTAGATTTTGAAGATAAATTCTACCGGTTCAAAATTAATTTTTGGAATAATTATGAGTCTTTTGATTTAAGATTTTCAGAATTAATTTATATTGTAAGAACCGATTTTAATGTAAGTAATTCAGGAATAGCTTTTACAATGAATTAAAATACTTTTGAAGCAGGATTCAATAGTTTCCAAAAGGACTTCTATAAGCAACGCTAAAAAAACTAAATTTAAAATGTGTGTCATAATAATGTCTTAAAAGTATCCCCATAATTATACTTAAAAAATAACTCTATTTGGTAACCAAAAAAATAGTTATCATATATTATAATGCTCAAACAAATTCAAAATTCTATAACTATTTCTTTTAACATTAATTCTATAACAATTAATTTCATTCTACAATCCAATACAAAGGGGCCCTTATATGATAAATTGTCAAAAATAATTTATAATATAATCATAAAAAATGCTTAGTTAATTTATTTGAATTTGTACAAGCCCATGGCAGAAACCAAAATTTATTGGATAAAATATTTATTCCAAAAGTAGCATAATTGGGCTTTACAAAGTAATCAAACTACAATGTTCATCTACAAATAAATAAATAAATAAATATTGTTTACTTTCTGAGTCTAACGGTGTTTGGAATGCAGATTTATTCAAACCTTTATGAGAGATACCAATGCGTCAAATACCTGAATTTTAAGGCCCAAAATTGGGTATGATAATTATATATAAAAAAAAAAAGCCAGCAGGCATGTAGTTAAAATAGTAATGGCTTATACCTTACAGCCATAGTATCCGAAATCGAATCCATTAAAATCGATTTCCATCCCCCACGTCCCCAAATCCCCCTCCCCTTGACCAATATATATATATAAAGTATTCAAAACATAAATATGATACTAAAATATCTCACATACTAGTGTCAAAATGCCAAGGTATCAAACTATATTTAAATATCTTATTTGTGGAAATTCTAATTTGTGTTATTTTATATGTTACTTCTAAAAGTTTGACTTTGACAAAATATGTGTATTTTTGGTCGACGAAAAAAAAGTGTTTGACAACCAGATAATATAAACTTAAGTTCTGTGAAATAATTTTTATATAAAAATAATTAAATAATTATGTAACTTTGTATTAATGTCAATTGATCTGAATCATATATATATATATATATTGGGTCGGAATTATAAAGCATTTTAATAAGGTTCCAAGAGAGTCATCAAAAATAGGAGGTCCAGATCCAACTCGGTCTAGGGCTTGAAGCCCAGCTACGGCCCGAGTTCGTAACAAATGAATGTTTGGGTTCACTTCAGTTAAAGTCTTAATAGTATTTGTATGTTCATAGATGGGCATTACATTCCTACAAAGCTGAAAGCCCATAGAGAAACTTGACAAACGATGATAGGCCTGGGCCTGGTCATGGGTCTGGGAGCCGAAGTACTTTGAGCTAATCGTGAAGACTTATTCACAGGCCCCTAGATTAGTGGTAAGAGAGGTGTGCCTTGAAGTTTCGCACCCAGAATCAAATCACACTGTGCAACGATTCAACCTCCCACAGCTCATGACAAAAAAAAGAAAAGAACGGTTGAACGAAAAAACAAAGAACAAGACTTATTCACGCGCTTGATTAAACTCCATCGAATAACATCATGCCGCGTGTCCACGATTACATGGCTTGGCCAATAGCGAAGAAGTCGTGACGCAATGCTCGGAGATCCCACTAATTTAATTAATTAATTATTGTTTATTTTCACCTCAATTAGGTATGTTAAATAACACGGGGAAAGACCTGGCATCATTCTTTTACTCAGACTGCGCACACGGAGAGACTCAAAAAAATAAGGGTCGGGAGGGCAGAGCAGGCGCTGCCGGAAGGGAAGAGCTTTTTCGTTTTCCGGCAATCTCGTTGTTTGTTCCAGCCTTTTCCGGTGACCGGATCTCCCCGCAACCATGGTACTTGTTGCTCTGTTCCTCTCTCGATTTCAGACATCGCAATCTTCAACTTTCCGATTTTGATGCTTTACCGTAACTCCGATCTTTTTTTCAATCTTTAATTCTTTATTAGAATTCAATCTGGATTTAGATCTAATAGATTTATCTCCTGTGTTTGTTTATTTTCCTTTAGATTTTTGTTTTTCCCCTTATGTGTATGAAATCTGATTGCTTTATTTAAGGTTATGGATCTGATCTGTGTGCCGATGAATTGTGCCCTTCCTATGTTGAGCATCATTCGAAGTTTGATTGATTCGTGTTTTTTATTGCAATGTGCTGTGTTTTGTGTAGACGACGTCAAGGCGCCTTGCGGACAGGAAGGTGGAGAAGTTCGAGAAGAACATCACGAAAAGAGGAGCTGTGCCAGAAACAACCGCTAAAAAAGGAAGAGACTATCCTGTTGGCCCACTACTGCTCGGTTTCTTCGTCTTTGTTGTCATTGGATCATGTAAGACTATCATACCATCATTCTTATTCCTTTTCGTGTGTTTTTTTTTTCCTTTAATTCCTATTCCAAATTTCTGTTTTACACAAGACATAATTAATAGTTAAGGTTATTCGTATTTCTTTTTTCGTTTGTATAAGAATCATGAGTAAACCTGCATTTATAGACATTCTAAAAAAATCATCAATTTATTAGTTCAATTATTAAAAAATGTCATTAATTGATATCAATTTAGCTTATTAATCATAAAAATTATATTAATTTAGTCTCTAGTTGTCTAGTCGTACATCAGAAAGACAATTTCGATCTAGCTCTAATGTTAAAATTCTTTAGAATATTACAGTAATAACACTTATATTTTAGCTCTTAAGGATCATTATTTGGATCCACAGAAGACACAAATTCTATTGTGTGGTCACCACTATTGCTTATCTAAAGGTCCACCAATTTTATACCTCTCAGTTTCTCTATCATAATAGGACGACAGGATCCATAATTCCATATCCTTATTGCTTCTCTGGTTGATTTATGATTATGTTTTCTTGTAATTGACAACACGTTGGTGGTTAACAAGAACATTCGTGCCCCATCATTACCAAAGAACGTGTGTACATAATTTATGCCTGAAACCCAGAATGGGAGAGGGAATATTTTCTGATGCCTGCAGAAAAAAAAGGGCTATAATTATTTGGATTGCAATACTTGTTGAATCAAATGGTGGTACTTTGCAGCCATAACAAAAAATGCTTTTGTGGTTTATAATACCGGCTCAAAGATGAGGATCATAGATGCTGTGGAATGTTTTAGATAGTTATGTTGTGTTTACCTTTTTTTCCCATTTTCACTTTCATGGTCCATGCTTTCTAGTTTCGCTGACATGTTTGTTTGCTTTCCTACGACAGCTCTCTTTCAGATAATCAGGACAGCAACGAGTGGAGGCATGGCGTAATTGGAGCTTTGCTTTGGATGGTGTCCATCTTCTCTTTGTTAGTCCTGTAGAAAATGGCAATACTTGTACTTGTACTAGACCCATTGGTTGTTCATGTTTTGAGGAATTTAAAGGATTTTTAAGGAAACATCACTCCTGTCATACGGCTTATCCTTAATTTAAAAGTAAATTTTTTTTAATCTTTTAAATATATATTATTTATCAATTTCTTCCTTTATTCATTTTAATTTTATCAATTTAATCTTTCAAAAAAAAAATAAGAACTTCTTTTTACCATTTTATTTATTATTAAAATTGATTCATATCCCCCTCCCAAAAGCCTTTGCTTGGCACGTGTTTAAGGGGGGTTGAACTTTGAAGCATGTTATGCCCCATTTAGGGGTAAAAATGGAACCGACAGTGATAATTTAAAGTAGGGTATCTGGTTAAGAAAATTATTCTCCAGGTATAGTGAAGAGAACATTGAAGTCAAGGATTAGAAGAGTTGCATAAAATTACCCGTATCAAATCAAAATGCAAAGCATCCGTCAGAGAGGTAGGCAATCAATTTCAAATTTTCATGTCTATAATAAGGGAATGTAACTTTGTTTTCTTTCAGTTTAATGGTGTTTGAAAGAAGATAAAAATGAGCTGATGAAGTTTATTAGAAGATTTGGATTCTTCTTGTTTTTAAACAAAAAATTTATGATTGTCATTATATGTGAAAAAGATACAAACTATACTTAACTATTAATTAATGCCAGTTGAGACACATTCAGGCAGCTTCAGTGATGTGCTGCGACGGAAAAATGAGAATAACGTCAATCAGTTTGTGTATGCGATTCAATTTGTCCTAGTTATTTACCATTACTCTTAAAATACATTTTTTTTAATTTTGCTCCTAATAATCTTTTCCTTTAGTTCTTAATTATTTGTTTGTTTCTTCAATTTTATTTTATTTTTCTTTTTGGTCTCTATATAAATTGTTTATTTATTTTACTCCAAAAGAGAGCTTAGTATTCCCTGAACTTGCTGGAAACATGACACGTTGAAAGAAATTATTCTTCTTCATCATTTGACTAAAAGAACAAGTTGCGTGTTCGAAATCTCATATCTGTGGTCAAACGCCAAAGCATGAACATCGATCTTCTTCAAAGCAAAGGAGCGGGTAGTGGTTGGTTCTCTGTTTCTATGGCTGAAAATAGAAAGACAATTATGGTAAACCAAAATTAACAAATGACTTTACTTGTGTACAACATTAATGGACGTGAGAAATTTTTTGATGAATATTGTCTATTTTAGGTACTTTATTAATAATTAACATATATTTTTAACTTTTTAAAAAATAATGTATATTTATAACATGATTTATCAAATTTTACACATGTCAATTATTAAATATAGTACTTAAGGTAAGTAATACCTACCCAAATAGATGATTTGAAGCATGTAAATTGAAATCCCAGCTTCACGTGTCACGAGCTGGGATCTAGGAACGCCCCTGAGAAAGCTACAGCTTGCAAAGAGCACAAGTATGGAACCATGATACGCTTTTGATGTCACAAATTTGTGTGAAGGCCTAATGGTGTGTAATGCAAGAGCAAGATTTCAGCACCAAGAGGCCAAGTGACACCTGAATAAACCATATTTCTAGTTGCTATTATTTAGCCTTTAAGGAGAAGCCTCGTTGCCAATGTCTATGGCTCTTGATATATCAAGACCTTGGCTCACGCAGCCTCAATTTTGAATGAGTTTCCACTTCACTAAAATCCTATTTTAATCCCTTACATTTGATTTCGATTTTAATATCATTCCTAACATTTTAAATTTCTCATTTTAGTCCCTAACATTCATAAACTTCTTCAATTTGATTAATCTGTCTATTTTTCCATTATTCAGTACATAAAAATGATTATGTGTCATTATTCAGAATAATGTGATCTTATTATCTTCCAACATGACATTTGAGAGTGATTTTACATTTAAATTTACTCATAATTTGATCCTTAACATTTAAATTAACTCATAAAATGACGTCATTTTTAACAAAACAAATTAATCATCCACTGCCTAAATGTCATACTATAAAATAAAAATGCCACAACAATGATAATTATCATTTCTGTTTAGTAAATAATGAACATACAAGCTAAATGACCAAATTGGAGTGAATTTGCAAATATCAATAACTACAGTAAAAAAATTAAAGCGTTAAAGTCGAAATTGAGAATGAAATTAAATGTTAAAAAGACTAAAATAGAGTTTGAATCAAACTCATTTTAAACCAAACCATCTTGACTCTCGGTCACTCGGTCAGCAGGCCGTAAAGCATGAAGCATCAAATTGCTACCGCCATCGTTCTCTGGGCCAGGTTGATTCGTGATGCCTTTTAAACCTTCTTTTTAAAACCATCTTTGGTTTCAACGCCTTTTACAACATAGCGAGGTTGTTCACCATTCGAATTTTGAAACCAAATTGTTGGTAACTGGACCCCCAGTTTGGACCTTCCTGCTTGAAAACAATGATACCACCAAGTAGCAAACCTTCTCGACCTTCCAAGTAATTACATTGAAACAAGAATAATCAAAACCACAGGTATCATCTTTTCTTCCATGCAAAGAAAAAAAGTATTGAAATAACGACCCTTCCAAAACCGGGTGACCAATCAAAGATTCTCCTCCTCCGCACCCAGAAAGAAACTGTTGTTATCTATCACCTTTTACGAAGGCGTTTGAGGTACATGCTTGAGAGCATGAAGAGACATGAATCACTAAAAACCCATATTTCATCTACTTTGTCAAACCAGCAAGGAACATTACGATTACATCCATCAGCACCAAAGGCCAGAAAATTGCAAAGAACCACATTGATTGGAGTGAAAAAGATGTCAGGCCATTGCTGTCAGATACAAGATATATCAAGCCACTGCAGTCAGGCATGGATGAAATGCAGTACCACATGCTATCCATTGTCGTTTTCTTGTGCATGGCATCACACACCCAGGAACTTTTAGCCATTCCCTACTTGCTATGTTGTAAGTTACCAACCGATTCATTTGTCTTGATCTCAAGGACAACATGAGCAAGCCTTTGTTCCCCAGGCATGTCATTGTAACGTGCTTCCCATAAAAGTCCAAGCACCAAATGTTTGGCATTCTGTCAACCTCCTTCCACAAGAGCGTCATTTTCTGCAGCTCCCATATGCATACACATGTAGCTGCATTCTTTATGAGCAACCCCACGAGCATGATCCGGCCATCACACTCGGCCAGTGTGTGGTCAGTCAGATGTGACGGCGCTGGGATTATGCACTGTTTCCAAACCCCAGTTGCCATATCATAGGAAACAATCCCTCCTGGATCTGAATGCATGAAGTAAAGTGTGCTCCCAATAGAAACAGCTTCTGACCTAAAGTTGAGCGATAACGACAGCTTAATACCTGCAGGCATGTTTCCTGGACGGCTCCAAGAGTTTCTCAATGAGTCATAAACTTCATATTCTCCATCACAACCCACCCATAGGATCTTGTAGCCTGCACTGGTTGAGTTCCTATTTACCGTCATCCCTACAGCAACACAAGACCATACCTTAACTGACTGAGCTGGCAACTCCTTGAAGGATTGAGTCAGTGGGTTGCAAACATAGAAGTTTCGATGACCAATGTCAAGAAAGCAAACTAGACCCCCTGCAGAAGCCACTGGTAAGATAATCAACTTTGTTGGCAGTGTCGATATAGTGGGATGGTGCCATTTTTTCAAAGAAGGGTCATACATGGCTCCTGAATTCACATTTTCATGAGTTATGGTGAAAAACCATGGGTTTGCTTGTGGGACTTGAACACAATGCTGAGAAAAACTTTGAGATGTTAGCACGGAATTCCATCGCCGGCATACTGAGCGGAAGCGGAAAAATGTGGCAATGGGAAGCCGTGCAATCACAGCCTCAAATAAATCTTCAGGAAAATCTTTCCAAATATGTTGTTCCATAACTTCAGTAATAGAGGACTTTCCAGATGATTTGCCCCTGCTCTGATCTCTTCGAGACTTCTTAGTAGATGGAGGCTTTAGAGGCTCTAACATTCTGAAACTTCCATATTTTCCAGTTGCCATTACGAGGCCACAGCAGTCATCTAGGGAGTTATCATCAATATCAAGGAAGGACCATCTTTGAAAAGGATGACCAAAAATATTCATATGCTTCCTACCATGGGGTACTAGAACAAACATACAACGACCAGCATGATTCACAGAAGAAAAAGCATAATCAGAAAGCAAGTTGCAGACCATACAATTAAAACACAAATTGATAATCTAGTCCAAGTTCAGAGTGAGCCCACCAAAATTAGTGACCTCAAATCCTTCCTTTTGTAGCTATCAGGCAAACAATAACAAAAATGATACTTGAACTTAATACTGCAGAAATACATGTAGAAATGAAAGAAAATGCAAGCAAGCAAAAAGATATCAAAGCATGCAGTAGGTGGGATGAAGCCGCATATTTCAAGGATCAAGAAGATTTATAACAAGTATCAATTCAAGCAGATATCCTCATAAACTCACTCATGCAAACAGTTTAGCATTTTCTCCTATTGTTTTTCTTTTCTAAGAAGAGAGAGGAATTAAACAGGCTTGAATTTTTCCAATAAATTCATTAAATTTGCCATTCAATTATCTCAACTTGACCACATAAGGAATGGAAGTAAGGTGCTAAACTGCTACTGTAAAGAGTTTCTTTTGTTTAACACTGACACAGAAACATAGATGTTCAAATATGAACGTATGTGATAGTTAAACCAAACAATCAAACAAAGGTTAGATATTCTGAGTTGACAACTGTGAATCTTTGCAAGGATTGCTTACTGACAAGTTTGATATGCAGTCCATTAAGACATTGTTCCTTGCTCTTAATGCCCTTCACATACACACACACACACATATATAAACATAGTAAAACGGTGTACGTATCAGATAGTTATCATTTCCTTTATGCACGTGATTAATATACATGCCCTGGCAGCTTTGGAAGTGGTGATCTCCTTTGTCTCTTTGTAGTTAAGGCGAACAAAGCGCCCTTAACCGCAAGAGAAGATGGTTGTATAACTTGTATTGTTCTTCTATCTAAATCATTTGCTAAAATTTTTTAATTTGTGTCCGAGTCAACCTCTTCCCTTTTTGCTTTAAACCCAGACTACCCGAGAACAGTGAGACTTCCAAGTTCAAACCAATAGAAGAAAGGTACAATGTAAGAAATATCAAATTTTGCCTGATTATGGCAGTTTTTTTTTTTTAAATAACAAAATCAAGAAAACAAAACAAAAAAAGAAAAAAGAGAGAAGGGGAATATGTAGCAAACAGTAGTCAGGAGAATCAATTGGAACAGTGAAGAGCAGTACATGGCAGCCAAGGCATCCATATAAATTTCACAAGTTATGCTCTAATGTCAGAGAACAATATGCAGCAAGTCAGCAACAACACAAACAGACAATCAACAGAAAATCTGACATAAATATAAGACCCGAATGTTTAGCATTTTAGGGTATCCTTCCAGAAAGCATGGAATCAGAAGCATAGCGATAGTCAATCTCCCACGGATGCAATAATTGGACTCCAGTGCTTAAACCCGAAAGCATACACACATACACATTACATTGCAGAAAGAACCAAATTTACCAAACTCTGCTTAAAAGTTTTTATTTAAAAAAAAACCATCTAATTAGCCAATAACAAGAAAACGATTCACAAAAAATAAATAAAGTGCACAGAAAATGAACAGCACCCGAACCCAGAAAAGCTGAAGAAATTCATTTCAAACAATTAGCAAATATTCCAATGGAAACAGATCTTGGAGGAAGAGAGAGAGAGAGAGAGAGAGGGTGCGACCTGGGGCGTTGTTGAAAGAGTAGAGGCTGAGGGTGAAGATGTTGAAGAGAAGGTTGAAGGATAAAAGAAGGAGAAGGAGATGAAGAAGAAGAAGGATGAGAGTGGGAGCGGTCCAAGAGGTCCTGAAACTGAACGATGAGTTGCCTCAACATGGCAACCCCTTCTATGCCCGAACTCGATTCTCCTCAGTGTAAAATCCAGTCCCTCCCCCCACAACCTAACCCCTCTTCCCTCTCTCTCTTCTCTTATGTCCCTCTCTTTCTCTCTCTCTCTCTCTCTCTCTCTCTCTTCTTACCCACTCTTCTCCCTCCACATTGGCTCGCAACAGGGAACATAACGGAGTTACGCTCTCTCGCTCACGTGCCACTTTTCGACCCTCGTAACTCCATTTTGCTTGCGGGAATGTCTCTTTTGCCTCGTGTTTGGACTGAGAGCTTTTGTACATGATTGAATTAAATCAAATATTAAAATAGTTTATAATTAAAAGAAAAAAAATGATTTTTTAAATTAATCCGCTCTAAATATATAAAAAGAAAATAGAGGATAAATTTTTTTAAAAAAATTAAAATTTTTTCTTATTTGATTAAAGAAAACATAGAAAAAAGTATAAAAAAACTTTAAAACAAAAATTTTAAATTTTTCTTCATTTTAAATTTCAAATTTATAATATTTTTGTATTTTTTAAGTATTAATATCTTATTAAATTATTAAATAATTATTAGTTGTTAATTTATTTTATAAAATAATGATAATGATGTATTATTTGAAAATTAATTGTGAAGGAGTTAACAGCATGTTCGTTTCTTATAGATGTTGGCAAACTTAGATAATCATCTTCAAAATTTTTACATAGATGATAATAAGGAATGATGAAGATTTATTTGAATTTCACACATGATTGGGGCAAGATCTTATCCATTTCTCTTGAGTTTTTAATTTTTAAAATTCATCTTTCACTTTAAACGTTACAAAACTTTTTTAATGTTTTATATTTCATGAAATCAGAGACATGGAGAATATAGCTCCTTGACTTCATGAGTATTCTCATCCTTGCATATCTGAATTTGAGAATTTTTTTTTCAACAACTACTGAATCATAACATCATAACAGAGTGATCTACATCCTCATAGATAATATCAGAAACTAAGCAACAGAAAAAAAAAATGAACAGAGCAAACACAGTGATAATCCACAGCGACAAAATGACCATGCCTAGCCAATAAGTCGGCACAACTTATCTTTAAAAAAAAAATTATGCTTATAAACTATATTTCAACATCTAGAATTTATAAATCATAGATTCCATTCAATTTAAATTTGTTATTGCAATGAGTATTAAACGAAGAATTGAGGAATATTGTATGCTTGTCTTTTGAAAAAAGAGCATCATATTCTTGTAATTATTCATTATTCCATTAGAAAAATTTTATAAAGAAAGCTAGTACATGCATATATGTTATATTTTTCAGGCAAGCACAACTAGTGTTAAAGACTTAAAGTGTATCTTCAAAGTAAGAGATTCTTATTTCCAATTATTATCTCCACTAAGTTGTTAATATCAATAATGAAACAATTAAGTGTCTGCTGGCATTAATTTATTTTTTATTTAAAAAATATATAATCAAAATATTTAAAAGAAAACTTTTGAATAAAAATTTGCATAAGTACTAAGTAAAATCAAACAAGTGAAATTATCACTTTAATTAACATATTTATATTTAACAAAATAGTCAATATAGCTTCTTACAAGTGTCATTTAACGAGTGATTCTTAAGTACATCAAATCCACCGCCTACGCTCGTCATTTCTTCTCTGGCCTCCTTGTCCAGCAGCCGCTCTATCTCCAAGTTCTTAATTGTGCCAAATTCTCAACCTCCTCATTCCCTCCTTCCTCCATCTCGTCTCTGCCCACACCCACCCCTCCACCTCCACCTCCCCCACCACTGCCACCCCCTCCTTGCCCACTGCCACACCTCTGCCATCGCCCCTTCCTCCCTTGACGTCTTCGACCCCGACTACAACCAATGGTTCTATTTCATTCTCGATTTCCTCCCCTTCCTTCCTCGGACACATGGTCTGCAACCTCTTGACTCAGGAATTCCAAGTCCTCCTGCCATAGATCCGCTTGGTTGCATCACGAGTCAGTGAATGGTGATGATGCTAGTGGTGGGTCGGGGAGTGAGGTTGAGATGGAGATGTATCCGAACAAAAATGGGGCCAACGAATAAACGGGTCCATGATTTCCAAATGCACCTGAATTGAGTCAAGTCCTCATGGAGAGCCTCTTGAGAATCTTGGGATGGACGTCCTCCGACAGCTTAACTGTGGCTGTGGAGGAAGACGACGCTGTTCGCCATTGGCATTACAGTATTTGCAAGCATGGATATTAAATATATATTGTTAACTCTGTTAAATTTGTGAAACTGCTTATGTGTATTTTTTTTATTTGAGGTGGCTAAATTTGATTGGTGAGACAGGAAATAAAACAGGGAAAAAGGACAAGTGATCTCCATTTTAATATTAAACTCGTTTTTAAATTGTATCATTGAATATGTGCTAATTTAGTTACGTGAATTACTTTTATTTTTTATATTTATATACTAACAATTATTAATATTAAAAATGTTAAATTTTATAGTTAAAGTCTTAATAGAGTTGATTTAATAGTTAAAAACATTATTGTTTCATATCTTAAATACTTGGATTCGAATATTGGGTTAACACTTGAATGAATTTTTTAAAATGATCCCAATCAATGTAAGTGATACAATCTTAAGATTATCAGGAAAAAACTTAATTTCGACGCAAAAACTAACTTAAAAAATGTCCTTATCATACAAAAAATAAAAACATACCTGAACTAATGTGACATGTATTCATGGCACAACATAAATGGAATGTCTTACAGCTGATTTACATAATAATTTTTAATTATGTAAGTGCCTGTTTGTTTTGCCTTTTCAACTTATCAAATGGTTGTTTCTTAAACGGAAAAGCTATTGCAGCAATGCATGAGTCTGTGTTTGTTTGTTTTTTATTTAACATCACATGGACATGATGTAGCGACGGGAAAAATCATTTCTATTTGAAGCAACATTTCATAGATTTCGATTCTTGTAGTCATCAATGCTGGATGTTAATTACTACAATTACCAGCGTTTATTTTTTTCTCTTTCTTCATTTATTTTCCTTAATATTATATTATGTCATTTTTAATGATTTCATTTTCAAATCCAAATCAATTTTTTTAACATCAATTATTTAAAAATAAATTCTTTCAACATCAATTCTACTAAATCTAAATGGACCATATCCTAATATTTTTTGATACAATAATAACATAAAAGTTTAAACTTGTGATTTCTTATAAACTATCTATCACTTAATTTATTTAATAACTTCTCATCACCTAATATGTTTATGAATAAAATACCACTAAACTCAACTTTTCGGATTTATTTTTCTACAAAGTTAAAAATTGTGCATTTTTTACTCCATAATTATAATTTTTAATATAATAGGATGATATAGTTGTTGAAATGTGGCTTAATTTCACTTAATTGGCTAGCTCAATTTATTGTTCACATAGCACTTCTCACACCACAATTTATCCAGTGGCTTACCACTTAATTCTCAACTTGTTGATCACAATTTATCTAGTTGAACATATTGTAACTTGATTTAAACTTTTTTAAAAATAATCTAAGGCTCTGTTTGGTATATTTAAGAGATAAATAATATAATATAAATAATACTATTTATATTTAGATAATATACAAGATAGTAATTTATTTAATAAAAATAATTTTATTTAATTTTAATAATATAAAAATAAAATAATTTAATTTTTATAATATAAAAATAAAATAATTTAATTTTTATAATATAAAAATAAAATAATTTAATTTTTATTTGTTATAAAATTAAGATTAAAAAAATTATTTTAATTAAATATTATATTATTAAATATATTATTTAAATATTATATAAAAATAAATAATATTAATTATATTATATTATTTATAATTTATACAATATATTAAACTAGACCTAAATAAAGGGGAGCGCGGTGTATAACTTACTTTGAAAATCAACGGCTGAAATTGAGCACAATAATCCCTCGTGGCTCTTTCTTTCGCACACACACACCGATGATTGACCTCACCGCCTTTCCATCTGAGTGATGATCTTGTTAGGTTTACAGAAATACCCCTCCAAAGCTACTCGATACCCGAAAATGTTTTTTACATACCAAAATGCTTACCCATTTTTACACCAAACAACCACGTATGCAACTTAAAGTCACTGTATTATAAACAGTATAAAAAAGTATAGACAAGTTAGCGGGAACAATGTCAAATATGATTTTGAAGCTAAAAAGTTAATTATTTATTTCTCTCTCTTCAATTCAAATTTCTACTCTTCATTCTTCTCAGTTCATGCCCAGTCCGACTACTTTTTCTTTTTCTAGCTAGTAAGTTCTTTTTCAACAAATATCTAACTTACATATTAGTGTTCAATCAGTTATAGATGCCTTTTTTTTTGAAGTGGTTTGAAAAGTGACTATTTAGGAGATTAATAAAATGTTTTCTTTATGAGATTACCATCAATAGTTAGAAAAAGGCCCTGGTTATCATCAATGGAATGTGTAAGGTTCAAGAGAAGAAATGATGCTATCGACGGTGGTCATGAGTTAGTAAACTTATCGCATAATGCTTCATTAACTAGTTTTCTTGCTACAATAATTACTTTTTTATACATTGTTAATTACTTAAACTTCACCTGCAACATTTAGCATCTTTAAACCTCATGCTGCTTCATTAACTACTTTTCACGGTACATTAACAACTTTTTTACAAGTTGTTAACCACTTAACCTGCACCCGTTAAAACTAGTTACATCCAAACCTTATTGTGCTTTTATTAACCACTTTTCACACTACTTTAACCACATTTTTATATATTATTAACCACTTAACCTGCACTTATAACATTTGATCTGCACCTACAACAGTTGATATTTTCAAACCTCATGCTGCTTTATTAACTACTTTTGACACTACATTAACCATTTTTTTCATACTGTTAACCACTTAACTTGCATCATTTAAAACTAGTTACATCCAAACCCCATTGTGTTTTATTAACTATTTTGTACATTACATTAACTACTTTTTATACGTTATTAACCACTTAACCTACACCTGTAACATTTGGTATTTCCAAATCTCATGTTGCTTCATTAACCACTTTTTATACTACATTAGCTACTTTTTTATACGCTATTAACTACTTAACATGCACTCTTTAAACTAACCACATCCAAATCTCATTGTGCTTTATTAACTACTTTACACACTACATTAATCACTTTTTTAGATGTTGTTAATTATTACACGCTGTTAACTACTTAACCTACACCTACAATATTTGGCATTTTCAAACCTCATACTGTTTCATTAACCATTTTTCACAATATATTAACTACTTTTTTGCACGCTGTTAATTACTTAACATGCACCCTTTAAAACTAGCCACATCAAACCTCATTATGCTTTATTAACTACTTTCTACGCTACATTAACTACGTTTTTACACGTTGTTAACCACTTAATCTACACCTGTAATATTTGATATTTCCAAACCTCATGCTACTTCATTAGCCACTTTTCATACAACATTAATCATTTTTTTACACGCTGTTAACCACTTAACCTGCACCCTTTAAAATTAACCACATCCAAATCTCATTGTACTTTATTAATCACTTTGCACACTACATTAACCATTTTTTTACACGTTGTTAACCACTTAACATGCACTTACAACATTTAGCATTCATAAACCTCATGCTGCTTCATTAATCACTTTTTTTGCACGCCGTTAGCCACTTAACCTGCACCCTTTAATACTAGTCACATCTAAACATCATTGTGCTTTATTAACCACTTTGCATACTACATTAAACACTTTTTTACATGTTGTTAATCACTTAACTTGCACCTACAACATTTGACATTTCTAAACTTCATGCTACTTTATTAACCATTTTTCACATCACATTAATCACTTTTTGCACGCTGTTAACCACTTAACCTACACCCTTTAAAACTAGCAACATTCAAATCTTATTGTGCTTTATTAATTACTTTGTACATTGCATTGACTACTTTTTTACACACTATTAACCACTTAACATGCACCTGCAACATTTGGCATTTTCAAATCTCATGCTGCTTTATTAACCACTTTTCACACTATATTAACTACTTTTTTACACGCTGTGAACCACTTAACATGCATCCTTTAATATTAGTCACATCCAAACCTCATTGTGCTTTATTAACCACTTTCCACATTCATTAACCATTTTTTCACACGATGTTAACTATTTAACTTGCATCTGCAACATTTGTTATTTTCAAATCTCATACTACTTCATTAACCACTTTTCACACTATGTTAATCACTTTTTGACACGTTAACCACTTAACTTACACCATCGAAGGTTGCCACTTTCAAACTTCTTGGTAATTTATTAATCACTTTTCACATTACATTAACCACTTTTTAGCACGTTGTTAACCATTTAACTTACACCCTTCAAAACTAACCATATCTAAATCTTATTGTGCTTCATTAACCACTTTTTACACTACATTAACCACTTTTTAACTTGTTGTTAACTACTTAACTTGCACCATTCAATGTTAGACACATCCAAACCTTATTGTGCTTCATTAACTACTTTTCACACTACATTAATCATTTTTTTACACGTTGTTAACCACTTAACCGTTACTTTTAATATTAGCCACTTCCAAACCTTTTGAGGATTCACTAACCACTTTTCACACTACATTAACTAATTTTTTGTACGTTATTAACCACTTAACCTGCACATTCAACTGATGGAACACTCTAAATTGCTCTCTAAATAATTACATAAAGCAACTTTTAACTTAAGAGTAAATTGTAAAGAATTTTGCACTGCTCCCAAATAGTGTGAAAAAGTGTTTAATTTTGTTTAGCAAGTAGTTAATTGACTAAATTAAAGGACTTTGATTCACTTTTGAATGACTAAGTGATGGAACCCTTCAAATGAGCCTCCAAAATATGTCATAAAGCACCTTTTAACATGAGAGTAAATTATGAGAGATTTTACACCACTCTCACATAATCCCAAAAAAGTAGTTAACTCAATGTAAAAAAATGGTTAATTTAATTCAGCAAGTGGTTAATTGACCAAATTAGTGAACTTTAGTCCATTTTTAAATGGCCAATTGATAGAACACCCAAAATGACCCTCCAAATAATGACATAAAGCAACTTTTAACATAAGAGGAAATTATAAGAGATTTTGTACGGCTCCCATATGATCCCAAGTAAGTGGTTAATTCAGTGTAAAAAAGTAATTAATTTAGTTCAGCATGTGGTTAAATGACCAAATTAGACCTTGATCGACTTTTGAATGGCCAAGTGATGGAACCCTCCAAATGATCCTCCAAAACATGTCATAGTGCTACTTTTAACATTAGTGTAAATTATGAGGAATTTTGGATATCTCTTACATGATCCCAAAAAAGTGGTTAACTCGGTGTAAAAAAAAGTGGTTAATTTAGTTCAGCAAGTGATTAATTGACTAAATTAGTAGATTTTGGTCCACTTTTAAATGGCTAAGTGATGGAACACCCAAAATGACCTCCAGATAATGACATAAAGAAATTTTTAACCTGAAAGTAAATTATAAGAAATTTTGCATTGCTCCAAAGTAAGTGGTTAACTCAATGTGAAAAGCTAGTTAATTTAATTCAGCAAGTGGTTAATTGACCAAATTAAAGGACTTTGGTTCACTTTTGAATGGCCAAGTGATGGAACCCTTCAAATGAGCCTCCAAAATATGTCATAAAGCACCTTTTAACATGAGAGTAAATTATGAGGGATTTTACACCACTCTCACATGAACTCAAAAAAGTGATTAGTTTAGTGTGAAAAAGTGGTTAATTTAGTTCAACAAGTGGTTAAATCACCAAATTGTTGAAATTTTGTCCATTTTCCACAAGATCAATGTACCATTGGTTAAATCAGTGTAAAAAACTGATTAATTTAGTATTGTATGTGGTTAAATTTGTATTGTATTCTACCATATCAATGATTAATGTAGAGTTTACAGCGGTATGATTGACTTAATAATTGCCGCAAAATGTATATACAAGATGTATATACATTTAGAATTAAAAACTTTGTACATTTTGAGTGATACACACAAAATTCATGTACAATATGCACACTTACAATTAAAAATCTTTATGTACAACTTAATGATGCAGTGAAATAATCTGATAAGTTTTGCTTTTCTCAACACTTCATCCCTTATCTCACTATCCTTGTGTAATACCCATCTGCATAATAAATCTTGTCAAATTTGGTTGATATCCTCCTGTGGGATGAAATTTAAATAATGTCAAAATATTATGGATTAATGTTGCTCAACCAAAACTAAAACGACAGTATTTACCAATGTATAGTTTGGCATAACTGAATGAATTTGTTTATCTCGGAGTAAAAATGTGGTTAATTAAGTATTAAAGACAGATAGTTGAATAAAGTGATTAATTCAGTGTAAAAAAGTGGTTAATTTAGTGTTGAAAGTGATTAATTCAATGAAGATTTTTATTTCCAAATAAAAATACGGTTAATTAAGTGTCAAAGGTGGATAGCTGAATGAAGTGATTAACTCAGTGTAAAAAAAAATAGTTAATTTAGTGTTGGAAGTGGTTAACTCAATGAAAATTTTCATCTGAGAGTAAAAAAGTAGTTAATTAAGTGTTAAAGGTAGATAGCTAAATGAAGTGCTTAACTCAGTGTAAAATAATAGTTAATTTAGTGTTTAAAGTAGTTAACTAAATGAAGTGATTAACTCAATGTAAAAAAAGTGATTAATTTAGTGTTGAAAGTGGTTAGTTAAATGAAGTGGTTAACTCAGTATAGAACAGTAATTAATTGAGTGTTAGAAGGGGTCAACTAAATGTAAAAAAATGGTAAGTGTAGTGTTAAAAGTAGTTAACTGAATGAAGATTTTCATCATAGTGTTAAGAAGTAGTTAACTAAGTGTTAAACGTGATTAAGTCATGTACAAAAGTGGTTAACTTAATGTTAAAAGTGGTTTACACATTGCATATTACACACTGCAGCAGTCCCTTTTTCAGCATTTCAAGTTTTGAACCTTCAAAGTTTCCAACTTTTGAAGTTTATGAATGTGTGCACTTGCATTTGATGTTTTCAAGTTTCTAACTTTTGAATGTCTATGATTGAGGGTTTAGGGTTACATTCTTCATCACATTATACTATCTAAATTTGCATAAATTTACCTACAATTCTATTATATGCACACCATATTTGCATATAATTTTTTTTTCGCATATTACCAAAGAAAATGAATAAAGATAAACAGGAAGGAAAACAAAACAACCAAGAAAACAAACAAAAGGCCAAAAGGAAACAAAAACTAACTTTCATTTGCAAATTAGACAGTCAAATTTCGTATCAGAGTGACCTTCACCTTCACTTCTAGTAGAAGAAGACAGTGACCGACGACGGACAATGCAAATGATAGTGGCTTAGAGAGAGGAAACGACCATGAGAGAGGGATGGAGTCGGAGACATAAGGCAGGAAGATGAAATGACCAAATGAATTAAAATGAAATGATATAACCCATTTGAACTGACACGATGGACAAAAGGAATAACGTGACTAAGATATAAAAATAGTGGAGAAAATATGATGCACAAATAATAGAACTGCTCAATACCATTTTACACTCAATTTGTCATCAGTGTCATGCAATGATGGCTATGAGCAGTAATTATGGATGCTCACGAATTGACTAACTTCTTTAATAACTATTTCACCAACTTTCAAATGGGTTAAAGTCTAAGCTTTTAAGGTTCTAGATAAACTCAAGATGTTTAATTAAAATTATTAAATTAGGTATAAAATTAATAAATTATATAAATATATAATGATAAATTATATAAAATATTGTCACTTTTTAAATATATATTAAAAATAAATAAATAGATTGGCCTATTAAGTTAAATAGGTTTTGATAAAGGCTTAAGCCTAAACTTCTTAGTTAAAAAGACCTTTTTAAAAGTTTAAGTTTAACTTGTTTAATAAATATGTCAAATTTAAAAAAAATCGAAGGTAGGCTAAGCCTTTAATAAATTGCTTGACTTATTCTTACTCTTACTGTTAACCCTTAGATTGTGTCTAGAATCATTAAAAAGACAATTAATTTGATTTAATTTGATTTAATTTAATTTAATTTGATTTAGAAATCAATTCTTACATTTAAACTTTTTTATAAAAAATAGGATTTGATTTGATTTGTAAATCAAATTTTGTATTTAAAACATTTTAAAGTGATTAGAGTTCATTTTATTTTAATAATTTATTTATTACTCATACTTAGATTAGATAAGTGAATAAATTAATAAGAATAAAATTGTCAATTAAATTAAAATAAAATCAAATTAAATTCAATCAAATCTAACTAAATTTAAGTGAATTTCTAAATACATATAATTTCAACCTAATAAATTCCTAAATCAAATTAATTCTAATGTTATAACTTTTCAAATGTAAAATTTCATTTAACAATCATATCAACTTAACTCGTACAACTTATCCTAAAACATATCAATTACATTCCTAATAAATGTAGTCCTGATCCTTGCAAATGGGTGAAAGAGTAATATCCTAGAGAATATGGAAGTTTGCACAAATAGCCACAAGTATAATGGCTGCTTCGCTAATCCAAAATTCCAAACGAAGCGCATTGAAACAAAAACCCTAGCTACCGTATAAAGGGATAACTATAAACCCCAGAGCGGTGTTGCCATAAATTTCTGCTTAATCATCTTCCCTCAGTTTCTCAACTCCGGAGTCCGAACTAATCGGAGATGACTCGTAGCATAAAAAATCGTAAGAAAGCGAAGAACAAGAATAAGGTTCAATCTTGTGTCCTAGTTAATCCCTTCTATACCCCACCCGATTCTGTATTTTTTTTTTCTTTTTCTTGGCACCGTCTCGTACTTTCTGCTTTCCTCAAAAAAATATTTTTTTTTTAAAAAAAATTCAGGGCTCGAAGAATGGGGACGGGTCTTCATCTTCTTCGATGCCTTCGGTTCCAGTCAAGGTGTGGCAACCGGGTGTGGACAAGTTGGAGGAAGACGAAGAGCTCCACTGTGATCCTTCTGCTTACAACTCTCTTCACGCCTTCCACATTGGATGGCCCTGTTTGAGGTTCCATGCGTCTTTTCATTTGTTTCCTTTTTTTTTTTTTTGGTTTTTCTGTTTGGCACCTGAGAAAGAGAGAGAGAGAAAAAGCATAAAACTTTGAGCTTATTTAATTTTGGGTTTGTAATCTGTTTAACAATTGTTATGATAGGATGTAAAACCAAAACCCCTTTATTTGTTGTAGGAGTGATTGTTAATCAAGGGTCATACAGTTGTTAAGTAGAATTCTTTTGTCATCACTCATCAGTATGACAATTTTTGGGCCCTTGTTTTCGCTTTTGCTTAGTTTCACTACAGTTAAGTTATGAATACATTTTGACAGCTTCGATATTGTACGTGACACTTTGGGCCTGGTTAGGACAGAATTTCCTCACACAGTATATTTCATGGCAGGGACTCAGGTTAGCTTTGTTTCTTATATTTGTCTATTTTTTCCTTTCTTTTTGAAGATGTTTCATTAGTCAACTTGGAGGTTAATGTTATTCCTCAGCATTATCAAATGGAGTAACAAAGAGGTTGATATTAGGCTTTGTAAGAGGAATTTCCCTTAAAGGTCTCTTGGAAGTTGATTTTTTTAATAATAACTAGCAATTATCATGACAAAGTTGAAGCTTAGAAGCTCCTTTTATCCACTTGCTTTGTCTGTTTTAGTCTTTTGCCTTCTACTTCTTTTGGTTGACAATGTCACATTGTTATGATGGTGCATGCACTACAGGCAGAGAAAGCTTCTTGGAATTCTATTGGAATTTTTAAAGTATCAAATATTACTGGGAAGAGACGTGAGCTGGTGCCTAAACCTGCAAATGATGACTCTGGAATGGATGGTGATGATAGTGATAGTGAGGATGATAGTGAAAAGGAAGATTCTGATGGTGCTGGAGATCCCATTTTGCAGGCATAATCCTCTTCATTTGTGTTTTTATTTATTTCAGTTCTTCACCATTTTAATGATCTTACTAACATTTTCATGCTTCTTATATTCATCTACAGTTGCGGAAGGTAGCTCATGAAGGATGTGTCAACCGTATACGCTCCATGACACAAAGTCCGCATATATGTGCTGCTTGGGCAGACACTGGTCATGTACAGGTCAGACTTTTCAACCACATTATTTTACTTTTTTGTGATCGATGTGTCAACATCCATTATTTGGAATTTGCTACTTTGGCATAGATCATGTATAAAGTGATGATATGATAAATTCTTCTTAAGCCCTCAGGAATGATGCATCAAGTGCTTGGTAATGATCTATTAATTATTATGGATTATGAGGCAGACAAGAAAGAAACAGAATTTTTACCATACTGATTGTTTTGTTCCTGGTGCTTTAGATGCTCAGATCAAGATAACTGTTTGCTAATGGCATTCTAGATAATGGTAGATGTGTAAATTTCATTAACCTTATTTTTGTAGCTTGTGGGTGTTGTTCTTGGCCAAGCCATATTCAACCCCAATTAAAAGTGTATTTTAGCTATTTCTTTTATGTTGTCGTAATGTTTCCCTTTATTTTATTGGTTAAGTTCTTCCCTGACTTGTTTGCCTTTGCTTCTTTTTCTGCCTGTCTCTGTTCTCTCTCTTATAATGTTTCTCTATTTCTGTGATGTCAAAAATCATAATGTTTACCTATTTTTTATAGGTTACGTTCTTCCCTAATTTGTCTCTTTTTGCTTCTTCTGCCTGTATCTGTTCTCTCTCTCTCTCTCTCTCTCTCTCCATCCCTCCCTCCCTCCCTCCCTTTCTCTCTCTCTTAATCATTAAAATTAAATTCCACTTCATTCTTACTTTGAGTTATACATTCTGTTTAGTATATGGTCTGATACTTGAGTAATCAATTTGTAGGTCTGGGACTTAAGCTCTCATCTGAATGCTCTAGCAGAGTCAGAAAGAGAAGGTGTTCAAGGAAATGCTGCAGTTTTTAATCAGGACCCACTATTTAAGTATAAGCATAGAGATGAAGGCTATGCTATAGACTGGAGTCCTCTTGTTCCTGGAAGGCTTGTATCTGGTAATCTTCGGTTATACTTTTTTCAGTTTAGCTATATTTTTCTCAAGCATGTTTTCATGTTTAGTTAGCACAGAGATATGACGTTTGATGATGATCTTCATGTTTGAAGGGGATTGCAAGAATTGTATTTATCTGTGGGAACCTACATCTGCTGCAACATGGAATGTTGACAATACTCCATTTATTGGACATACTGCTAGTGTCGAAGATTTGCAAGTATGTACTAATGCATGAAGCAATAGTTGCTTTTCTTGTGGTTTGAGTATATATTTTGTGCAGCCTAATATGAGCAGTTTTCCCTCATTTATAAATCATAAGAGTTGTATTTTTCAATTAATCCATGCAGTGGAGCCCTACAGAACCACATGTTTTTGCTTCTTGTTCTGTGGATGGAAGCATTGCAATATGGGATACCCGTTTGGGGAAGTCTCCAGCAGCATCTTTTAAAGCACATAATGCAGATGTCAATGTAATGTCATGGAACAGGTATTAAATAATTAATTTTATGATCTTCCCTCAACTCCCTTGCCGTTTTATATCTCATTCTTTGTACTTCATTGTACTGAGTAGGTTGGCTAGTTGCATGTTGGCATCGGGGAGTGATGATGGGACAATTTCTATTCGTGATCTCAGATTGCTTAAGGTATGATGAGTAGCCTGACTATAGTGGTGCAGATTCCCCCCACCAGCACCCAAAAAAAAATAGTAATAAAAGAAAAAACAAATGGTATACATGCGTCATTTGTAACTGGAAGAGTACTGTGTGTGTGTTCTTTCATGTCAAAGGTGTTTCGAATTCCCATATCTGGCTTCAATTTTTCTTATCATTTCTTTTTTTCCCCATGTGTCCCAGTATCATATTACATCATACTTTGTAAATCTATCTGAGATGACTTTCTATATTGCTGTTTTGTTATCTTATATTTGCACCTTTCATTATGCCCCAGCAACTGAAGTGCCTGTAAATCTACCTTATGAAGGAACTTCTAGATGCATTATGGCAAAGAATTTTTACGTCGTTACTGTGATTTAGAAAGAAACTTTTGCATTGTCTGATTTCTGTCTGCCAATTATCCTGCTTTTGTTACTAATGCTGATGTGAAAGGTGCACTGATTTGTGGGTAGGAAGGAGATTCTGTAGTAGCACATTTTGAATACCATAAGCACGCAATCACATCCATTGAGTGGAGTCCACATGAAGCCTCTTCGTTGGCTGTTTCATCATCTGATAATCAGCTTACGTAAGTAAATATGATATTTTATATCAGTATCTGCAGAATATTGATAATCTAATTCCAATTCCAAAAGAAATTTAGGTTTATATTTTTCTTTTTTATTTTATTATTATCTCTTGGATTTTAAGAGTTCGGTAATCTGTGTTGGCTTCCACCACAGAATATGGGACCTTTCTCTAGAAAGGGACGAGGAAGAGGAGGCTGAATTTAAAGCTAAAACCAAAGAACAAGTAAATGCTCCTGAAGATCTACCTCCCCAACTTTTATTTATTCACCAGGTAGGTTGAGAACTTGAGATATTTCACTCTATTTATCTGAATGGCAGAGCTCCCTGATTAATTGTGTTTAATCATTTATTTTCTTTTGACTTAAAACAGGGACAGAAAGACCTGAAAGAACTACATTGGCACTCTCATATTCCTGGAATGATTGTGTCCACTGCAGCAGATGGATTCAACATCCTTATGCCTTCAAATATTCAGAGCACCCTACCATCGGATGCTGCTTGATACATGTCAATGGTTTGCATTTATCCAGCAAAACATTATGCGGCATATATTTCCTATAGGCATTGCAGCCATAATTTGGATAAGCTGCTCTTGGGTGCAAACATCCTGAACCTACATGAATGTTGAAGAACATTCCCTTTTGTTCTTTTTCCTTTTTTATTTTCGGTTCATTTCAATTATTTTCCCTTTTTTGTTTTTGGTTCATTTCATTTAATTTCCCGTGTTTCAAGTCTTGTTATATTTTAGTGAAACTTTTGTTGTCAGATGCTGGGAGTGGAGTTATAATTATACAGAAATGTTATTTACATTTTTTGCTTGCAGAATTTATCTGTTTAAAGGACCGATATTATCTAAGAGAATAGTGGGATGAATCATAACTGGATACCTAACTCATGCAAAATACTTTGTAAACACAGTATTTCAGCAGCGGTAGGCACATGGTATAATTCTCGGTCGTGGAAGAAGATCTAGCAACAGTTCATTATTTATGTGCGGCCCAAGAGAGAGGGTTGAAACCCAAATAAGCAAGGTAACATGACATAGAACATCTTTCGTTGGTGTCACTAGCCCAATCAACATCTTGATAAGAAGTTATCCATGGGCTAGTGTCTTTGTTAAGGTGAGTCTTTCTTTGATATTTATAAGAGATAGATAGTATAATATATTTAATATTTTTTATATTTAAATAAGATATTAAATAATAATTTTATTCAGTTAAGATAATTTTATTTGATTTTAATTTTATAAAATTAAATATTTAAAAAATTTGATTTATATTTATTATAAGATTAAAATTAAATAAAATTATTTTGATTGAATATTATATTATTAATTATTTTATATAAATATTATAGTAAGATGAATAATATTAATTAGATTATATTATTTATTATTTATACAATATATTGTTAAAGTGCTTGAAAATGAGAATAATTTGGAGCAAGAATATTTTGAGCCAACCTTTTACCTGCAAATGCAGCGTTATGTTGAGTAAGAGATAATTATTGTAAGGAGCCAACAAGTGTACAGTAATGCTTAATGTCAGTAGTGGCACCTGTCGTGTTAAAGACATGAGATGTAGACATTGCCCTTTCTATATTCGCCTTTGAACAAATCCCTTATATATTTGTGTTCAGAACAGTTGAGAAAGTGAAATTCTTGATAAAAATTGCATCATTTCCTGCGATTAGTCAACATAAACAAGAAAACATGTCAGAGTACCACCAACAATATGAATGAAAAAATATATGTCGGATTTAGAATTTAAAAAGCTAAGAGACAAGAGAAAAGCCCTTAGTTCCTAATATCATACTCGTGGTGCTTGCTTGAGATCATAAAGGGCTTTCTTTAATTTACGAACATGGTGAGGAAAACTGAGATGAACAATGTTTAATAGAAGTTTCATGGTTTGAGGCTTCATCACTGAACTAAATCTCTCGTAAAAATCAATTCCAGGCCTTTGATGAGAACCCTTGAGTGTAACCTTGTAACATGAAATATTATGATTAAGTCTCAAAGTCCCATTGGCTAGTAAAGCAAAGAATTCCTCAGACATGGACTTCTTCTGTGTGGAAGATTTTAGAGTTTTGAGTCACACAAAATGATTGAATAGTGGGAGGTAAATCTGTAGATATGGCTTTAAAACTAAAAGGCAGCTTAGGCTTGAAATTATTGTAATGACCTTGTTATCAATCTTTGAGTAATCTGTGAGTACTAAAATAAGATGTATTTGAACATCCTTAAACTAAGTTAAATAGGACAACAAAAAAATTTAAAAAAAAGAACTAAGTCTAATAAGATGAGAAGTTGCTTAATTATATAACGTCATTCAGTTTGACCAATCGATTAACCAGTCGAACATAAATTAAAAGTTTTGTTGATTCACAATATGGTTTAGTTATAACAACATTGGGTGGTAGTATCACTGAACTTGATGAAGGTGGATTAATATGCGGTGGATACGATGGATATTGTGAATAAGAATATGAAAATCAAATATATTTTGATAGGTATATTATGGATATAACTACTAAGTGGATTAATGGGACAAAAGACTTTGAACCCGAGTTACATGTTGAGCTAAAGGAGCATGAGAGGATAAACTCGTATGACAATGATCATGAGTTACACAAGTTTCAGATGAACTTGTCTTCTATTTGTCGCAAGACTTTTTTTTTTTTTTTTTCAATTGATGGAGGATCTTGCTCTACAAGTGCAGAGACATGATTGTGTTGGTCTAGTGCAGTCAATATTTCCTGAGTAAAGTCATCAAATTTGTCAAAGGTAAAAGATAAGTGATCTTGAGATATGCTCCAACAGATCAGGTGCTATGCAATATTGACCTAAATTAATGAACCCAAATATTAGTGAAACTATTAACTAAATAAAATGAAGAGTAAACCTCTATTTTGATCTTTCAAAAATATTAGTATTATTACTTTGGTCCTTCAAAAATTTTTGTCATCAATTTAATCCTTGAATCTAAAAAGTATAATCAAAATCGTCGTTTTATGTGTGAATAAGAACTAATTAACAAAATTTTAATAATTGAGGGTCTAACTTGATAACAATTTTGTATAATTGAAAAATTAAATTGATGATATTTTTTTATCATTGAAGGACAAAATTAATATTAATATCTTTGACAAATCAAAATGATGACATTTTTTAGATTCAGAAACCAAATTAATAATAAAAATCTTTAGAGGACTAACGTGATGATACTTGTATATTTGGAGGATAAAAATGATGTTTACTCTAAAATAAAGCAATGCTTATAGCAAGCAAAAAGCATATAATTAATTATCTTACCAATAATTCACTAAATGAGCTGTCTACAGTAATTCATTGTCATGTCGCACGACAATACCACCGCATATACTAAAAATTTGGCTATAAATAACCAGTAAATGACTTATCAATGATGACTTGAGTATCATGATTATTCAACAACGATTACTATATGTTAAGCACACATATTAAAGTTAAGTAATTGTCATAAATAATTCTGATATGCTTATACATGTTTGGATAGGCTTTTATACTATTTAAATGGACTTTTGAAGGTCTCAAACGTATTTTTATTTATTTTTTATCTTATTAATTTATTTTGATATTTGTACAATTTCATAACGTGATTCTAGTATAAAAAACACGTTTGGTCTAAAGCAAATATCTTTTACTTTTATATCAAATATAATTTTTTTAAATGTAAATCACTTTACTCAAATTAATTTCTGGCTAAAATTAAGTTTGTACAATTAAGTTCATCTAAAATTATATTTGTAAAATTTAATCCAAACATGATAGAAAAATATGTGCCATTCCTATATCAGTAACAAAACAAATGCACATCCAATTTATGCACAATTATAGTTAGTGCCTTACACTATTCTAGATACGATAAGCATGCATAACCCTAAATAAGTATTAACAAATTAGAAATCCTTCAGTAAGAGTAGGTACATAAGATGCACGTATCATGTAGAGTGATCTATAAACAAACTCCCTCCAAGCAATTCCATTGAAATTGATTGGTTATAACTGGAAACGATCTAAAATGGTCGAACACTAGAGTTTGAGATAGTGAAGGTTGACAATGTCGCAAAAGAGACAAGGAGGGAGCGATAGTGCCAGTAAGACAAAGAAAGGAAAGTGGGGAGATTTATAACACAAATTGTTGTCCATGACTTATTCTTCTAAAAGTTTAAATTATTAAGTATAAATAATTAATTTTTTTTTAATATTTCTAACACTTACTCTCATACAAAAATTCTTTTGAGTTTGAAGTATAAATAAAGCACTTATCCATTTTACCTCGTGAACTTGGATCCCATGCAAAATACTAACATTTCTAATAGCTTAATATGTTGGGCGTTACAGCACTATTGTTTGACTTTTGAAAAACACAAACACGTGCATTTCATTGAGAAAATCTTTCTTCTTTTCAAGGCTCACCTTAACGCCGTTTCAAAATGTAAAACAAACATGCATAAGTAATTAAATTATTTTATATTTTTAATAATTGTAACAATCTGTGTGGGGTATCATGTAGATTCGTAGATTAATGCAATTTACTTGGAATATATACATACGTATATATATATATATATACATACATATATATATATGTATATACATACATATATATATATGTATGTATATATATATATACGTATATTAATAAAATTAAAATTTTGTATTATTTAAATAAAATGTAAAATATAGTATGTACTAAAAAAAAGAAATATAACTTAAAAACTAGCCTAAACCAATATAAGTAGTCAGAGGCGATCCATGATAATAGTGATAGTCTTATTTCAATTTTAACTTTCACGAGAGACTAATACTTTGCTTCAACCAATTAAAGGGGCAGTACATGGGGCTCAACAATATATAAGATATAGAACATGCACATTCCCTCACTTCCCGTGACACACCACAAGCTTGTAATTCTTTCTAGTGATATATACTCTTCGATCTTATTATTTACTATACTATATAAGATATAGAAAATATAATATTATTAATATTATTTACTTTTATATAATATTTAAAGAAGATATTAGATAGTATAATATCTGATTAAAATAATTTTATTTAACTTTGACTGTATAACTAACACTGACAAAATTATATTATCTTATATAGTCTTATATAGTTAAGACTGAATAAAATTAGTTTAACTGAATAAGTTGTTATTCAATATCTTATTCAAACATTATATAAAAGTGAATAGTATTAATTATAATATATATTATTTATCTCTTATACAGTATATCAAATGAAAATTTTTATTTTTGTTAACATTGTTAACCAAAAGAGAAAGTTATCTTATTAACTTTTTCTTTTTTTTATAGTTTTTATGGTTCAATAACGAAACAAATAAATAAACAAAATTTAGAGTGTCAAACACAAATCCTTTGCTTCGAATAAAAAAATGACTAGATTTAACTTTTCTACACTGAAAATTTTATTTTAGAAGATAAAATGGAAAGTATTAAATTTTGATAAAAAAATTAACGGTTAAAATTATGATAAACTGCATGCACTTATATAAAAAATTATGAGTTGTTAAAATATATTTTTTTTAATTTTATCATTAATGGTTAATACTTCTCAGTTTATTTTTTAAAATAAACCTTTCACTTTAAATGAGACAAATATAAAATGACTTAACAATGCATGTTTGGTATTTTGATTAATTTTTAAGAAATTTTTTTTTTCAAAAGCTCTCTTAGTAAATTTTTAATTATAAGTTATTTGAGTACAAATAAATTAATTCAAACATACACTTAATAATAAAATAAAATATCTAATATTTATCTACTCATATTGTAAATTTTTTATACTATAATATAATTATATATTATTTAATATTTAAATTTTTATGTAACTGATATTTTAATTAAATTTTTTAATAATTTATAATTAGATAATAATATAAAATTTTTTATGTAAATTATACCGTCAACTCGGTTCGACCCGATCCGGTCCGGGGCGAGCTCCTTAGCTGTTGATTACTGTTCTTCTTTTGTTTGGCGAACAATACTTTATTGGGGGAACGGGAAGCGAAGCGACACACACCAAGAAAATTTAAAAAAAAAAAAGAAAAAAAGTTTAATTTTACTTTTATAACCCTACACGCTGACAAAAAAAAAGCATAATAAGTGTGTGGGAGGGAGACACAGAGAGGGCGCTGCATTGCTGGTACGTCCACCTGTCTCTGTTCTGTTACTGTTTGTACCGGGCTGTGCTGAACCCAATCGATTATGCAAGAGTGGAACAACGCTTCCAATTAAAATCCAAATCCAAATCCAAATGAAATGCCCGCAAATTTCTCGCTTTTGATTAATCCTCCGTTTCTCGCTCAGTATTCTCCATTCCGTAAGCTCTCCGCGATTGATTGTCTTTCCCCCCCCCCCTTTTTTTAATCTTTTTAGCTTTCCAGTTTCTTAGTCGGTTGATAAATTTGATTTCAACAAAATCAGGAGAATCAGAGAAAGGAAAATCTTGATTTTCTCTGCTTTTCCTGTTTTGGACCAGTGTCGTTGATGGAAACGAGAACCTCAACCTTTTGATTTCCCTCTTTTTATCTGTGCATCCGGAATGCGAAATGGTTGGTTTATCTTCTCCTGTTTCTGAGATTCACGAGAACCGCAAATGGCTTTTTTCAATTCCGATTTTCGCTCTGTAGAACCATGGGAACCTGAAAGAAAGAAGGAAAAAAGAAAAATAAGGACGTGGTGGTTTCTTGGGGTTTTTTTTTTTTCTTTTTTATGATGATTTTTAATTGCTAATATATTTAATAATTTATTATTATATATGATGATTGCAACAACGAGTACTGCACTGGACTTGCTACTTTTTACTGTTATTTCCTTTCCTTTTGTGGTAGGGTCAGATTGCAACATCCTTTTTCTGAAGGCTTTGATAATGCAATGTAAGGAGTGACTTTATCGTAGCTCATGAAAAAAGATGCTTTTTCTTCTTCGTCGTCTTCTTCTTCTTCCTCTTCTCGTCTGTCTGGTGTACCCTTTTTGGGTTTATCAATTTCTCGGGAAAGTGGCATAGCTGAGAAAGCCGGACGACGGCGTTTCCTTCCCTCTAGCTTTTTTTTTTTTTTCCTCATGAAAATTGTTTCTCCTTCTCTCTCTCTGGTGCAAAACCTACTACACCTACTGTACTTTTTCGGGTAAAGGGACCAAAACTTTCCTATGTACTAGCAGACAGTATAACCTAATCGATTGGCTTCCATTACTTCTTAAACTTCAGCTCCAAAACCCAGTTTTTTTTTCCCTCTCAATTCATGTGTTTGATTGCATGTAATTTACTATGTTAAAATTTTGGATAAGAATAACTTCCGTCTCTGTCTTCTTCCTTAGATTTAGAGCTCAATGATTGCTAGGACCCATACAGCAGCATCCAATGACATTTATTGTATTTTTTTGTGGGGGGTAGGGGGTGGGAAGATCTAGATTGATTGGTTTCTGGTATTTATGGTTTGGAAGATAGGTTGTTGGCCTTAATATTGAAGGTAAACGAAGGCCTAAAACTGTGGTCTGTTGCCAGAAAGCTGGAAGTTCTGGTCTGTCGAGTTTTTATCATTTCTTGGGTTGTAGTTGTTGTGTGGTCTCATTCAATGACCGACTACTTCTGACATTGCTGTGATAAATACGAATTATTGGAATTGAAGCTTCCGTTGTAGAAAGGGAAGTTTTGGTAAGTACACACTTGTAGAAAGAGTTAAAACATATGATATCAGTAGAGGCATCCCTTGCAGACATAGTTTAAGGGATTCGTAGTACTTTCTGTTGATGCTATGAATGAATTATAAAATGCCCCTCTAAATGTTAGTGAAGTTTAGATTGGGGGGATAGTAATAGAGCTAACCCTACGCAGGAACTTAGCTATGTGGTGACACAGATTGACTGAAGTTGGTGTACACTGTAAATTTACCAAGACAATAGGCAAATGATTAAGCGTGTGTTAAATGGTGGGGACTGCTTGACATCACAGCCTGAGAGCTCTTACCTCTAAGCTATAGCCACCTATCCGCTTGCCAACTCATGGATGGGATTTGCAGAACACTGTGGAGTGCACAGATCTGGTGGATATATGTAGTTAGCTTCTTTGTTTTGGTAATCGTAAGCAAGATAAAAATTCTACTAGGGGCATCTCAGTTTGGGAATTCGCTTCTGTGGTAAATAATATGGTGCAACTAATTTGTACTGGCAATACACTTACCAGTTGCTAAGTATGCTTACTTTGGCTGTTTCTGTTTTTGGTTAGCTTTGTACTTGGGGCTGCATCTCTGCTAGCAAGAAATACAACCTGAGGCCAGAAACAAATGATTTGATGTTGTCTTTGAAAACTAAATCAATGTTTGCCTTAAGAAAGTAGTAATACGTTGATTATTTGAAATTTGTGGCAGTTTCACAATTTTTATATGTCATAAGTATTCTTAATATGTGTGTTTTAATGATTTCTCTGCTTAATTATAGTGGCATTCTTGGTGCATTTTGCCTTAGCAGAATCATAATACCAGTTTCTGTGCCATTTCTTTGACTTGTTTAATGTCTCCCATATGAGCTTGTATGTCTTTCTTTGCTTCTAGAGGAACTAAAACAGTAACAATTTTATTTGAATTGTAGTTTGCAGATTACAGTGACCGCTTTTATATGAATTTCTGAGCTCTTCTGATGGAGGGGAATGCAAAATCTCCCTCGCAGTGGGACTGGGAGCACCTATGCTTCTTCAATGCAAAAGTAACAGACAATCCCAGGTTACAACCACCAAACTGGAGTGGTGAAGCAAACCGAGAAGTCAATGTTGGATTATTCTACCCTTCTGGCGGTCGTGGTTGTTCTGAGTCTGTGCTAATGCATGCTTCTTCATCAAGGAGTTCAAAATCAGCTTCCATCAATTCATCATCAAATAGGGATAGCAAAACATCTATATTCACTTTTGAAAGTTCCCAAGATGATTCCAGTGGTAAGAAAGATTTGTCAAAAGATGAGCCAGTTGAAACTTCTCATGCACTAGAGCCCTCTTCTGTCTCTGGTGAACCATTGCTCACTCTAAAGCTTGGCAAACGGTTGTACTTTGAGGATGTTTGCCCAGGAAGTGATTCCAAGAACCCATCTTTCTCTGGGGTTCCCATGTCATCTTTGAGTACTGGAAAGAAATGTAAGTCCAATGGTCAGAACGTACAACATCCATGCTGCCAGGTTGAAGGCTGTGGCCTTGACCTCTCATCAGCTAAAGATTACCATCGCAAACATAGAGTTTGTGAAAGTCATTCGAAATCCCCTAAGGTTGTTATTGCTGGTTTGGAACGTCGATTTTGCCAGCAATGCAGCAGGTAAAGCTTCTTAAGAAACATCTGATTGTTTGGATAAAAATGACATTGAGTATTAATAGTGTTTTTCAGGTATTGATTGATTCTCAAATGCATATCAATTTAGTCAATCAGATTCAGCTTCCTGTCTTTTTGTCTCATGTTGAATAAATTGGTTTAAAACTCAAATTTTCACTTTGCTTATAATGTTGAAGGTTCCATGGTCTGTCAGAGTTTGATGAAAAAAAGAGAAGCTGCAGACGACGTCTTTCAGATCACAATGCAAGGCGCCGTAAACCTCATCCTGAAGCCGTCCAATTAAACCCATCAGCTTTGTCTTCGTCACCCTATGGTATAACTCTCAGGATCTGAGCGTCCCCTTCCCTAAGAAAATCTACCAGTGTTGTCTTGGTCATTGACTTAGTTTTGCAGCTTATTTCTTTTTCTGTTGCATCTTAGATATCTTAAATTGATTTTTTTCATAACCATAACTGGTTCCAGCTGGCAACAAATACTTCTTTTGCTTTGATTTTGCATTATATCTCAATTTCTGCTTGGAAACTTGTGGTCTATGAATAGAGGAAAATTTGGTGCCGTATAGAATGCCAAAACATGTAGCTGTTGAGTACTATATTTAATGACATGCTTGATTGATTTAATGATCAGCATTTTTATGGAGATATATTATTCTTGTGATCTGTTTTTGGTCTTTCAAATTATTAAAAAAAAAAAATTCTAAAAGTGCAATTCCAAGTTAGTCAGGCACTCAGGCCTTAATTGACTACTAATATTACTGGATAAACAATGTTTGAAATGCTTAACATAACTTGTCTATAAGACCTGCAAGCTGCAACAGTTGGATTGTGTAAAAAATTCCATGTTGCCCAACCTATGAGTTTACCTTCTGTTAGACATAAATGTTACCTGACAGAACTAACTTCGTAATTTTGTCTTCCCCTTTAGAACCTGTTATAAGTTCTATTATTTTGTTTTTTTGTATGTAATGGATTTTATTGGATTTTCATTTGTTATATGTCTGAAATTTAATGTATGCTTGTAGCACTATGAATGTATGTATTAACCATACTTTGCATATAAGTAGCATAATAGTTACGTTATTTGGTTTAAGTGGTCTAGCTTTTTAGTCATTTATTATAATTAAATCTTGGAATAATTCAGGTGTTACAGCCACCCTTTCTATTATTGTCAGTGGGGATGCTGCTATTACAGGTGTAGATATAGTTAAAGGCACAAGACACAATAAAGTACCGAAGTCTTGAGGAAACTAGGGTAGCATGTGTTCGAGTGAAACAAGGCACGTGCAATGTGAACATGAAAATTTATAGCAACTTATGTTGTAACGGCAAGTTACCAGTAATTATTGTGATTGTTTGGTCTTGAGTGTTGACAGTTAAAGAACGTGATTTATAGATGTATGAGTAAAAGACTCCTAAACAAACCTGATTTAGTAACAGCACAACTTTGAATTTTTTTGCATGTTAAAACTTAAACCAAACAACAGCCGATTTAGCTGTTCTAGTTATTAGGTAGACCGTAGTTAATTGGAACTCATTCCTCAAAATTTTTTAGAAAGATCATTCTTTATCACTAGAAATACGTTGTTATTACTTACAAAAGCAAGGAGGCACCTTCAATCAGTCAATCAAGTGAAATTATTTGTATGCTTCTTTCACATATAGGAGGTAAACCGACAATTGAGCAATAGTGCTCCAATATGTAGTACCATGATAGCACAAAAAATTCATTTCATGGTGATGCAAGTATTACTTTACACATCTATCTAATTTATGTTTAATCTGCAGATAGTAGGCAACAGATGAGCCCATTCGCCTTTTCAAGGACTGGTACAAATTTAGCCTGGCAAGATATACACAACAACAAGCTCTCCCAGACAAAAGATTTTCTCAAGAAGCCTGCAAAAGCCTTTAATGAGATACCAAGTATTGTCACTATGCTTTCTGATCATTCCAATGGCTGTTTTGCATCCAAAGGCATAGCAACCAAGAGTATTAATCCAGGTTGTTTCACATCTTTCTTAGTAATCGAGCCTCATAATTTCACATTAAATTTAAGATTGTGCATTTATCATGTCTGATATATAATTCCTTTTGCCATACTGATTGCTAACTCTATCACTGAATTTCTAATTATTGTCACCTATTTTGTGCTAAAAATACCTTTTTGGCTTGAAGAATTTTTGAGGGGTCATGCGTCAAGAAAGAATTGAAGTATGTACTATCTTTTGCCACAATATTATTCACTTGGTAGAATACCTCTTGCAGGTATAGAAGATTCCATTACCTCATCTGATCCAAATGCTACACAAGATTTTCACCGTGCTCTCTCTCTTCTGTCAACCAATTCATGGGGTTCAAATGAGACAAAGTCCATTGCTCTAGGACACTCCAATCATACAACCAGTACTGCTCAGCCCATAACACATGCTATGAGTCAGCGCTTACCTCTTGCTTCATCAGTATATTGTTATCCTGATCAACAACCAGTCAATTCCAGCATGTGTATCTCATACTCAAATTGTGACGATAGCAATCACTTCCAAGACTTTCAACTGTTCAGAGAACCTTATGAGTCTGGTTTTCCCTGCGACCAGTTGAATTAACAAGAGTCTGCTCATCCGAATGGTGTCAACCTGATGAAGTTACATACAAGGTCAGTTCCGTCCTGATAATTCCTGAAATTTGTGGTGCTTAATTGTTTGTTGCTATATTACGGTGTGAGTTTATTTTTCCTGTTCTCGTTTTTTGGTTTTTATTTGTTAATGGAAATCAAATCTGAAACCATGCTTTCATGCTATTTGGCTAACTCCGTTTTTTGGAATAGTGCAGCTTGATTTTAACACCCAAAAAACGTTTTTCTGTCTTAAATAAATTGCAGAGGCAATTTTAAATATTTTACCATCATTTATTATTTATCCATTCTATACCATTCTATCCTTCTCAACTTTCCTCTTCCAACTCGGTTCCGAGCTTCCTATGTCTCTCAGTTCTCCTGCTAATCTCTTTTTTCATTCGTGCTTCACTATATGTTTTCTGTAGTAAAATCTCCTCTAGTTGCCTTGGGTAGATCGTTGACATCACTCTTCAACATGATCTCTAGCCGATTGAAGGGCTTCTTTGGCTACCATTTGCTTGATTATTTCTTCATATAACTCGATGCACCATTGACTAAAGACCTTTTTTTTTTTGGCACCCTCTTTTGCTATAGCAGAACATGGCATTTCAATGGTCATTTCTGAAGTGTTTTTCCTTCAATGGTGATGAGTGGAGTATTATAGGAAACGAGAATTTCAATTTTATAAAATAATTTTTTAAAAATGAAAACGAAAATTAAAAAAAAAAAGTTCTTAAAATAACAATCGAAAAAGAAAAAACTACTTATCGGGAGTTGGGTTTGACATTGCATTGCGATAATTTATTATTGACATAACTTTTTACCGAGTATATCTCCATTCAGAACTGCTTTTTAAACCTGAACATTTTATTGAAATTATGCACCCGATTAACCCATATTTGGAAGGGATTTTCGGTTTCCATTTCACTTTCCATCTGGATTGTACTCTAGCAAATGTACACTTGTACCAACACTTTACTTTTTTTTTTTGGTGAACTTTTCGCGTATACTTTTATTATTGGAATATTGCTAATCACAAAAGCATATTAGGGTGGTGTGCAAGTACTATTAACCGTTACATTATTTTCAATTGGATGGAACATTGTTACCATACGATACATAGGTTGCCGTTTTAATAGAGGGCTGGACGGTAGGATAACATATTTACGTCTATTTTTAAATGTCATTTGATGATAAATTGGAACTTATTGTAATTTTTTTAACCATTAGATTTAATTACTTGCAGGTTTCTGGTCTGTAACTACCGAAAGATGCTAATTTGCTATTTGTTTTAACCGTCTCCTTCGTTGCACAGGATGAGACAATTTTGAGAATCGGTCGCGTAGTCACAGTAGATGGCGACAAAATAAAATATCGTTTAAATTACTCTTGTACTGAATTCCTAATTTTCATCCCACGGGTAACGCGTGGATATTAACTCGGTATATTTATCAGATTCGAGGCTCGAAAACTTATATCGTCTCACTTTAAGCATGTTATGTAGACGGTAAAGCATATGATATTGTATTTTTTAGTGCAACTGGTCTGTGGGGTAATGGGACTAGAATATTAAATCGGCAGAAGATAAAAAAAAAAGTAGGCAGGTTTCTCAGATTTGTTGCAGGTGGCTTTAAAATCTTTATCATCTCAAGCAAATGATATTGTATTGTTTTAGCTCAACTAGTTTGTGAGGTAATGTTACTAAGCACGAGATTCTACTATTCTACCATTTCGTTCTGGAAACAGTTCCTTATTTATCTTTTGTTATCATCTGTGCCCTACCAGAACAAAGTGCTTGTATTGCTTTCTCTGAAGGCTCTTCGTGCAATTTACATCAATGCCGACTCACTTCAATATTCCATATTCTAGGCACGACGAACACTCCATTTGACATCCTCATTTATTTCAAACAAACCAAATTTTGGGAAGAACTCGTTAGTCATTTGTTGAAAGCGAACAGACTGTAAAACAAAACAAGGGCCTGGCTCTACTTACTAATGTCTGTTGAACATGTACAAGTCGTGTTCTCCAGACACAAGATCCTTTTATTTCCTCAATGGTGGCAAATGGAGCTAAAGAGCCCTATGAAGTCTTCACCAGAGTTCTAAAAATGGAACCAGACCGGTCGGTCAGACTGGTTCAACCGAAAGCCAGACTATTGGCCGGTTCGGTCAAGCTCCTGTAACCGGTGTGTTGAAAATCGGCTACAAAACCGTCAAACTGGATATAAACTGCTCAAACCGCCTCAACCAGCCACGGTTTGATGGTCTGTCGATTCAACAAATAATTTCACATTTTACAAAAGTGCTCCCAGCTAGATTTGAACATGGGTCACAAGAACATGAGACAGCCGGCTCTACCATTGAACCAAGCCGGCTCTACCATTGAACCAACTGCACTCTTATTGTATAATGTCCCTTATTATATATTTAATATAAAATAGAGGCATAGTTACAACTTTCACCAAAAGATCCTTAGTTCGAATTTGGAATAAAAGGCCAGATGAAAAAAATATTATGACTTCTCTAATGTAATGTTTATAACATATGAATTGTAAATTATGAATTATGTTTATTTTGATTAATTTATATACTATATTGCTATGTGAATTAATGTTGTGTTGCTTATATGAATGTAATATTTTTTTATTTTATGACATTATTTTTTTTATATTTCAAATAATTTTATTATTGGTTTATATTGTATTTTTTATAATTTTTTTTTATTTTATTAATATATAAATAATTATAGATATATATATATATATACTTATATTTATATATAAATATAAATATATATTTAATTATATTTCGATTTGACCACAGTTCGACCATAGTTGAACTATTGAACCTTGAATCAGTATTTCCACCGGTTCAATAACCGATTCAATTTTTAGAACCATGGTCTTAACACAACTCAATGCATGAAAGCAAAATCAACTTAAACGTATCGAAAGCAGACATCTTGATATAAACTCATTAAATTGCTAGATGGCATAAATGGATGTTCAACTTATTTTATCATTGGCACGTCACTAGTTTATGATTTATATGCATGAAATAGATCGGGACCACAAATAATAGATCATGATGGTAAAAGGATAGCAAAAACATCACACTTTCCCACAAGAAAATCCTTTACGCTAATAAGGAAACACTAATATGGGTTTCAAGACAAAATCCTCTACGCTTTAACGACACCTTTAAACTATAGATATTTCAAGGGACAGGCATAAGTATTAGTAATGATGGCTATATGTCAGACCTGGTCCACAAACATGGGAATGCAACTCTGCTCTTAAACCAAACGGCAGTAAGACTACACCAGATGACTCCCGAAACTAATATTATCAGGCAATGGGTACTATTAAATGATCCTAAATCAAATCAATGATCATCCAAATATGATTATGTTAACATCACATTTAATGACCCAACACAAATCATCTACACTGGCACAAGCACTGACACGAAAGAAAATGGCTTTTGCATACATCCTAAAAGTCATGGGCTAGCAAGTAAACACTTCCAATTACCCAACGCTAATATGTCACACTACCTAAACAATCTTAAAACTCGGAATCTTCACGAGGCACTAATCATCTAAAGATGCTTAAACGCAGACAGTAAGGAACCAGAAGAAAACTAGAACCTGCAATAACCTTTCTGCCACTGGTACCTCATCTAGATGCATATGATAACATAACCACTAGAATAATGAGTTGATTCTGAGTACAGGGAAACTATCTATCAAATACCAGAACCAACCTGTAAAATCTTGCCAGGGTAAGCTGGCTGACACATGCATAATAAGGATCCCCAAAGACCAATACCATCTCAGTTAATACAACAACTTGACACAGATAATGAGAAGGTGAGTGACTGGACAACTGCTGCAAAATAGAGGACGACAAGACTGACAGTCAGACACCCAAATTGAGCAATGCTGGATGACAACTCCGGACCTTCTCAACCCTCAAATATGTCCTAGTACTCACTGGAACAGTAAATAATTTCAAATTAAAGGATGCAATGGAGAGATACAAAGGAAATTAAAAAGGTATAGCTGTAAGTTGTAAAAGGATCCAAATGAAAGGAAGCAAAAGTGACACTTTTCCAATGAATCCACTTAAACAACTTTGCAACAGCTTGGCATTTTATGAGATTCATTTTGGGTACAAACAAGCCCTGGAAAATCAATAACAGTTGCAACAAGCAATGCAGGATAGTGAAATGAAAATATTTATATTTTACACAACAACAAACCTGTTCATTTTGATCTGAAGCTGATGAAGGAGATTTATTTGACTCAGCTGGCTTGTCCGCACCACAAATCTGTCTGTTGCACTTGATTCTGAATGGATAGTTTATGTTATTACATTTTTCACACTTGCAGCTTCCTTCAGGCATCTTTTGCTCTGAATGGCAAGTGGGAAGAAAGAAACATAATTACCAAATGATGCTCTGTATCAGATCAGATAATGACATCACTTAAGTGGAGACAGATATGGGATGCAACTTACTAGAATTTTTTTCTGATTTTGAGACCTGCAGCACAATATTCAAATAAACCAATGTTAAATATTAACGGCAATCGTAGTTGTTAGAATTGCACGATTCGCAATTCGAATCGCATGATTCGATATGATTTGGCAAGCTAGCAATTCAGATCATGTGGTGAATCGCAGATGGCTTTCAATTGTGCATGTATTGCACAATTCAATGCGATTTCATATCAACGATACGATTCGCACGATTCTACAGTTCAGTTTTTTTCTTTTTCTTTCTTTTCTTTTCTTTTTTTTGCTTTTTTATCACCAATTCTCATCAAAGAATTCAACGAGGTAGAGGTTTAAATTGTCAAATAAAAGGAACCAAAAGGCCATTACTGAACGCACTTGGTTCCATTGCTCTGTTTCGTTACTGAACATAGAGCCAGTTTTCATTCATGTCGTAAACCAATCACTCGACTCACTTTGTTCCGTTCTTCTGGTTCTGGCTTTTTGGGTGTTCACACAGTCACTCTATTTTTGTTCTTCTGGTTCTGGGTATTCACATAGCCACTCTATATGGCTCCTAAAGCTAAGAAGAAGGAGAAGAAGGATGTTACTTATGACTTATGACTTATGATGGTATTATGGCATTATACTATTATTGGAGTTTGCTATTTCCTTAGTGATGTGGCATTTAAGTATTTATTTGAGACTTTTGAATATTTTGTTCATGTTTTAGGTGTAAAATCATGTATATTTAAGTATTTTATTTATGTGTTTCTGAATCTTATGATATTTTACAATTCACGATTCACGATTTGAGAACTATGACGGAAACTGTTAAACATCAATGATAGTTTTTCCTGGATATAAACAATTAGTAATAATCACAAAAGGCGGCAAAGGTGTGTTGCACTTTCTCATGTTGCAGTCATTGTCACGAGTTGCATCTAGATTGAGAAGCAGGGGACCCGGGGGGGGGGGGGAGATAAAACTAGGTCAACAAACTTCCATTTCAACCAAAATATACAAAAGCAGAATATGATAAACCTGTGCCCTTTTTCTGAGACTTGTCATCGGGAAAAAAATCCTGCCCTTGGGTCCTGCTCAGGTAAATATGATCTATTAACTCATTCAGGGATCATACCCAACGTTGAACAAGATGAACATATGCATATCTATGCCTAATCCTGTAATGGTGCAAAAATTATCTGCAGCTTGACAAGGCTGTCGTTACACTGGAGAGAACGTATCTAGCATTTATTATACTTGTAGTTAACATGAACTAAACTAACCAAATAACATACGGATGAAGGATTCATCATGTGAAAATGTCAAGAAACAAATATACAGAATAAAATAAAACAAATCAAAACTTCAGCATGTATCATCCTTCAAGTACAAGTTTGTAAACTATTGAGTTTAATCTTTTAGATCATACCATTATTCCAGGTCCAAGAGGCATACCCAGGCCATACCGGTTCACTAGCAGGGGCATGGCATACATCCCACCTATATAATAATTCCCAACAAAAAAGTTAATATTAACTGCAATGAGAGCATATGAACAAAAGATAATATTATAGAAACAACAACGATTATATCATGAAATCAACAATAATGAATACAAAAAGCAGGCATTCCAATTGCTGCTTTATTTTTTCCTCTTTACTATTTTCCTTATTTAAAAAAAAGTCAATTTTATAAATAAGAAGATAAATGCAGAATATACCATTTCCCATCATTGATCCACCTGAGTATAGTGATGGTCCAGATAAATGCAGTGGTCTATAAGGACTGCCAGCAGAAAGGCGACTTCCATAATTGTAGTGATACACTGATCCTCCAGAAAATGGATCATAGGGAGGAATAGATGACACGTTGAAAAGGGAAGACCCATATGGTGGGACACCAAGATACATTGAAGAGGGAGCATTAGAACCTACATAAGGTGCAGAGGATGAATAACCCTGTGGAGCTTGTAGAGGCTTGGTAGCAGTCTTCTGGAAAGAGATTAATGAATACTTTAGAGATTTCACAATAAGAATAGCTTTAAGGGAAAGAACATGCTTATGCCAATTCCTATGTCCAGCTAAACTGCATTAATCAAAGCTGATTGAGTACTCAATATCACAAATTCATCAGGAAGTGCACACAATTTTTTATATATACGTTCAGCCTCTGTTTTGCACGCATAAACAATTCATTTCCACATCCTCTATTTCCCCCTCCATACTGTAGGGGAACAGGAATGAATAGAAGATAGAAATATAAAGAACACAGAACAAGAACAAGTTGGGGGGATGACAAGGCTATTGATAACAGCTTTTGGGAAAATAGATGAACCTTAGTAAATCATTTGCAAGAAGCAAATAATATTTTTAAGTAACACTGCTACATTACTTATAACATCTTACCGAATTATGATCTGCCGGCCTCGGTTGCATGCAATTACGCATATTGCAAGTTGTCCTGAAAGAGAAATTGACATCGCCACAGCTAAGGCACGTCCAATCATCTTCCCCACGACTACCTACAAAAAAAATTTTTAAAAACGAATAGAATGAACCAGAGAATCAAATGAGAAACCCAGGCCAATGGGAAGGGATTTCTGTATTATCAGAGTTTTAGGGTGATATATGAAATCTTCCAAGAACATCAATCAAGAGTTTGTATCACAGAAACGTGACAGAGCGGTGAGTTGGTAATTACAGATGATCATGGACAGAAAGGGTGAGGAAGGGAAGGTAGTAACAGCAATGATCAAGTATCCATAAACATAAGAAAAAGAAAAATTAAAAAAAAAAAAGGCATGGCCACCATCGGTTCTAGCACGCTTGGCCGCTGAAGAGTTTCTGTTATCAACCTGCAGGCCAAAAAGAATAATGAAAATGTTATCCAGAGGTTACCAAATCCTCAAAAAATCCTTGCATTCTGGCAATTGCATGGAAGGCTAAGATTGATTTCATTGGTTTGATAGCAAAATCAGACTGAAAAAAGAAAGCTTCAACGTCAATCAGATTGGATTGCGAATCGTAAATTGCATAAATCTTCCTGATCAAGCAAACACCAATGACAGACCAAAAAAAATCATTCGAAAATGAAAGGAATCAAAATTACAACCGAGAGAGAATCGATAAAACCCTAAATCATGAGGAATTGAGATCGCAAAGACCAATTAGGTGAATGCATCAGGGTTCAAGGAAGAAATGCGAGGGCGTTTTACCTGAGACATGAGGGCAAGCAGTGAGATTGTAAGGGGAAACGAAGAGATCCGTTTACTGCTGGGGCGGGTTGATGGTAATGGATGTGGTTTTGGAATATACTATACCCAAAATAGAAACCAAAAAGGAACAATCTAAGCTAAAATCTCTACTCGAATCACAACATCATCTCTAGTCTCTACTTTTTAGTTTATTTTAACGATCATTTATAAATAAATTCTTAAATTTTAAAATTATTTTAATTAATATCTAATTATAATAATTATATAAATTAATTTTTTATTTATTTTTATTTATTTTAAATTAATTAATTAATTTAAAATAAATAAAAATAAAAAAATAATTTATATAATTATTATAATTTAAATATTAATTAAAATAATTTTAAAATTTAAAATTTTATTTATAAATAATTTAAAATTTAAAAATTATATATCCGCTTTTCTCTTATTTTAATTTAATTTAGTTTGTGCTCGAACACAGGGACACGCAACGCTCGCTGATGAGTGGCTTTGGTTTCAAGTTTCGACGGTTCAAGTTGAACGGGAAAACCCACTATCCTTGATGAATTGAAGCTTCGAGTTCAAGCATCTGATAGATGGGTCATGCTTTGTCCAAGCCCAATCCAGCTCCTACTCGTTCTGTGTTGTTCGTGCTCCAGCTTCTCTGTTTCAGAACCCTCTTAAGGGCCGGGCTGATCTAATTTATTATCATATTTAAAAGTAGAAGAACAATTTGAATTTATAAGTATTTAACTATTTTAAAGTAAAAAATTTATTTTAAAAAATAAAGTAAAGAGTATTAATTATTAATAAAAAATAAAAGAAATAAATTTTAATAACTTTATAATTTATTATATATGTATATGTATTTTATTATGATTTTAACTATTAATTTTTTCATTAATAATTAATACTCTTTACTTTATCTTTTTTAAAGAAACCAAATCCAAATTTGTAGTGTAAGCATGCCAAACTTCAAGATATTTTCTGACATATTTCTTTTGACAAATGAAAATTTCATGTTCATCTAAACACACTTCAATACTAAGAAAATGATGTAATATTTTCAAGGTCACTCATGTATTTTTTTTATCATCCACGTTTTAAAATTTCAATCATTCATTTGTTGTTGTCCATACACGCCAAATTATTAGCATAAAGTGCAATAAGAAGAATATCAAGTTTACCTTGATGCTTGAAATACAAAATAGGCTCACTATTGCTTCTTTCAAAAATAGCTACCAATCATATTGTACCTTGCTCTACTTACAAAGAGCTTTCTTCAGTTGTACACCTCTTCTTTGCTTTCAATCGCATAGCCTGAAGGTTGTTTCACACATATTTCTTTTTTTAATTCTTTATTTAAAAATGCTGAATTCGAGTCAAGTTAATGTAAATTTCAACCTTTTTGAGCTGCCAATGTAATAATTGCCCGATGCAATATATATTATTTATGAGCACTCTATTTTCTTTTCTTGAATCTCATCTCTTCTATGTCATCTGAATTTCGCCTCATCAGTTAATTTAAGGTAACCTTTTTCCCATAAAGTTTTAACATTATTCATCAAATTAAACTGACAGTTCTGAACATCCAACTAGAAAAGTAAAACAGATAGGATAAAAAATGAAAGAGCTAGGTTCAGAAAGAAAATCCTTCTGAAAGTAGGATCGGAGTACTTTCAAAACGGAAATTTAAAAAAATAAAAAATAAAAATATTATTTTTAAAAAAAGAAAAAATAAAATTAATTAAAAATAAAAAAAATAAAAAAGAGGAATAATAAATAATAAAAATTAAAACTATGCACAAATTTGAAAATTTTAAAAAAATTAAGTCGTCCTTGGAAGGCTTGCGTAAACAACAATTTTTTTTTTATAAAAAATGGCATATATTGAGAGAATTAGTTTTAAAAGTAATTAAAGCATTTTGAGAATTAGTTTTAGAAGTAATCAAAGTAATTTACTTGTTTAAATTAATAATAAGAGCAGTGAAAGTATTTTTTTAATATGTTTTATTATTTATATGAAATTGATTGATTTTTAAAATTATAATTAATTATTACATAAATTTATGTAAAATATTTATAAGTATAAGACGAAACGAGTAGAGTAAAAATTTTAAATATTTTTATAGAAATGAGTTTGAAATTTAATTTTTAAAATTCATGAAACGAATAAGAATAACTTTTATTATATTTTAAAAAATAGAAAGCAGAATGGAGTTGTGTAAAAACCTGACCCTCAGCTCATTACCATCTCTACTTAGAATATTTACAACAAGATGAATAATATATGGCTGAAGCCAGCACCATTAGAGGAGGTGCAGGCATGCTTCCATATGATAGGACTCGTTCTCGCTCTGCGAGGTCGTGGTTCCTGCGGTTGCAGCCGGAGGAGTTCCCGACCAAGCAATTATTTTGAACATTTTTTTATTACATTATTTTTACATTTTTTTATAATAGAAAAGATAAATATGCATTCTAACATTTTTTCATTTTTCTTTTTCTTTAAACAAGAAAGTGTAAGAAAATATATTTTAAAAAAATTGTGTGTAATAAACATTTTCTATAATTCATTTTGCGCATATGTTGTTCCTCTCATGTAAGTAGTACCCGTTCTACTTTTAGGATCCCTTCTCTTTGAGCTTAATTTTAAGTTTTTTTTAATTAAAAATCTTATATTTTACATATTTTTTTTATTGCATATCACTCTTGCCTTATTCTATAAGTAGATTGTGGATGATAATTTTGCTAATTAGTAACTAGCTATAGATAGTAATTTTGTTGATGAATTGCTATAAATAATTTATGATTAAAATATTAAAAGTTATTAATAAGATAAACGTAACATATTAATATAAAATAATGAAAAAAAAGTATGAAAATATATTGTCCATATTTTTTATTTTAAAATAAACCAATTAAATTTCTCTATGTGCATTTGATTTTCTCAGCAACTAACACTTTAAATTTAATTTCAGTCTTTATCATTCGCTGATATTCTTTTTAAATTTTCACTTTCCGCTTTTCAATTTTCTTTTTTTTTTCTTTTTTGCAACATGAGTTTTTTTTTTTTTCTTGAAACTACCTTCCTCTATCCGTTTTTTGGTCATAACTCAACCTTCCTTCATAGTGCTAGGAGCTAGCATGGATATTGAATAGGTGTTGAAAACGGTTAGTCGTCTACTCTACATGATGGTATACGCAGTTAACGCCCTGGCCGGATGTGGCAGTCTTCTAATTAACTTTCTTTATTAGTAGAAATTTTAAATTACTACGTTGAACGATTAAATTTTAATTTAAATTTTATTATATAATGCTTTAAATTTAATTTAATAATATTTATACTTATACTATTTACGTAGACTATATAAAAATTTCTCCATTAATAAAAAGCTGGTACACTATTTCCATTGCTTAGGGCAAGCCGAGTGCACACCAGCACCTTTGAGTGCATTGACGATTTGAGTACGACACATGGAGAGATTTTTTCTTGGGTAAAATTTATTTTTAATTATTGAAATATATATTATTTATTAATTTAATTTTATAAAAATTAATTTTATTAATTTGATATTTTAAATTTTAAATTCATAATAATTTGATTTTTTTAACTAACAAAATGATAAAATTAAAAAGAACAAACAAATAAAATTTGTAAGTGATTTAAAATTTAAAGGATTAAATTAATAAAATTAATTTTTATAAAATTAAATTAATAAATAATGTATCTTTCCGATATTAAAAATAAATTTTATTCTTTTTTCTTAAAAAAAAAGTATAGTATGCAACTCTATTTTTTGCTTAAGGTGAATTTTCAGAGTAGTTTTAATTTTTTTAAAAAAAAAGCATCCTCTACTTGGATATAATACAAAATATTTAATAATGTAACATTTATTTTAGATAATATTTGACATAGTTACACTATTAAATAACTTTTATTAAAATATTTATGTTTGATCATAACAATAACATCACATGATTCACATAACTCACATAAAACAAATTATTATTATTTAGATTAAACACTCAATTTGGTCCTCTAAAAATTAGGTCGACATCACTTTAATCCTTAAAAGAATGTCGATATCAACTTAGTCATCAAATCATAGTAGGTAACATTATTTTGTTCCTCTAAAAAAATTAACATTAATTTAGTTTCTCAATCATTTAAAAATATCATCAATTTAGTCTTTTAATTATACAAAACTGATATCAATTTATTCTCTCAATCATATAAATTATATTAATATAGTCCCTATCCATACACAGAATGACGATTTTGATGTTATTTTTAATGATTCAAGAATTAAATTGATGTCAACATTATTTAAAGAACCAAATTGATGTCGATCTAATCTTTGAAAGATTAAATTGGAGCTTATTCTATTATTTATTTATTGTGACATTCTAGATTTAAGAAACATGACTGGTCAGGGATTGGACACTCCTAATCCCTAAAGCCATGCTAAACTCAAAAATTTATTATAAAACTATAATCACTTAAACTTGACCATATTAAATATGTGAAAATATTGTCAGAATAACTTAATTATACATAAGTAATTCAGATTTCATCAGCATGTATTTAAATTATAGATACTAAATATGCAAGACAAATGGTCACAATCTCATGACTACAACTTTATATATCCATGTATTTAAATAATCTTTATAAAAGAAATTTGTCTCACTTTAGGAATGAACAATTCTCTAAGTTGGAGGCATAGAAAATGTTTGATTATACTTCAAAAAAAATATAAAAAAGAGTGAGTTTTATAACTCAATGAGTACAAGAATATTCAAGAGTTACTAACAAAAAATAATATAAATATGGTTTATACTAATAATAAAAATTAAGTATTATAAATGTACTTTAATACTTTTATTATATTCAATAAAAATAAATTCAAATTACCTTATATTGGAAATACTTTCCATCTTTAAGGAAATTTCATATTTTATAAAGAATCCCTTTTGTGAAAATTCTTTTTTATTAAACAATAATTTTTTATAAGAATATTCTTATTCTTTACTAGAAGAACAGTTAACATATATATCAACCTTTAAACTTTTAGCCACAAATATTTTCGATTAGGCATCAGTTAACCATTTTTATATCCCTAATTATTTTTGCTCAAGTATTAAGCATATATAAATCTCATAATAGTATGATCATTTATTATATCATGATATATTAAGGGTTCTTCATAGTATTTTTCATATTTCCAAATATATTATTTAAATATTAACAATATAACTCATACATGTAATGATAGTATAAAATATTAAAATTATAAATATAAATAGAAATAAATGTAAGTAAGATATGCTTATGTCATAAAAATATATTTAATTTAATATGTCAAAATTATGTAGTAAAATATAACAATTTAAAAATTAGAGTATTTAACTCAAGTTCATAAATCATGTTGCGTATAATAATTTTAGAATTTAAACCATAACAAGATTACTGAATAAACTTTTGAAAAAATTAAATTAGAAGAAAGTGATATTATAACAATAATCTAAGAGCATTCTAAGCACTCATAAAATACATAAGAATTATACTGAACTAATATTTATCTTTTTAATATTACTAAAATAATAAATTTTAATAAATATCTCCTTTTCATTACTAGAAACTCTTTTTTTTTTTATTTTTATCTTTGTTGTCTCGAAACTCTTTATTTATGGAAACTTTATGCAAGCAAAACAATAAGCTTTGCAGTTTGCATGCAAAATTTTCATCGACCTATTTTCTAACTCATCTGTTCATTTATCACAATTGCCTGTAATTTCTTTTCACACTTGCCTCTCTCATTAAAACACATCTCTCAACGTTCATTTTCAAACTTTGCACATCATTCTTTTAATGCATTCAACTTTCACCAAACTTCATTTATTATTTTTTTCTTTTTGAGTTAAAGAAATGGGTCATGACATTTATTTTCTACTGTCTCTCTTTCTTTTTCATCAATACTAACGGTGATGCTATATCAAAGTATGTGTACAGCATTTATCTGTCAGAATCATTTTCTTTTATTTTAAGTTTGAACATCTTTACTTGTAGATTGGATGTGCACTCTTATCAAAACCAAATATTAAGTTCTCTTTAAAAAAAAGGTGTGTGAATAATATATGGAGAAGTGTCTGTTTTTAAATTGTATTATATTATAAATGACTTATTATCAATAAAGTAATACGCTAATTTATGTATTTTATTGTTTATTATGAAAATATTATATTTAAATTATAAATTTTTATCATCATAAAAACTTTGAACATTAAAATACGTATATTTTTATTTTTAAAATAACAGATTCAAAAGCAAAAAAGAAAATGTATGTAACAACATATTCATCACACTTATTAAGGTATACTTTAAAAATAATGAAATGAAATAAAAAATAATAATACAAACAACATCATATATAACATATATTTTTATAATTATATATTTAAAAATAATTTTGATTAATATTATTTAAATATTATTTATTTTGTTAGAATTAAATTTTCAGACGAAAGTTTTTAAATTCAAAAACACACTTAATGATGTAACTGCAGCAAATTTATTAATGTTGAAACTTTGTTAGTGAGTCCATCTTTTTTTTTTTTAATGTGAAGATTGAATTTATTAGATTTCTAAATCTGCCACAAGGAAATCCAGAATAAACTCTGGGGGGCTGTTAACCCATGAGTTACATCCACTGCCAAGTAAAGCTTGCTTGACTAAAAAGTAAGAAATCAGCTAGTTTATTTTGTACTCTACTGATATACAAGCAATCAAAAGCAAAAAAAAACATGATGCAAACAGATTTATGTCTCTAAGTATATACCCATGGGATGAGAGGTCTTCATGTCCCAATTTGATACCTAAACTTTCTACTCTATTTATCTTCTTAAATTTGAGTATGTGATGTGGCACTAAACCACTTTTGAGAATAAAGAAGTCGTACTGGTTGCAGTCCACTTGTAAGCATATAATAGAAAAATTATTATATAATCTCGAAGTATAATTAAATATATTTTAAAATTTTTTTTTATTATTTTAAATTATTAACATAAAATTTATATATTTTTTTAAAATTAAGAATAAATATACTTTTTAAAACATTTATTTATTTATACTTAAAAAATATGTAATAAATTCTCTTATATAACACTCTTCTAATAACTAGAAGTCATATTCTCCCCCAAAAACAAAGTTAGCACAAAATAGCATGATATGCAAGTAATACCAATCAGAAAAATTAAGATCAGAAAAAAAATCTATATCTATTGGAAGGAGATGTGAATAATATAGAAGGTAGTAGAGGGAAAGAATTTATAATCTGCAATTTGAAATGTCTAGAGAGAAAGTGATTGCAGTAGCCTGCTGCCATTATTATTAGTCCTTGGATTTGGAAAATAAAAAAAATCATAAATAAAACAACCGTGTTTTCAACATCATTCAATAGTGCTCTATCTTGGTGTCTTTATGTCTTATCATGTTATCTCATTATTTCAATTGTAATTTTTTTAATTGCTCATTAAATAAAATTTTCATTTCAGTTGCGAATTTTTTAATGTGGTGATTATCTTAAAAAATGAAATAAATTCATATTTTTATTTTAATTTACTAATAAAACAAAAAAAACTGTTGTGACAATCATTTGTCAAAGCATACCTCATAATATAAACAAAAAATACAAAACTCATCTTTTTTTTTGTAACTATAAATCTAAAAGTTGTTTGAATTAATATTATTCATATTTTTATTTTATCCAAATTACTTTTGAATAAAATTCTTTTAAATATATAAATTATATTAATTTAAATTTATTTTTATCAAAATCAAATCTATAAATTTAATTTATAAACACGTTTAATTTTTTTTTGTTTTATTTAATTATTAATATATTTTTTAATATACAAAAATTTAAATTAAAGAGATAGAGAAAGCACTCCAATCAAATGTTAACAAATGATTTACTATTAAAAATAAATTATTAAGGCAAAATTTAAATTTGTAATTATTAAATTGGTAATATGCTCATTTTATCATTTGACTTATAGCATGTTAGGCAATAATTTTTTTTTAAAAAAAATTTAATTTTAAAATTATTTTAATAAAATTTTAATTATAAAATAAATTAATTTAAATATACATTTATTTATTAATGATTTAATTATTAATTTTTAAAGATGATAAAAAAAAGAGAAATTATGTCCTAGGTTTGGCTGCTAACATTTGATTTAAATTTTATTATATTAATATTTAATATATAATCTAATAATATGTATAGTGATAATGTAATTTTAGGAATACATAGCAACTAAGCAGTGAAGTTATTAGTGATTACCGTATGTCCGGATCAGAGAAGCGGACCACGCGGTGCTGCGTAAATGGCGGCACTAGGCGCAACAAGATTCAAAATCTACTTCTGCTTCTGACAAAAGCATTTTGTTCAATCACGACATGACTTTTGTAATTAGAAAAACGTAGTATTGGTAATTTGCGCCCAATCCCAACACAACACGACGCTTAGCCAATGTGTTGCGCAATTAGCAACCCTCATTGCCCGTAATGCCATTCCTACTTCATTTATACTCGTAATGCCCAATCCCAACACAACACGACGGTTAGCCAACGTGCTGCGCAATTAACAACCCTCAATGCCCGTAATGTCACTCCCACTTCATTTATATTTTATTATTTTTTTCGTTTATTTTTATTTATTTTATAAAAAAATTTATTTAATAATATTTATTATTTAAAAATATTAAAAGATATTAATTAATTTTTTATAATTTTATTTTATTTTTTAATAAAAAAATGAATGAAGTAAATAAAATTAATAAAATATTAATAAAATAAAAGAAAAAATAATTTAATTATTTTAAATTATAATTTTTTATAATTAAAATTATTTAATAAATTTTTTAATTCTTATATAAAAATTTTAAATAATAAATAAAAATAAATAGAAAAGTACTATTCTTTATGATCAGTGTAGGTCACACTCACAGGGATACATTCTTTAACAACACCGTCCAATCTTGTTAAAATGGAATTGTACAATTAATTCATTAAGATTTTTAATTTAAGTTTAATTAATTTAATCATTTAAATCAATTTGTCAAATTAAATAATATTATAATATAAAATTTATAAAAATATTTATAAATATTAAAAGTTATTAAATTTTTTTAAAAAATTAATAATCGACTGATTGATCAATTAAATGACTGATTTAAATAATTTTAATTAATTTTAATTAATTTTATATAATTTTAATTGATCTAAAGTAGTTTGATTATAAATTTAATTATACAATTAAATTATAACTAACCTATTTACTGTTAAACCAGTTAAGGTGTGTTTAGGTGAACGTTTATCCTACCCAAACTAATTTTTGAAGATTCAAATGATATGATCTGACTAGCAGAACTGTCAAACATGATAATATGATATGACTTTTCGAAAGTTCATGACTATACATCGTCATTTTTTCAAAGCATCATATATGCCAACAACTATTAACTATCAAGAAAAATAACTAAGGCACCAATACCAAGGTCTGAATGTCATTCCCTACTTCTCGCGGATATCACAGCATTCTTCAAGTTACAAATCCCAAGATCGAGCTACCTCCCTCCCAGATACCACGAAATCCTCTGAGTTACAAATCCTGAGGTCAAGTTATTTCTCTAGCGGATACCACGAAATCCTTCAAGTTACAATTCCCGAGGTCAAGCTACCTCCCTTGTGCATTCCACGAAACTCTTCAAGTTACAAATCTCGAGGTCGAGTTACCTCCCTCGCGGATATCACGGAATCTTCTGAGTTATAAATCCCGAGGTTGAACTACCTCCCTCGCAGATACCACAGAATCCTTCAAGTTACAAATCTTGAGATCGAGCTACCTCCCTCGCAGACACCATTGAAACCTCTGAGTTACAAATCTCGAGGTCGAGCTACCTTCCTCTCGGATACCACGAAATCCTCTGAGTTACAAATCTTTAGGTCAAGTTACCTCTCTCGCAGATACCACAGAATCCCCCGAGTTACAAATCTCGAGGTCAAGCTACCTCTCTTGCGCATTCAAGAAACTCTTCAAGTTACAAATCCCGATGTCGAGTTATCTCCCTCGCGGATACCACAGAATCTTCTGAGTTACAAATCCCGAGGTTAAGCTACCTCCCTCACGGATACCACGGAATCATCCGAGTTACAAATCTTGAGGTCAAGTTACCTTCCTCACGGATTCCACAAAATTGTCCAAGTGTAAAAATTCCGAGGTCAAGCTATCTTTTTCGCGAACTCCACGAAACTCTTCAAGTATAAACATCCCGAGGTCGAGTTACCTCCCTCGTAGACTCCACGAAGCTGTCCAAGTGTAAAAATTCCTAGGTCAAGCTATCTCCCTTGCGGATCTCACAAAGTTGTCCAAGAGTAAAAATATCAAGGTCGAGCTACATTCCTCGCACATTCCACGAAATTCTTTATGAAGACTGAGATGAGTCGAGCCCTACTATTCACTCAGACTACTTTATGAAGACCGAAATAGGTCGAGCTTATCTTCCCACTCGGATATACAATCACAAATTGAGATGAGTTGAGTCTTACTCCTCATTTGGTTTGCTCCACAAAAATCAAATAGGGTCGAGGCTATATCATGCAAAATCCTGTGAAGGGTTGCGTAACCTCTTAACTCGGGTAAAACAAAATACTCCAAGCACAAAAATTTGCTACCACTTCATCAACTCAAAACAACATTAACAACTATCCAAACTAACTCAGCTCAAATTTAGCAATCACAACGGTCAAACCAGCTCATATGTCTCGACATTAGACATGCAACACCTTGGCTTGTCAACTACCAAACTGGGGGCAATGTACATTTGTGCTACAGAGTCCCATTAATATGCCAACTCGGCAGCTTGACATTTTAAATTCCTAAGGCACAACTCAAATTTGACCAATAATCCGACTTCCATCTATATTCGAAACTCTAGTCTATCATATCGACTCTTATTCAAACTCAAAATTGATAGCTTATTCTCAAGATGTTAAAGGAAATTCACCATAGACCATAACAATCAAAGTAACTCATACATCTCGGTACTTGACACGTCTAATACCTCATCTCATTGACTACCGAACTGGGGGGTAATGTACTGTATATAATATTAGACTAAACAATAAACCTACCCACATCAGATAAGGATCAAGTCAATAACAGCTTATCAATAAGCACTTACCTACATCTATCATTCCATTATGTACTATCTCTACTCAAGTGATTTCATACTTAATTCATGATAAATAAGAGTTATTCCTTTTAGGCAGGGATCCAACCTTACATACTAATTTTTATCTTTATTTTTTACTTATTTAAGCATCAAAATATCTTTACATGTATATTCCCTTGTTCTGACTCCGAAAGTTCAAGTGTCTGTTAAAGATAATCCCGGTAACCGAATGTGAACAATTTCCATTTTCATTTCTTCTCCCATAAAAATTTTTCTTACCGCATTTTCTCTATTCTCATTTTTTTTTTTTCTCTTCTGGATCCAATCAAGGTGTTAGACTGTGTGGTCCAGCATCAATTCTATCCGATTCTGACAACTGTCCCACCGTCTGCCCTCTGGAAAGCACTTTTTTATTGGTTCCCTGTTCTTTCTCCTTCAGCCTCACTTCCATTCCTACCACTCCCATCCTTCATTTCACAAAACCACACGACCTTACCAAAATAGACTCCATTTGCTAGTTACCCAGCGCAGTGTTGAAATAACATTTTACATGAATCTCTCATAGAGGGAGGAAAGGCAGGGGATATAAAAGTGAGTTGAAGAATGAAGAATCGGTACGTGGGGTTGGCCATAGCGGGCTTAATCGGCGCGGCATTGTTCATAGCGAGCTTCATCCAAACCTCCGACAAGTCCCTGCTGTGCCTTCTCTCCCGCGGAGGAGCCCGAACCCGAGCGGCGGAGGAGGAGGTGGAGTACACCCCGGCGTCGATTCAGCTGCGGGCGATACTCCACTACGCCACGTCGCCCGTAGTCCCTCAACAGTCGCTCTCCGAGATCAGAGTCACCTTCGATGTCCTCAAATCGCTGGGTCGCCCCTGCAACTTCCTCGTCTTCGGCCTCGGCCACGACTCCCTCATGTGGGCCTCCTTCAATCCAGGCGGCGCCACCGTGTTCCTCGAGGAGGACCCCAAGTGGGTCCAAACCGTCCTCAAGGACGCGCCGGGCCTCCGCGCCCACACCGTCCGCTACCGCACCCAGCTCCGCGAAGCAGACGATCTCCTCTCCTCCTACCGCTCCGAGCCCGCCTGCTCGCCAGCGGAGGCCTCCCTGCGCGGCAACGGCCGGTGCCGGCTGGCCCTCGACAACCTCCCCGACGAGGTGTACGACAGGGAGTGGGACCTCATCATGATCGACGCGCCCAGAGGGTATTTCCCGGCGGCGCCCGGTCGCATGGCGGCGATATTCTCCGCGGCAGTGATGGCACGGAACAGGAAGGGATCCGGTGTGACGCATGTGTTCCTGCACGATGTGGATCGGAAGGTGGAGAAGGTTTTCGCCGAGGAGTTCTTCTGTAGGAAGAACTTGGTCGTCGGTGTTGGTAGGCTTTGGCACTTCGAGATACCACCGGCGACTAACGCCACCGGTGGTGCCGCCGTTGGTGCTCGTTTCTGCTAGAGTACGTGTTTGGGATTCAGATTTCCAGAAAAATGCTGCCATTGTAAGGAAAAATTATTACATATTTATGAAATACGTGTTCTAAATGCATCTTTATCGTTAATTTTAAATTTTTAATATAAAAATTATATAATTTTTTTTAAAATTAATAATAAAATATTTTTTAAAATACTTATTTATTAATGCTCTTAGAACACCCGATAATTTCTCGTAAGAGTTTCACTCACAGTCACGGTGTTCCACTGTTTTGCTTTTGTTTTTGTATTTTTTTCAGCAATATTATTATTCACGAAGTTTTATTCGTGAAAAAGTTACTTTAGCCCGAAAGTAACAGTTATATATCGCTCGTTCTGTGTTTTTTCAATTAAAAAAAAGAAAAATCGAACAAGGTAAATTTTTATATATTATTGAAATAAAATTTTTTATTTCGTGTAAATAAATATGAAAAAAATAACTACATAATATTAAATTTAATATCATTTTTATATATATTTATTTTATATTCACTGTAAAAAATATTATTTTTATAAAGCATACAAGAATTTCTCTCTTTCAAATGTTTTCCACTGTTTTGTTTTTGTTTATTTCTTTTTTTTTTTTCCTTCTTTTCTCCGTTCCTTACTCATTAGCGCATGAGCCAAAACGAGCGGCGCTGATAGGAACAGCATGCCATATGCCATAGATTTACAATTTTTTTACCCATATTTTGAATTCTTATTTCACTTTCTCTTCTTTGTTTTTCCTTCTTTTTTAATGAATACAAAGTGGCCACAAATCGATGCGCTGGTATTGCAGGCGAATGTGATGCCACTCTTCGTGATTACCAACTGGTGCATTGGACTCTCATCTCGCGGGAAAGCAAATTAATGATTTTTTTTTATTTTGTTAAGATTTTAAGGTGAAAAAACAAGAAGAAAAAGCCAAAAAAAGTCGATTTCGTTGCTTGCCTAACTAGCCAACAATTGACCATTAATAATGCTGTAAACCATTGAAGAAGAATTAACAGGTTTTAAAATTTTAATCGCTTTTGACATGCGTTAATCTTTCTAATAAAAAAAAACTTGCCTAATGATGGGATGACGTATAGAGCTGGTTTTGATAGCAACGGAACAAGAAAGTCTTGCAGCTGGACCTACACTTGTTCCCGTGTGTAATAATCTCTTTCACGTGTTGGGACACTTGTTCATTAAATAGACGAGTGGCATCCACGATTTCCTCATGAGCACGGCATATGAGTGGCTAAGGAGTTCACGGATTGGACTGATTCAGATTTTAAGAAAAAATAAAATCTAAACTAAACAATTTTAATTGACTTAGGTTGGATCAGTTTTATAAAAAATTTTTTGGTTTAAATATGTTTTTAATCTTTATAAAATTTGAATTTTTTATTTTTATCCTTATTTTTTTAAAATTTAAAAACTAATTCCCATAAAAAAATTCTTCTTCCACGATAGTACTTCTATTATATTTTCTTTTAATCTTAGTTATCTTCTCATGTGAACACTAATATAGATTCGTTTGGATAATTTTTTTTAAAAAATATTTTTTTATATATTTGATTTTATTAGATCTTTTATTTTAAGAAAAAGTAATTTTATATTTAGATATAATATTTAAGAATTATTTTTAAATAATAAAAAAACTTTTAAGTTTGTTTAAATAAAAAAATAAGAATACTTAATTTATATCAAAATTATTAAAAAAATATTTAAATACAATATATAATGAGTTATGATATATAAGATATGATTAAATATACATAATAGGGACAGTGAAATTTTTAAGTATGTCATAGTAATAACGTCATAAAAAATGAGACATAAGATAATAATAACATGTCTAATTATATACCCAAAGGTTTAACAATTTGTTGTTAATGTCGTTCTATTTTACTTTCTCTAAGTGATATAATCATTGAAATCAGAATTCAATTTAAGACATTAGGGTACAATAACTTAAAGTTGCATTGTTTAAAATGTAATTCATAAAATTGCGTTGTTTAAAATGTCATTCATAAAATTACCTATGAAGGTTTATGTAAATAAGATTTATAAGAAGGAAAAAGAGATGATATAAAATGTAATTTTTAATAAAAGTAAAAGATAGTTTTGTCATAAAATCATATTAAAAATCACTTCTCCTCTTAGTCTTTTCAGAAATTATAGATCATTAACTTCTAAAAAAAGAACTAAATTAATTTTTTTAACTTTAATTTTTAAAAAAAGTTACATCCAAATATATTTAAAATATATATTAAAATACTTTTTTTAAAAAAAATTGTATCAGCTATATACATATATTTTTTTATCAGCTATATATGATTGGAGAGTAATGATGATTGCATTTTTTTTATTTTAATAAAACTAGGGTTTTTTTTAAAAAAAAATTATTGCAAAATGTGTTGTGATAAAATTACTTGTGGACCAATTTTTGTTGTCAAATCTTTTAAAATAACTACTGTTAAAAATTAATTTTGTAATAAAATAACCGCTTTTATAATATTGTCATAAGAAATTAATTTTTTTAAAATGCATCAAGTTAAAGATGAATTTAAAATTATTTAAAGATGGACTTAATTTCTATTAATATAAAACTTAATCTAAAGATACTTTTATTGCATAACTAAAAAAAACCAAAAAAAAAAAAATCAACCAATTTGTTCCATAGGGTGGATAAGCACTTAATAGCATAATAATTGTAAGATTAAGAGAAATTTTATACTACAAACAACTTGAATAAATAGTGAGAAAAAAATTTTAAAAAGTATTTACTAATATAATATGAAAATGGTTGCTATCGAGCTAAATCTTTCCATTATATTCTTTCCATTATGCTTTATCTATCGTTTGTACTTTGTTTGGTATCATAAAGGAGAAATAAAAAAAATAGATATAATAGAAAAGAAAAAAAAAAGAAGAAGTAGAGAAATTATCACTCACATTATTTAGTATTATTTAATAAAAAAAAATGAAAATGTATGTAAATAAATGTTAAATAACTTTATTACTCTTTAGAATTCATAAACCTTTGATAAGGGATAAATGCAAAAATGTTAAATTACTTTACTAGTACTTTCCTTTTTCTTTGAATTCACTGGATAATGGACAGATACAAAATTATAAGGATTAATTAAAAGTTCATTACTCTAAACTTTTTTTTTACTGTTAAATTGATACTAAATAAGAGATATGCTTAATCCTTAAACTTATTTCTTTCTTTTCCATTCTAAAAATGTATGTGATACAATGGTTTAAGGTTCTTGCATATGAATTAAAAAATTACTAAATAACATTATTTATGAAAAAAAACTATATTTGATTAAATTACCTTCTTATTAAAATACTCAAATATTATTATGCACTTCGCTCACTCAGTCTTCCTTATTAATTCGAAGGATAACATTAAAAGAATAATTAACACTTTTTTGATTTTTTTAATATGACAAATAAAATAAAACATAATTTTTATATCTAAAATAATATATTAACAAAAAGAGAGAGTAAATAATTGTTTTTAAATAGAAACATTCCGACACCAGAAACGACGTGTCATATGAGTAAAAATTACAACGCGTTCCTCTGGTCAAACCATAGTAATAATATCGTTTATGTACTTTCAAGTATCAACTGCCATTAATTAATTTTTAAACAGTTATTAATCAGGTTTTCAAAAAGTCAAGGTGATTGAAGTGTATGGGATGGGGAGTGGAATGTTTGGCAGGAAAGAATTGGAAGAATGGAATTGGAAAGAAAGAAAGTGACCATGTGAGTAGATTTCATCTGAGTCCAAATCTATCATTCTATTTCATTTGTTTTGCTTTCATTTTCCTTTCCCCATACACGAACCGGAGGAATTGATATCACAAAAATTAAGAAAAAAGTCCAGATAAAACAAAAGCTACACAATTTAGATGATGTCCAAGTCTAACCGATGATTGCGGGGTAGTTTGTCTTTTAAACTTAGAACAAGAAGTGGGTTCTCAGGAAAAAGCAGAGAGAAAAAGAAAAAAGTGAAAGGAAGAATAGCAATGACTTAAAATTTTTTTTGGTATATAAAATTATGCACGTAATTTGTCACACAATTTTGGGCGGTCAGAGAGATTTAAGTAAAGCTTTTTTTAAAGTAATGATTCAAGATTCAAAATTTTAATATTATAAATAAAGTTTACATATAATACGATTCATTTTCACTTCATGAATTACACTTTGACTTGAAATTTTGCTTAAAGATGCCAAGACAAGGCAAGACAGATTAAAGAGCAATCGTGGCATAAGAGCAAGGTATGGCATTATAATTGAAATTTGAAACTCACCTCCTTCACTATTTTCTTCCCATCCACTTCATCTTTATCCCCAGAAAGGATATATATTTTTTGGTCAGAAATAGGAAAAGAGATTGCTGAAAAGAGAACGAACATCAATTTTGTTTTCAACTTTTTTAAATATAGTTATCAGTTTAGGAGACAGTCCTGTATGTCTATTTCTTAGTAAAGAATAGAAAATTTAGCGTTCAATTTTAAAAGTTTCACGAAGAATGCCAATTTTATTTTAATGAAATGAAAATAGTATGAACTCTGCAAAGAGGACAGACTCAAAAGAAGAACCCCGTCCCATACTCTCGGACCATTGCCTGATTTCCGCCTCCTGATTAACACAGAATTTTTAATATTACCTTAAATGCTGAGAAAGCAGATAAATGTGTATTTAAATTAGTTTATTTTACTTTCAAAAAAGTTTATAATCAAAATATTTCAGATATAATTTTTGTCATGTTAACTCATTTTTTAGTCTCTTAAAGATATAAATATCATTACTTTCGTCTTTAATATTACTTTTATAATTAAAAATTAAATTAATATCAATTTTATATGATTAAGTAGACTAATTTGATGATATCTTTTTTAAGTGTGACTAGTTAATGTTAATTTTTTTGAAGAATTAAAATAATGTCATTTTTCATGATCATAAGACTAAGGACTTGTTTAAATAAGTTTATAAAAAAATACTTTTTTAATATATCTTTTAGTTGAGTTTTTTTTTAAAAAATAATTTTGTATTTGAATATAATATTTATTAAATACTTTTAAATAATAGAAGAACTTTTAAATCTGTTTAAATAAAAAAAATAAAGTACTTTTTTATAACAAAATTATTGAAAGGGATATTCAAAAACACTTTTTATAACTATAAAATATGATAAAATAGGCTGATAATTTGGGGATAGTGAGTTTTTCAAGTATATCATGATCATATAGTCATGAAAAATGAGTAGCTAGTTATGTATTTAAAGGCTTAATAACATGTTACTGATTTTGTTCTCTTTCACTTTCTCAAAGTAGTATGGTCATAAAGATCAAGTTTTGATTTGAGGAATTAGAGTACAATGGTTAAAAATTGCATTGTTTAAAAAGTAAATCACATAATTGGGGAGGTTTATATGAATAGAGTTTGTAAGAAAAAAAAATATGAAATATAATTTTTAATAAAGATTAAGAATATTTTTATGAAAAAATTATATTAAAAACTATTTCTCCTTTTACTTTTTTAGAAGCTGAGAAATATTAACTTCTAAAAAAAAGAAATAAATGAACTCTTTTTGTTAACTTCTACTTATTTTAAAAGTTACGTCAAAATACAGTTAAAAATATATAAAAATACTTTCTTAAAAGCTGAGAAACATTAACTTCTAGAGAAAAAAAAAAGAGATAAATGAGTTCCTTTATTTTTTTTAACTTCTAAATGCACTTTTTTAAAAACATAAGTGTATCTAAACACATTCTAAATTAATGTCAAAATTATTTGAAAGATTAAAGTGATAACATTTATATTTTTAAAAAACTAAAAAAGAGGTTATCTCAATTTTTGTCGGAAAAACTTTTTCTTAGATGCAAAATAAAAAAAGCCAAACATGCATTAAGTACTCATTTTATTCACAATCTGAAAAAAAAAGAGTTAATTTTTTAATACAAGCGAGTTAAAAACAAAAATTAAGAAATAGTCACATATTTGTTTAAAAACAGAATGAATGGAAGGAATATCTATGGCAGTACTTTTCCAATTGTTTCTTCCACTCAACGTGTAAAAGAATTCAAAAAGAAAACTAGTCCGCAATCAGCGCACCCGAATCAGGACATCTATGATTCATCCTTCTACTACGTACACTAGAAAAATGTTTCCCTGTTAGAATGGAATGCTAAGAAATGATGTCAATTATATTATCTATTAGTAACAAATCATACCAAGTTACGTCTTCAAAGAATACAGAAGAGATCCAATTTGCACCGTGATTAATCTGATTACAAAGTTATCATGGGTTAATCAAAAAACAAAATTAGCCTGCTACATACACTAGAAAAATGTTTCTCGGTTAGAATTGAATGCAAGAAATAATATTATATTATCTAGTAGTAACAAATCAAGTTACATCTTCAGAAAATACAGAAGAGATCCAATTTGCACCGTGATTAATCTGATTACAAAGTTATCATGGGATAATCAAAGAACAAAATTAGCCTAACTAATAGAAAACAGTAGAAAGCAGGCATGGTTATAAACAATTTTGACAGGCTACAAAAAATATTTCATCCGTTCATCCCTTCTCATGGCATTATATACAGCTTGGACCTGAAAAATTCAACAACATTCCATATCAAGATATATTCCCCCAGCCTTGTGTGCATGGAGACTCGGTTTACAACATAACATCTAATATAAGTGAACAAAATCTTACAAGGACTTTAAACAGAAATTTTTACCTTGGTGAGGAACAAGGATATACCCCCGCTCCCCTCCCCTTAGATTTTTCTTTTCTCGAGTTCTTTCATGAAGGAATCGAAATGCAGCAGAAATAAGCTAGAAAGGTTTACTTTAGAGTGACGGATAGAGAGAATGGAAAAGACCTGCTCGCTAGAAATAACTTGAATGGGCCCAATATTTACAGATACATATTTGCCCGCTGATGATAACTTCTGCTTCACATGTCCCTGTAACAAAGATGTTAAAAATTTCAAGCAGATCAGATGTCAAATGCCGTTTGAGAAATGAACCTCAACCACCGGATAAAAGAACAGATGTAATATATTGATGAGAGTTAAATTATGCAGTCTTCCACAATCTTCATGTAGCAAACTCTTGAAGGCAAACACATCATGCTGTAAACCCCGCAAGGTAAAACAATTTTAATTCCAAAATAAAATTTAATTAAAGCTTGGCATATATTTTATGCGATCAGTACTGGGTTGGTAATGAACTACCAATCAGTCCATTTTGCAAGCTCTTATTTATGGTGGACTTCCAGCACTACTTCACGAGAGCTCATAGTGTTCTTGAAAGTAGCAATCTTATTCATTGCAAATATTCATTTATGCCAAATGCCAACTAGGGCATAATTATAGATTTTAACAGCTTCAAAGACCAAGTTCGCACCACATTAGTATATTAGATGTTTTGCCAAAATCAGGTAAAAAACATCTTCCCCATGGCCATCCTGTCCTAATCACCTTGATTGGAAGGAAACTGAAGTATAATGAAAGGGTCGCCTAAAAATTTGCTTATCCTGTGATAGCAGATCAACTACCAACCCAAAGCTTAAGAGAATGAAAAAGCAACACCTACTAACCTTTAGTTGACTTCTCTAGGTGCATTGAAGATGATCAAGAAGTTTCTCTCTCTCTCTCTCTCTCTCTCTCTAACTGTATGTGCACGAGAGAGTGAGTTGGTAACCTGGGTTTAGACTGTTTGGGACCTTTACACAGATAATATTATTCAGTTTTAGCCCCATCTATGATCTACTAGTCATAAGCATAACTCAAAACTCTCTGAAAAAATGTTTATACTTTTCCTTCCCTTTGGGCTTTGAGCACCCTCCAGAAGAGATATTATGGACCTTTCACAGCTCATAGTAGCAACTATGAGCACATGCTTAAAGCCTTTTCACAGTGTGAAACCCTTTGATCAAAGTCCTTCACTATGCAGGGTTATGAGTAGTCCCTTTTTCGTTGTCAGTGCTCATTAAATATATCTATTCCTAGATTTATGTCAAGCTCCTTAATTCAATTATAAAGTGTAAACAAAAATTGTTTATTAGCTTGATATGTATTTTCTAGTTAAATATTGTTATAATTGTAGGTGACAGCAAAATTATGAGCCAGCACAATTTAGTATATCCATATTCACATGCACCTTAGAACCACCATGGGAGAAAAACTATTTAAATCAAAAGTTGAAGGGACACACTGAATTGCCCACACTAAACTTCTAAAGTTACTTGCAAACAAATTTGATTAGTTACTTACATTGTGAATTTGTGATGTATGTATTAAATAGTGTTGATGCTGAGCTAATCATGCAAGAATTTCAAAACATTGAGACTTGAGAGCAACTATAAAATGTAATCCCATCACAAATCACAATCACTGCAATTCGACTTTTTAACTTTTTGTGATTTTAGTTTTATTACTTTGCTTCTATTTGACAATGAAACAAAAGGTATTGATTCTACCTTGTAATGCTATTTTACAAGCCCAGAAAACAAAACTATGCTATGTCTTATGCACAAATAAACATCGTGTAGAAGAGTTCAAGAGGAAGCCAAGTCACACACAAGTTAGATTGAAGCAAAAATAGACACAAACTTAAGCTTACAGTAATAATACCAGTAATTAAAAAAAAAAAACTTATAAGGTATATTACATATGCATAAATGGCAGGCTCAATTAACATTACAAATACACCGATCATATATATATATATTGTATAAGAAAAGGTTGTATTGTTACACAAAAAATGAATATACATGTCGTCTGTATCGCACTATAAATTAGAGCACCAAAAAGTAAACTTTTCCAAAAAGAAAAAAAAAAAGAGTCCAATATCCAGAAATGAATTGATACAATACCTCAGGAATTGGCTGTTGGATTACAGATTCCACAGCAACAACCATGGCTTGCACAAAGTCCTCACCTCCAGTTCCTATTGCAGTAAATCCTCGAACAGTTGGGTACGAGTTCACCTGTGCAGCACATCAGTCACATGGGAAAGCATTGAAACTCTTGTCTTAGTGTGAACAAATTTTGAATACTAGAAAGCCATGAAATGCAAAGAAGCAAGCAACAAGTTGAACACCTTCTGGTCCAAAGCCAGCCATTCATTGGTAGAATCATCGGTCACGGTGCCTCCAATAACCATGTTTGTAGTTTGGCCAATCCTCCCTTCTGTCTTCGACACCTCTGTAACAAATCCAGCGGAGGGTTTTACGCTCGTAACATGGAAGCCATAGAAACTGACAATGGGAATAAGAGGTCGTTTCCAACTTATGTTATCATTCATGATTAATCCTAGAACAAATATTCCACAATTCCAAAAAAAAAAAGAAAAAGAAAATCGAAATCCTTCAGATTAAATTGTTTCAGATTACCTGAAATGGCCTTCAATACAGCTTCTTGAGGGGGATCTTGGTCGTCCTGAGACGGCGACGTTTCGTTGTAAGAGCAACAGAGGGCTGGTTTTGGAGGATGAAATTGGCGAGCCCTAATAGCTCTGGGCTTGCAGTTGCAGCCTGAGGCTCTATAATTAAAATTGAAATTGAAATTGAAATTAAAACGACGGGGTAGGAAAGGTTCCACAAGTATGGCAGAACGAAGCATGCTCCTGCAAGCCATTTTTCTTTCTGCTCCTCTGCTCCTTCCTCAATGGCCAATACTTATTGCTGAATGCTGATGAGGCTACGGGGCCAAGGCCTATTCCTTTCTCACTTTTGGGTTCTGCCTAAAAATAAAAATAGTTTAAATTATTAAATTGGTTTAGGAAAATTTTTACTGATTTTATATTAGTTTATAAAGAAATTTTAATTTTATTATAATTTTTAATAAATTATTTTGTCATTCAATTTAGTCTCAATTCAGAGACTAATGCGAATGATTTTTAAGTATTTCAAAAACAAACTTAAATAATAAAATAATTTGTTAACATCGTGAATGAGATTAAAATTTTTAGAAATTAATATAAATTTTATGAAATTTTTTTAAAACTAATTTAATGATGTAGTCATAAAAATCTTTGTCAAACCATGAAAATACAGATTTTTTATAAGGACCAAATTTAATGGTCACAATGCCCTTACCTAAAGGTTATGTTTAAGAGTTTTTGAAAATGATAGAGTAAAATGACTTATAATAGAGTGGTTTGAAATAGAGTAGAATAAAAAGGTAAACAAATTTTACTATATTATTTGAAAGTTTTAACTAGGGAATAAAGGAGAGTTCTTTTTCATTGTTTGGAAGTTATAATAGTTATTAATAGAAGGTAGTAAATTATAAATTTAATTTATAATATTATCATTTTAATTTTTATTGTCTTTTCCATGATTAGAATGATGATGATTAAAAAGATATTATCATTTTAAAAAAAAAGATAGAATCATTTCGTTCTAAACTCCCAAATTAGAGGATATAAAAATTCAAGAAGTTGAGTGGTATAAAGTGGTTTAAGTTCTCCTCCTTAACAATCTCACTCTATTATTTAAAAAACTCCCAAATAATATGTGGGGACTTTTTATTGCTCAACTTTATTAGTAACCACTCCACTGCATCTATTTAAACATAATGTAAGAGAAATTATGGCATACTCTTGAAGTGTTACATAAAATTGTATTCCATTCAATAATTCATTTATATTTTAATATCTCTATATTAAATTATTAAAAAACATATTTTAAGAAAACACATATTCACTAATGTAAAATAATTAATTCTACCTTAAAAAGTATATTTTATAATTATTTAATATTGATATATCAAAATATAAATAGATATAACATAATCCTACGTGACACTCTAAAAATATGTAATAATTTCATCTCATTTAGATACAACGCAATCCCAAGAATTAATTAGGGCAATTGTTAAGAATTTAATTGACCTTTAGTTTCAATAAATAAATATTTAATATGTAATACGAGAGTAAAGTATAAAAAATGATTTTTTTTTAAGTTACAATATTGTTAAAGGGATCAGTCTTATAGTAATATTTGTAAGTATACTTCAGTCAAAGACAAAAAAGAAATAATGTTCTTTTTATTCCTTGATTCAATTTTGTAATTTTCATGTTATATTTCAGTTTTTTTCTCACAATTATACTAACATGGAATTTGAATGTTACACCTCTAAGCTAACTTGCAAGTCGGGTATGCATGGAATTGGAAGTTAACAAAATATTTTAAATAAAATTTTTTATAAAAAAATAAGTTTAACTTTTGTTATTGAGTAATAATATAAAAAAATTTTACTTGTCTGTAAAAATTATATAAAAGATTTGAAGTTTTTTTCATGTAAGTGTTTATAATTTTATATTATTTTTTGGTTAGCAAAACTAAAGAGACAGGAGACAATCCCATTTTAAAATCACAGCATTTATAGGTTCACTAACAAATCCTACTAAAAGAGAATGTTAATTGGGAGAATAGATTTCTTAAGTGTTAATGACTTTATCAAAAGCATTAGCATTGTTTGGCTTCATGGTTAGGTAAAAGTATATTCATGTTTGTGATGCAGATTTTTATTTTATTCCTAGAGCATTAAGGATAGAGGAACAATGTACATTGATAATAGAAAGCTTGACTGATATGATTTCCCACAACCCCCTAAAAAAACAAATCACAATGCTATATATGGTCCTAGACATGATTTATTAATTACTTCAAAAGAAGGAAAAAGTTTTGGTTGAAGAAACTCTCCAATTAGTTCATCTGAACCTAATCCTGATTTCAGTTTACAGAGATGGTAAGAATGGAAGTTTACTCTGACAAAGTTAAGAGTCCTTAAGAAAGTGCAAATCCATTTACGCTTATGCTTTACTGCGAACGTTGCGAATGTAGCACCCTCGCCTAAAATAAGAACTTGAAGTTAGGGAAATTGATGTGCAACCTTATTTTATGTTTGGAATAGAATCATATCTACTATTAAAGTATATTACATATGATCTGCTGCCTAGCATATATAGGTGATTAGCTAGAGAGGAACCCTTTTTCTAGCATTGAATGTTTTAAGATTTTAAATTACGTTTGCGAGTGTGTTTTGGTCACAATTGTATCGTGATTGTTGTGAGTTGATAGAGACTAATGCAAGTTGATATTTGCAATCACAGTGTGATGCAGTGCGCTAGTAATAAACAAGAAAGTGTCATATAATTGTAGTAATTAAGATTTTTTAATTATAACAAAAGCTTTTAACAGTTTCTGAAATATGTGGCATTATATAATTCACTAATATATAGTGTAAAATTTTTACTGTAGTTTCTGAATTTTTTTTTAATGTTTGGAGGCTAACCATTCACTTTAATTTATATATTATTTTTGGTACATACTAAAGGGGTAGTGGGCTGAGTGATTTGTATTTAATAGGACAAGTCTTACTAGCAATGTAAGAACAAAAGAATTTATAATATCAATTTCTTTAGACTACTTTATTTTTTGGTCTCGTAGATACAAATGTGTATAAAGAAAGAGTGAACACGTCTCTGCCTCCTTTGGATTCTTATTAGTTTATTGTCTTCTTTGCCTCTGGGCTGTGGAGCAATGTTTCTTTCCGGAGAAAAGTCTCGAGAGTATTCTGTCTTGGGGTTATGATTGGAAGTTTAAAGAATATAAGAAGGAAATGGATTTAAAGAAAATAAATATAAAAAAAAGAGAATTAAAAGTTAATTAATAAATTTTTTTTTTGTTTATATGTTTTAAATCTTTTAAAACTTTTTAAATTAAAAAAAAATTAAGATATTTATAAAAATTAATTAAAAAAAGTTTTGAATGATTACTTAAAAATCTTTATTTTTTTTTTTATAAAACATTTAAATAAAAAAAAAAGTTATGATAAATCTATTCCTTCCTTCATTTTTTCTCTCTAACTCTGCATCTAAACATAGCATAAAGTGGTGATGTTGTATCCATAGCTGGAGAAGAAAGGGAATCCTTTCATGGTAAGTGTTACCATTTAGCATCTGGTTTAACTACATGATTTGACATATTATGCACTTAGTTCTTATCTGTTTTATTTTGTAAATACAATTTAAGCTGATAGTTAAGTAAATCTTACAACCAAACAGTGATTTATATGATCATTTAAACTAAAAGTTAATTGTTTGTCACTTGGACAAAGGTTTATTATTGGGAATTCATATGTTCAATAAAGATTGAGAGCTTTTACGTAGGAATTTGATCACGTAACAGTATGTTCGGCTAATTGTTACGTTATTATTATATGTCTTACGTTGACTAGATTGCAGTTTCAAAATTCTGTGCACGTAAACTACTGGAAATTGGTTGCAGGTGTTCCTCGGATCTTCACAAACAAAGGAAGTGCTAAATTAATCCATCATGAGGCACATCTGTTACATGAAGTATGCTATCTGTTTCTTATCATACACTCAAACTTTAAGAATCAATATCATAGTTTTAAATTACGATAACAGTTGAGGATATAGTTATATTACAATTATAAAAATTATAGATAATTATAAAAAAAATGTAATTATGATTATAATTATAGTTACATTACGATTCTGCAACAACAATATTGCAATTACGATTATGATTACAAACTTCAATTTAAAATTATGATTAATATCAATATCTGACAAGTTTTTTTACTTAAGTAGTTTCTTTTCTTTCAAAATGAAAATGTTGTTTTTATTAACTCCTGAAAGAAAACATTTTCTTCCTCTGCGGAGAAGGGCTTATTCCAGGTTCCAACATACAAGCCATTTCAATCTTATAAGAAAGCATATATATCATTCGTATTTAAGATGACTATGGTATCTTTTTTTTCTTTTTTCTTTTTTCTTTCTTGGAAGCAAGAAGTTAATTAAGTTGATAAGGTTCAATTTGGGAGTTCCGTGGGAACTTTATTTGCTCTCTGTGGGTGAGAATTCATAGGCCCAAACTCTCAAATGCTAAATATTGCCAAGTGAAAGAATGTCAAAATTTTTTGTTATTAGACTATTATTGATTGACTATTTTGTTTTGTTAAAATTAGTTGAATATATGTATAATTTGACCGTTTCTGGAGCCTTTGCTATTATTATTAAGTGATCTAATGGATTAAGAATTATTTATATATTGGATTTGAATGATTCAATTAAGGCTTTTATATTAAAAAAAAAGAAACTTTAAAGATTTATCCGTACAAAAATTTAATGGATTCATTATAAGCAACTTACGGGAAAATATAAATTAAAAAATATATAATTATATGATTTAAGTAAAAAAATTAAAATAAAAAGCATTTCAAATGAATGAATATATAAAGATTTACGTGAATAATATTTTAATGGAGTCATTATAAGTCCTTCTCCTCCCAAAATTAGAAGGACGAAAAATGTAATTAAATTTAATTATTTGAATAAATAATATAATTAAGCCTTTTTACTTTTTGTATATATTGTTAATTAGTAAGGATAACTTAATTAGCAATGTATGATCAAATCAATTATGTTTAAGTTATTTGTTAATGGAATAAATTAATGTTAAAATTCCCATTTTGAAATTTCTAACAAATAATATTTCTTGCGAGAAATTACAATGATATCCGCAGTAGCTCACCCTTGGGAAATTTCTACGTACCCTAAAATATTTTGACAAGTGTTACTTTGTATTGACCCAGAAAAGTAAGGATTTTCTGACAATATTCAACTCAATAGTGTGGACACAATTATAATAAGTGTAATTTTTATAAACTTGAAGCAAATGAGAATGACTTCTAGAAGGAATATAGTTTGTATTATATATAGAAGAAAATACAAAATTGATCCATATAATTTGAACTTTTTTTTAATATCTATTTTATTCCTGAACTTTGAAATTGGTCTTTTTCTTTTCTAAAGTTTCTCTTTCTGTTCATTTTTGTCCTTAACTGTATAGATATAGAAGAAAATGTTAGAAATAAATATTTGATGTGAGATAATCGAAAGTACCACTTAGTTTCATTATACGGCTACCTTCCAAGAATTATGTCATATTAACAATATATTTGAATAAACCATATAAAAAATACTTAAAATTAAGATAGTATTTGGTTTGTTTTTTATTTTTATTTTCAATTGATATTTTTGTTTTCATTATTTTCTTCATAAAATCTTTAAAATAGAAATAAAATGAAAACAAAGTGGCATCTTTATAATTATTAATGAAAACATATTAATTGAAAATGAAAACAAAAAAGAAACCAATTTTCTATATAGGTTTTTGAAAACATATTAATTGAAAATGCAAACCCCTCTAAATTTTTGAAATTACCTGTAGCTATATAGGTTTGTGAAGAGTACCCAATATTTTCTAATATGGAGTGGCACAAAGAGTGCTTAGTTAGTTGGGCGATAACTTGAAGAAATTAATTTTGTAATGAGCATTCAAAACTAGTGAAAAACAAAATTTAGAACACACAATTTGCCCCTTTTGTGTGTCAGTGATTTCATTAAAAGCATTTCACACTTAAATTTAATGTAAAATATTAACGATAAAATTTTTAATTTATCAAACACACCTTTAATTTTACAGTAATGAAGAAACATAATATAAAAAATAGTAAAGTAATTTTAAGTAGTTGAACATTATGTTAAGCTTAATAAAAATGAAGTAAATATTTCAGAAGGTATATAAAAATATATCATTCAACGTCATCCTTCTATTTTCCACATTTGCACTTCTATTTCTAATATGTTAATGGTAGCTTACTACATTTTCATTATTATTTTTTTAAATTGACTATGCTTCCTTCACCGACGCATACAACACAGCCATCTGTACTTCTCTTAGATTAAACCAAGTCCGAATTTTAAAAGTGTGTATTTACATTAGAGTTTGTAAATTTAATTTTGAATCAACTTAATTTTACAAACTTAATTTTGATCAAAAGTGAGTTTACATAACCGTAATTTATATTTAAAATTTTTTATTTGAAAGATAATTTTAAGAGAATTGATATTATTTATATATTATTTATCATAATTACTTTTAGATGTATAATTATAAAAAATGATATGAATTTTATATTACTTTGTCTGATTTATTCTTACTATTTTATTTCTTTAATTTTTAAATATAATTAACAAATGATATAAATATTGTAATAATAATTTTTCACTTTTGATATTACTATTAAATTAAAAATTAAAAATATATTATTTTAGCTTTTAAATAAAGTGCATGATTTAAATTTAAAAATCATAATTTAAATAAAAATATGCTATCGTAAATACTTGCACCTCTTTAGTATTGATTTATTGAACCTTTTTTATTAAGGTATATTATAAAAAATTGAAAAAAGAAAGCCAAAATAGAAAGAAAATAAAAATATAAAAATATATCTTTTGGATCTTATCTGTTTGAATTTGAACTGTTGTTTCGTTGGAGCCTCAAGCTTGAGCCTCGTCACGAGCCATTTCATTTCTTTTTTTTTTTCCAAATTTTATAAAATTTTATAGCAAGGAAGATTTTTATTATAATATTTATATAAATATTATTTTTCGTATTTGTTGTTTCAGATGAAATTACAGTACTAGAAGTGGTACTGGTAAAAAGTAAAAACCAGAGAAGCACCAGTTACGCAACTTTGCCTTGGGTTTTTGAGTAGCGAGAGCACCACCATTGCACCCTACAAGCAAGAGAATCATTCTCAAATTCCTCATTGAAACTGCAAATCAAAAATCAGGAGGAAAACCAACCATAAAGAGAGAGCATTACCATCTTTGTCTCAACTCAGGTGACCCTTCCGTGTCCATGGTTGCTAGCTTTGGTGGTGGGTATTTCATGCGACAACCGACACAGCCGAAAAATCAATCCTTTGGGAGGAGGAGGAGGCACAAGACGGTGGCATAGACGAGCTTTTTGTCATGGTTAGGCATAAGATAAGCTTATTGGTGAGAAAGAAGGATAAAAATGATTTCCGTATGATTTCTGTTGGAGGAAGGCAACAGTAAAGCCATATAGGTGAGAAGGGTAAAAAAGAGAAAGGAACACTTAGAGATAATTAATTCTGCCACCAACCTTCCTTTACCAACGCAGAAGCAAGTTTAATATGCTTCACTGCAAACGGGGGTTTGAGGAATCGAAGCCCGGTTGGGAGAAAACCCAAACCGAAAACCCAAACATATTATAAAACTTACAAGCTCATGTTTGCCATGACTGAACGAGCTTTTGAGGGTGACAAACTTAAAACCAAACACAGTATTTGGGTGAGGCGTTACTTCCACAGTATTAGTGAAAATGAAGAAATGAGATGAATATTATAAATTTTTTAAATTAAATTATAAAAGATCTGATTTCTATTTTATTTTTTTTCTTGGTATTAAATGAATTATTAAATGAAGGAAAATATTATATAGTTAAAAAAATTTTATCAGATTTTTTTATAAAATGATTTGACATATTTATTAATTTTTAAATAAGTAAATGATTCTTATCAATTAATTCTTTTCAATAATAACTTTTTTTAATTTTGGTTGAATTCTTTAAAAAATTCTGATAACTGCGTAGCATTACTCTCGAAGAAATGACCAAGTAACGTAGGGTCATGATGGATGGAAACTTTTATTGCCAGCCGTGGCATGAACAACTAATCTTTCATCAGATATGCTCTCTGGCAAAGCCTCCGTCAACCTCTTCTTCACCGCTTCGTAGGAGGCAAAATGCAACACCGTGAACGGCGCATTCATCAATCTGTAGTACCATAAGAGGTGTAGAAACACCAAACCCTTCTTCCATTAACACCCTCTTCACACAATCTGCCACTCCCTTGTATGGATTACTCTTCAGCTGCAACCTCTCTGATTCGCCATATCCATTGGCATGATCACATCGTCGCTTGTCAAGGTGGCGCAGGCCACGGAAACCGCAGGCGCAGCTGAATTGTTCGGGTTCCCACCAAAGAAACTATCTTCTAATTGTTTTGGTTCCACATATCTATGAAATTCATATTGGCCTAGAGTTAAGAAATACCATCCACAAGCTTTGATCTCAAACATTTGTCTGCAATCAAGCAATCTCACCAAACATGGACTCTATCAGTCTCACAAATTCAGCACCTCACATCAGCATAAAAAGCAAGTGATATCTTCGCCAAGGATATATGCTTTTTATTTTCAACATTGTGTGGTTATGGATGCATGGTGTCCACAAGCCTATTTTAGCAGCATCGTTCAAAAGCAGCAGTTTCAACATCTTAGAGCCAAAAGGCTCTGAGCATTAGCCTCTATAGCAAGGAATTGACAAGGCGCTAGAATGTCATGATTCATGAAATCAACCCAAAGGAAATTTAATTTGAATTTTTTATTATTGTCGTGAGAGTATTAGTCTATCTTTTTTGAAAAGAAAAAAATATTTACTTTGATAAATGACTGTGTTGTATTTCGTTTTGTAATTTCTGGTAATAATTAATTACTCATCTTGTAATTTAGAAAAAGCAATTATAGTCACATGATATTGTATTTTTTTCTTATCACAGTTTATTTATTGTGTTTTTGGTCCTATGCTAATATGTAAAGTAATTTTTATTTCACATCTAATAATTTTTTGAAAATATAAAATATTTACTTTGATAGGATTTAAACAAATAAATATTTGTATTTCTCTTTTTATTTTGAACTCAAAATTATCTAATAAGAAGATTGTTACAAGTTGTATAATGAACTGTTTATTTTATTTGAATGAATAATCTAATTTCTCTATATAAGAATATATGATAAGTTATTATAATGTACAATTATAAATGACTGAATATTATTTAATTTAAATAATTTTAAAAATCTTTCATATCTATGTTTAGCCATTGAACAATGTCTTTTCTCAACAATGTCTTTTCTCAAAATTTTTAAGACTTAGGCATTCAATTCATTATGAACACAAAAGACTCATTGATATGTTTTGAATATCAAATTAGTCATTAAATTAGTAAAGAGACTGATTTACAATTCAATAATCAAAGCATGGTTGATTATTACAACAAAAGATAAATAAATCCTTCGGTGGCCATGAGCTAATCTGTGCCTTTTCAAGGAATAAGGAAAGGGAAAATGAAGTGCAAGAGTGAGAAGGTCGAGGGCAAACATATGAAGTGAAGTAGAGGAAAAATGATTAGAATTAGACATAACTCATTGAAATTGCATAGACGAAGGTGACACCCCCTCCACTTTGAAAGGCTTTGTGGCGCGTGAGGATGTATATGTGGTTGTATCTATTAATTTGGCATAAATTACATTACACAAAACATTGTCAAAGAGACTAAATTTAAATCAAATAAATTTTTTTAGCATAATTAGTTTAATGTCAAAGAAGATAACTCATATTTAATATATAAGGATGGATTAATTTGTTATAAACAGAAAGCATTAGTCAACATCATCTTATAAATCATGTAACAAAAGAAATCTTATAGATTAGCACTTAAGACTAAAACTCCCAATTTGGCACTCTAAAGATTATGTGGATATTATTTTGATCTTTTAAAAAATATTGACATCAATTTAGTCATTGAATTATAGAATGTGACATCATTTTAGTCTTTCAAAATACTTGATATCAATTTAGTCACCTAATCATTAAAAAATGTCATCAATTTGGCCATTTAATTATACAAAATTAATATCAATTTAGTCTGTTAATTATAAAAATTATGTCAATTTAGTTTCTATTCGTACACATAAAGACGATTTTGATGTCACATTTCATGATTTAAGGACTAAATTCAAAGACTAAAATGATGTCAACACAATATTTAGATGACAAAATTAGAGATTTACTCAACACTTAATTGTGGTAAAACAAAATTAAAAAAAATTATTAACAGTGAATAAACAACTTGAGGGGAAAATAAAAAAAACTTAAGATTATTATCAAATAAAATATGGGAAAAATAAAAAAATACTTAATATTATTGTCAAATAAAAAGTTATAATTTGTTCATTTAAGTTACTGTCTAACAACTTTTTATATAGATTTGTGTTTTGTGCATGTTTACATTAAAAATAATCTAATAAGAAGTCAACCGTTGAAAACCAATATATTAAAAATGGGCTAACATTTAAAAGTCAGACTATGTTAAAATATAATTAGGGATCAAATTTTAGAAGATAATTCCAAACAAGAAAATGTAATAATAAATTCAATGGGAGAGGGGCGGAGGCAGCAGTTGACCCAAAGATGTTTTGCAACAGATGTGATATTCAAACAAATAAAAAATAACTCACAACTCAGACTTTCCAGTAAGTCTTTCTTTCTCTTTTTTTGGTACACTAAAAGAGAAGAAAAAAGACCAGGGGAAAGGAGTATGAAGAGCATTAGCTAACAGATTCATTTTGAGAGTCGCAGTAAGGTAGCATAAAATAGTGGTTGATTACGCACCCAAACTTTGCGAGATAGTTCACACAACTGTTATCTTCTCTTTTAATATGACCAGAGGATATTTGTTGCCGAAGATTGCAAAATCAATGTGATGGGAGTTGGTGATTCTCGAAGACTGGCTTTGTACGAAACTTCCAAGCTAGCCAACATTCCACAGCAAAAATAGTAGATGCTTGAGACTGGCACTGTGAATCTATAGGAGACAGTGTTGCCCTATTTCCCAACTTAGGATACAGTGCAACACCCACCCAAAAAGTTACATTTGAATGCAAACAGAGCAACTCTTTGTATCATCAATAAATTTCAACAGCTAAACTCAAATATACGTGAATGAACTTGTAATTCAATTGGCACCAGCTTCAATATGATAGCTTTTAATATTGAAGTGTGATGATATTGAAAATATGATCTTTCACAATGTTATTTATTTCCTTCGTGCTCTTATATAACAGAAAATACTCAAATTTATGTGCAATATTCAAGCTCTTATTCCCAAAATTTTAGGTAGTTTGGAGTAAACTAATTGAATGTAATTGTAAAAAAAATTAATTAATAGATTAAAATTTTTTTTTATTAGTGAAATAACAAGAGCGTTCTACTAAAGAGAGAAAGACTTAAAAGTTTTAAATATAAAATGTGAATATTCTTTGAAAGATTAAAATGTTGTCTATAAAATTTTTAAAAGATTAAATTAAAAGTTAACTCAACCATAATGTTAATTCTATAAATTAACACAGCATTTGTCCCCTTGAACACTGGGATGGGAAAACCAAATCCATACAAAAGAAACAAAATTCCAACAATCCAAGCAAAGGGAGCCATTCAAGCAAAGCAACACAGTCCTAAAATCTCTAGATTGTCGAGGAGAAATTATGTTAGATATTTCATTTACTAATTAATAGGTATTATTATTTTTTTATAGAGTGATATATATTTATAATATAATTTTTTAAATTTTATATATATTAATTATTAAATTTAATATTTAAAATAAATAAAATTTATCATTGCGGCAAATCAAAAGAAACAAAAAACCTGGCAAAGAAAAGCATCTTCACTAGACTCCAAACGCTCAACTTCTTCTATCACCCACCAAACACGACGCCGTCGACGTGTACAATTTCGCCACCACTTTTATTATTATTTTTTTCCGAGTCATTCAAAACATTTTAGAATAACACTACAATATAACACTCACACAAAATCCTCGTCTCTCTCTCTCCCTCTCTCTCTCTGTTCCTCTCCGTCTGCGTCTGCGAGCAAATGTGTCCGATCGTGTTGAACCAGTTGGCGACGGGCCTGAGCGTGCTGGCCGGAGCGGTTCTGGTCAAGTCGGTGATGGACCAGAAGCCCATGGCCGGCCCCTTCCCTCGCTGCCCCACCTGCAACGGAACCGGTCGGGTCACTTGCCTCTGCTCGCGCTGGTCCGACGGCGATGTCGGGTGCCGAACATGCGCCGGTTCGGGCCGCATGGCTTGCAGCAGTTGCGGTGGGACCGGAACCGGACGACCCTTACCGGCTAAAATCGCTGTACGGCCGCCGAACCGCCCTTCCTGATTAGACCGGTTTGGTTACAAATTCGTTGTTCTTTCTTGGAACTCCTTTTAACGTTAGATTCCAACATTCAACCCTCTCTGTGTAGTTTTTCATGTTTTTCCCCTTCCCATTCCAAGTCAAATATGTTATTAATGTGATATAAAGTGCATGATGATGGATGACACTTTAAATAGAGAGGAGATTATTAGGTTGTAATCAAAATAGATCCTGTAATTGAGATTCGTATAAAATTAAAGAATTTTATATATACATATATTGTCATGTATTGTGGGCTCCCCTCTGCTTAACAACGGCCTAACTAAGTTTATTTTGCTTCTGTCCTTCGAGAAAGTTATGTTCGCCTTATTTCTGACTAACAAATTGTGAATTCTTGCGCTGACCATGACCATGAGTTGAAGAAAGTGCATAATTCGTTAATGTGATGTATAAGTGTATTATTCTCCCAGTTTACTGGTAACTGTTTACACGTTATTATTCCTGTAGTGAATTAGTAATATTCCAGGCTCGGAAATCAGTGTGTTTTGCCCTGCTCTGTCTCCCTCACTCAGCAAAGAGAAAATTATTAAATAAAAAATGCTTCCCTTTAACACTCAAGCTAGTCTTTAGCATGTTTGTATTTATAATTTTAAAAAAATATATATTTATAAAATGAGTCAGATAAATGTAAACATGTCAAAATTATGATAAACAATGCTTATTTAAAAAAAAATTTACAACAAAAGACCAGCCCGAGTGTGTCTGTGCTTACCTGGACATGCAATTACTGTACAATTACAGAACGCAAGTGGACATTTATCGCCCAGCTTCACTGGTAACTAGCGTTTCCACTCACTATAAACGTAGAAATTAATATGCAATTTGGGAATGTTATAACAAACTAGTTAAAACATAACCCATAGCACAAAAAGGAATATGTACTCTCAAATTAAATTTACTAGTCCATTAACCCGCATAATGTACGGACATATATTATTATTTGTAGTTACCTTTTAGATATAGCATTTGAGATAAGATGACATAACAAGGTCAGATTATCATAAAAAATAATGTAGTACTACTTAGCTTGAAGGATGTTATGCCACTATATAGGATGACGTAATGTTCTATAGTTTGGAAGAGTTAACTTTAATATATTGTATATAGATATAAATAATGTTCAAGGCAAGTCTTACTTATAATATTAAGAGTTCGAATCTTAAAAGCATCACTTTAAAAAATGTTTTACCTAACCACTACTTTCAGTTCAAAAATTAGTCTCATAGTAACGTATGTGAAAACGTCGTAATCAAAGATTAAAAATTAAATTTATAATGTTATATCATAAAATTTAAATAAAATTAAAATAGTTAAAAGTATTACTTTAGTAGCTTAGTATTTCTTTTATAAAGTATAAGATACACTTTAAAAAATAAAGAATAAATGAATAATCATTAATAAAAAAAATAAAAAAGGAAGATTTCAACAAATTCATAATTTTGTTTTATCTGTGTTTAAATCCACAGTTATAAATATTATATTTTACTTTCTAAAGCACCATGTACGTTAAATCGATCCTTTCTTCTATCAACCAAGGCAGGATCCTTTCAGTTTGTTGAATTGTTTAGGTTCCTAGCGCGCCATTTATGTGATGTAATCTTGTGCATGTCCTCTGGTTTTCTAACAGCTAATCTAATACGGGAAGGTAGGGAGCGCTGATACTTCAAAATGTCCATATATTGTAGCCATGTCTAATATATATTCTGGGATACCGCATCGAATAATTCTAGGACGTCATTGGATAATAATAGCCTTCGTTCTATATTTTTTTTTTTTTGAATTTTTCATGGCAATACATGTGAGATATCATGATAAATTTTAATATTCTATAGTGTCAATAATGCAAATATTGAAAATAAAAACTTTATTCTCTACTTCTCTTCTTCAATCATGGAATGACCAATTATTGTTTTTTATTTATGAAATCATATGATAATTTTATATTTTTTTTGTAATGTTATATATATATATATATATATATATATATATATATATAGAGAGAGAGAGAGAGAGAGAGAGAGAGAGAATGCCATATCCTTATATCGCACTAGTATTATATTCGATACCAGTATCTGTGCATCATAGGTGATAATTAACTTCAATGTCAATTTTTCATACCATTCTCAACAAAAAAAAAAAAAAAAACTTAGCAAAACAAGAAAATGTTCATTCCGAGTCATGTATTTATTTATAAGTTTTAAAAATGGTCAAAAGACTTGCTAATTTTCTCTCAAATGTGCATAAAATCTTTTGTAACAAACATCCATTTGACTAACGAATAAAATGTAAAATTGATACAATAGAATATAATTGCAAAGATGTTAACAGTATAATGCGGTACGATATATTTTCTCCCTTGATATTTCTCTTAACTTTCCAAGTTATTTATTTGATTAACCTTCATATTTTCATTCTCTTTTTTTTTTTGTATTTCTTTGAGTTTTGATTATTTATCATTAAAGAAAAAATTTTGAAATTTCTTGCTGTGTTGTTGATAGGCTATAATAATAATAATAATAATAATAATAATAATAATAATAAAATAAGAAGAAGAAGAAGAAGAAGAAGAAGAAGAAAATTTTGGGTTCACTTTGATTAAGCTTGTGGATGCTAATCCTAATATTTTAACAATGAAAAGGCATTACTCTCAATTATTGGAATGCTACTTCAGTTTAGTCCAAGAGGGGTTATTGTTACAGGCTCTTATTTGGTAGAGATACGAGAGACAAAAATATTGGGCTACGAATGAACATGTGAAAAGTAAAGATGTGCACTGTATAATACTATATACTCTATATTCAATTTACATTTATTTCCTATTACATCCCTTAAATTAAATTGAAGGGTTTTTTTTAGCAGTTACTTTTGATGTAGTTTTAACTTAAAAAAATCATTTGGCCAAGACTGTAAATGTGCACCCAGTGAGATGCTCTGTAGGCTCATCATTGTCATCAAAGGGCACCAAGTGGAGTAATCTTAGAGATTTGGAACTGAATTTGTTTTTCTGAATAAGTTCAAAACTTTAAATATATATGCAACATTTAACAAGATGGTTCATAATTGCTCAAAACAGTAATACCATTCATATGTCTCTTCAAAGTTGTTCTCCCATTGTCTGACATGTCAAAATACGCCATAAAGAAATATAGAGGATAATATATATAAAGTATCACAACAGGGAGGAAGTATTCACGGGGTTTAGTTTCATATAATTGAATAAATTCATCATATAAATAATCCAAGTTAGTAAAAACTTCAGTGCAGTACAGTATACATATTTCTCATCTTCTTTCACAAATAGAATTTTAAGTTCTTACAGTGAAGTTATTCTAGACAAAGCGACATAAAGTTAGCCCAAGCTGCAAACCTTGTATTTTCAGTCCTTTTTATTCCTCCTCTTAGGCTCAATTTTTAAGTATGATTTAACATTTATTTTCTTAATCAGCTACTCTTTTATTGTAAATTAAATATGCTAATTATTAGTTAATTCAAATATTTAAAAAAACAATATTTTTAATACGTCACTGCTAATTATCTTTAATTACTTTGTCAGCCAAAAGTATTTCAAAATTTTTTTACTACACTTTACTTATAAAATTTAATAATCATTAACTACTATATAACAAAGGTTAATGTAACCCTTTTTGATAAATATTATTATTTACTAATGTTTTTGAAATAATTTCTCTAACCTCTTTGACTCAGGCTGCCTTTCGTTTCTTTTGTTCATTGCATTCATTGGTTAGATATATGAACAGTTGAAGGAGAAAAGAAAGTAGCTTCCGAATATACGATTACTTATGAAAATCACGTAAAGATTATACATAAAAATAGTGAAACATAAAGGAAACTGATTACAAAACTCGAGAAAAATACTGTACACTTTATGCAAGATTGATTAAAAAAAGGGAAAAGGAAAGATATTAAATACCCTGGACTGAGAAGTAAAAAATGTGGTAAATGATTCGTAAATTAATAAGCAATAAAAAGAATTTCATGTTACCTACAATAAATACAATGAGACCAGAATAGTTTACACAGCATTCATCACTAATAATCGCTTTTATACTGAGACCATATTTGAAAGTCATCATCACTATCATCATCAGATTGCTCTGGACTATGAAATGCCATAGAATCTTCCTGATCTTTAACATTGGTGTCCTGCTCAGCTGTTGCAACCTCCTCCTGCATTCAGATAAAGAGTTGTGAAAATTTGCATGGCTAGTTACGGGATTAGACTTAAGAAAGCTTCCAATGTATGGATTCAACTATATTTCAAATTTGTTTTTTTTTTTTACATGGATATTTTGAATTAATAATTAAGGAGAGGGAAGCAGTAGCAATTATTATAATTTTCTTTATCATTTGCTAGGTTAGGCCAGCAAAGGTTTTGGGTCATAGATGCAGACAGGATAGTGGAGGGGAATATGGTTCCCTTATCCCTGCTACATAGGTAAAAAGTTGGGAGGGTTCTCAAGGGAGTGGAGGGGAATATCATCTCAAAGCTTGAAATCCTTGCAAACCGGTATAAATGGTTTTAATTTCTACATCTATATCAATTTGGGCCTAGTCCAATGGGTAAGCCTATTTAGTGCGCCCATCTTTGCAGGGTGGGCCCAAATTGTTATCCCATCTTTTTGTCGGATCAGGCTGGCCCAATGTTTCCCATGTTTTTTCCCATTTGACCTGCCAACCTCACCATGCTGGGCCAACTTTTTAACATTCCAATACTTTCTCGGAGCATGACCCAAATAGGCCGGGTTGGCCTGCTTGAATTGTGAATGTTGCCTGAGCTCTAGCCTGTTAAGTTTCTCATTTTCTATGCCAGTTTTTCTTCTCTTTGGCATTTTTTTTCCTGCCTTATTGGATTACTGAACACTACCAAAATTACAAATTACATAAATGAAACAAAATTTTCTGTTAAAAAAACAAAACAAAAAGTCAAGACAAGTTATCTTGCACCCTTGCAGCAATATACTATCAGTAACTTGGCTATATGAACTGATGAAAGCCAAAGAAATCAACATTGATCTAATGAGTTGGGGTAAAAGCTCTTACACCTTTCAGTATTTCCATGTTTAGGAAATGAAGGCCAGAACCAAGTAAAAATGTTAATTTCTTAGAAAGACCTATGTCCCACCGTCCCACAGGCAAATATCATGCAGTATATACGAGTTGGTTTTATAGTAGGGCATCATATTGTAAGCTACAAGAAAAATGTGTTCAAAGAATATTTCTCTCATAAATATGGTATTGTATAAAATTTAGTATAGAGTCTAATTGCATCAAAAGAAGGGAGACATCAGAAGATAAACTAAATGGGTCAAAAGAGCATACATGAGTTCCAGGTGTCAAGTCCTCAACCTCCTCCCCTGTCATGAAATCTGAGGCATCTTTACTAGGGTCTTGTTCTGCCTTGGTGGAAGCTTGCTGCAGCCGCTCAATCACCAATTTAAAATGAGAGTGATCTACGAGAAACAAGCATAGATTTGATTCAGTAGGATTTTATTCCCTCGTCAAGGAGTCAATGACAAGCAACCAACCATGATAAAGTGAACAAAGAAAAAGTCATAAAAGACATCTTTAGGATAATTTCTAGATTGTTTACATCTCATGGCAATTGCAGCATCTTATATATAAAGCAAACATGTCATGAAATCGCCAAGCACGACAACCCAAGGATAAGCAATTGAACAAAGCAGCCAAAATCAAACTATTTTCATCTTGCACCAAGTGCCTGATTGGTATGAAGGAAAGGAAACGAATGGAATGGAAATGAGAGGTATTTTATGCTTTGATCTTGGAGATTTTGTATATTTCATTCAATTCCATTCCTTTTCTTTCTATCGTACCAAACGTGCTCCAAGAGAAACACTCATATATACACAAAATTATATTTCCTTCTGTTGGATCCAAACATAAGCCACACATAAGCAAAACTCATAGACAGATCATTTGCAAAATAAAAGCAAACGAGCATTTCACACTGAAGGGGCTTCTTCAAAAAGAAGGGAACACCAGATAAGAAATCAATATAAACAAAAGAAATTGCCATGTTGTAAAGAAATCAATATGAACACAAAAAAAAATAAAATTGCCATGATGCATGTGCTTCTTCAAAATCTTCAATGTAACAACCAAAACAAATAATGGAGTACAGAGAAGGAAAAAGTGCAAGCATTGATTTATTCAGATAAGTTTACAAGAATTCCACAAATCAGGTTAATTCTCAATGCCTGGTCCAAATGTTGCCTTTGGGTTACCCCAGAAAAAGAAGAGAAAACAAAAAGTTGACAAAATGGAATATTTCAGCCAGCATCTGATCCAAGTAAGGAGATCAGAGAACCCAACCACGAAATTAAGGAACAAAACCATGGCTGGGACTCATGACAAATTGAAAAAACAAGTGCATTCACTACTCAACCTAAGATAACTATAAAACTTAAACCATAACATTCTTTTCCCTCAAAGCAATCAATTATTCAGTGATGTAGGGCAACAGCCCTAGGGTTAAAATTTTAGCACTCAAGATAAATAGGGAGAGAAAAGAATGCGCATGGAGATCTTAGACACAGTAAATAGAGAGCTGGTCTTCCAGTTAACAACCAGATAATATAGAAGAACTTCTGTTATTAAGAAAAATCTTAACTCCCCAGTTACAGCCATTAAACCCCTTTATATAGCATAGAAACCCTAATTGAAAACAAATCCTAACCCTTAGAATAGATATAATCCTAGCCATGAGCTGCTTAAAGGCTTCAACAAAAAGAAACTAAAAAATAAAAATAACATGAAATAACACTGTTACAGTGCCCATGATACGGCAGAGTGAACAGTACTTGCACTACAGTAGCATCTACAATACTCATCTACAATAGCCCAAACAGCAACCCAAGTACTCAACATTTAACTATATTGATGTCCTGCATCATCCAGGAACTGCAATAGTCTGATCAAGCAATTTACAATTCAATAGTCACTGAAATCAAGCCAATAGCAACCATGATTTCTAGCACTACATACAGGTATCAAAGTTTTAATTTATTTTGATAAAAAAATCATACTACTCCAGAATACATCTGAGCTCTACATTATTGATAGCTAGATCATGGCAACACAAACTCATTGGAACAAGAATAATATTTAAAAGAACAAATAAATAAATAAATAGCTAAATTATAACTCATTATTTATAGGGGAAATGATATGTGATACACACAAAAATTAAATCAGTATGACATAGAACAGCACAAAATAGTAAATAAAGAGTTTAACCTTTTGCACGATTATTTACAGCATCAGATAACTGTAAAGGATGCTGACGCTCTTCCTTCTTGTACTTCAACTTAACTTGATGACGTGTTCGACCTGGGAAAAGCTGTTGTATCATAGAAAAATCTGTGCCAAACTGCCGAACAGCCTATATTACAAAAACTAATTGATTAGTTTACCGTAAAGGACACTGTAAAGGACAGCTCTCCCCCCCCCCCCCCTTTTCCCCCAGGTTTAAGAGAAGCAATAAGGAAATACATCTTGTGAGAATCCAACAAATACCTCATAAAACAGTTCAGTATCTTGTTTTGACCATTTCGCCTTAGGTGCCTTGTCCATGAAAGACTGGTAATTGAATAAAGAGGGAGCCGATGGAATCCTTTCACTGGCTTGATCATCATGTGGTTCTCTTCCATCTTCTGAACCTAAGATCTCCTCTTCATCATTATCACCAGCCCCATGAAAAGAATCTCCTTCACTGCAGACAGATAAACATTTTGCAAACTGAAATCTATTTACCAGACCTCTTGTGACTCAAATGTGAAAGTAACAACAAGCAGTGGATAATATGCAGCACATTTGCTATATACTACTTCCCTTTTGCTTTTTATTCTCAAACAACTGGGAGAGGGTGTTGTGAGCTTGATTAAAATACCAAAAATATAAGGACCTTCCATCTGTTTGCCAACATTTTACTCACTACCTACCATCACAGACTTTTGGGAAAAAGACCAAGATTACATCTACCACCCTCAATGCCTCAAGCCCTCAGCCCAACTGAAGCCAGCAAATGTGGCAATAGAATCAATGCAGTTTATCAACAGCATTGACAATCAATTCTCAGTCCAAAATCATTTTGACAAATTGTCGACGGACTTTACAGAACCGTTGAGAGAGAAGCTATACTTTAAGCCATCTGATGGTTTTTTGTGCAGGGCATTCACATGTCTCCAAGGAAAGAAAACAGAGAGAAAACAAAAGGAATTTCCTCAAAAATTTAGGTTTCTCCAATTATTCAGATATCCTTTAATTTAATAGTATAAGAATGTGTAAGAATCACAGAGATATTGCAGTAAATAAGATATTTACAATATTATATATTTCAAAATTAAGTAAATTTTGCAATATAATTATCTCAGTTTTATATTAAAAAAGGATAGATATCAACCAGAAGAATATAATCTAAATGTACACTCTTACTAAAGCTGAGTACCTTTGATTGGTGGAATATGCTTTTGAAGTTGTTGCCTCCTTTTTCTACACCGGGAAACAAAGTGGAACAGTTAGTGAACCACTAACAAATAATAAGCATTGTAACACAAGGATTAGAATTCAGAATACACACCGCCAGCCGCTCCCTATATTCTGCAAGTAAAATAATATCCTTAATAGGCAATGTTCGAGGATCAAGTTCATCCTCAGGAATTTCCAGCAGAGCCTTGTCCACTATGAAAAAGAAAATACTTCCACAATAATCATCTAAGATATAATCACCAAAGACAAAAATTACACACTAATAATCTAGTAAGTTTACCACATCTTTTTCTTCGCCGGGTTGAATGAGAAAACTTTTTAGGAGGCTCTTTAGTAGATCTTTCTAAATCCTCATTTGCCCTCTTACGCTTTTGAGAAGTTTTTCCATTTTTAGCCACAGATTTCTTCTTTGAACTTGTTGATGCTCTCTTCTTCTTAGATGAATAATCCACTTCAAATTCATCATCGTTTTCTTCAAGTTCATCTCTATTAGAATTATAAGGAGGGTCATGGTCATCATCATCCTCAACATCCTCATTCACTAAGTTGTTCACAGGTTTAGCTGCTCGTTTTCTCAGCTGCCTTAAAGTTTTACCACCTTTATCCTCCTCACCAGTAATGGAAGATGTTTTCTGCTTCCTACGAGAACTTGACATTGTGCCATCCTTTTCTCTCTCATTAGCACCCTAAGAAACATGGTAAATGCAATGAATAAAACAGTCTATCATCAGATTCACAAATCAACAAAAAGAAAGAAAAAGCACAGCAAAAAAATATATGCATGACAAATCATAATAACTGGTATTTTACAACTTTTCCCGCAGCAACATCTTCTGCATGCAAAAAATCAGCCAAAGTGGGACTATCTGCAGCATCTATCAGTTCTTCATGCACTGGAATTTCAGAAGTTGGATCTATGCCAGATTTCATGGATGGATAATCAAATACATCATCAACTTGGCAGGCAGGATTCACGTCCACAACTTCCTGAGACCAAAAAAACCATGATTAATTTTATAAAAAAAATGATCAATTAATTAATCAGCATATTTGACAGGAAAATATCATATCCTTGTAATAAAATAATCTTCACCTCTGTTTCCAATCTTCTATTGTTAATGCAAGTATCATCCTCATTAAGGACAGTAGCTTCATTGAAGGTTAATGAATCTTGGGCGGTAGTATTCTCAGGACACCTTTGAACTTCAGCAGCATCACATACCCCCAAAGAGTTAACAGAACTACAAGCTGGAATGACACAAAATTTTCCGCTGTATTCTTCTCATTGAAAGAATGAAGAGCTGGTTTTCCTACATACAAAAATAATATTCCCAATCACCAATGAAGATACCCAGTGTTAGGGACTTATGCATTAGCTGGGAGACAGTCAACCATAAAAGTGGGACTTAATGGCAGCACATTACAATAACAGTGATGTTCACAACAGCTAAAACAAAGGACTATGAAGAGGGTTGACATAATTTGATAGTTTACAAGGCATTTGATAACTCACCTGTATCAGTGGCAGCATGGGTGAGTAAGTCATCAAGGGATTCCAACCCAGAAAAAAATGTCAGCAGTCTGGAGGTACAAAATTTATCAATATTTCACAAAATTAATGACATTGAAAAAATAAATATTAATTTTTCCTTTACCTCCCCAGCTGATTTACCAAAGCTAGAAGGCAAATCTCTAGCTCCATTATGAACTGCAACCTCTGAAAGCATAGCATTCAGGGAATCCAGTTGGGAAGGAATTACTGCTCCCATGCTTCTGTTGTCTTCAGAGAAAGGAATACTTGAGCACATATAATCAAACTTATTATTGGATAAATCTGTTGTCCTAAGGATCTCTGATGTGGGTAAAGAAAAATTGGTTGATTGAATTAGTCCACCACTGCCATCACCACTAGTCTGAAAAGATTGAACTTTATTTGTGCAAGAAGTAGGCAGCTCAACAGATTTTTCCATCACATCATTAGATGAAGCAGAAGCAATAGCTGATGAAGTGCCTACTCTAGGTCGTGGCTTAATCTTGGGTTGAAACTTACGAGCTACAATAAAAACAGATACAGATAATTAATTGTTTCAGTAAAATGTAGTATATTGACAATAGCATCAATATTACTAACCATTCCTAGTGCCAGGATCAGGGAGGATGTTGCTGAAAGGATCCAATTCAAATTCCTCAGACTCCACCTGAAAGGAATTCCCTCCATAACTTCATTCAATACACCATGGGAAGCAATAGAACCATATGAAAAAGGACATCAAGATCCTACCTTTTGTTCTCTTCCAAAGTTAAAATTTGAATGAATATTGCTCTCCAACATTGCAATCTTATGATCGGTATCACTTTTGAAGCCCACATCCAGGCTAACTTGCAATGAATTATCAATAAGTTCTAAACGTTTGTTGCCATCAAGAAATGAACCTTCCCCATTTTTAGAAGGTTCTTCCATCCCACTTATGGTTGAGCAAATTTTAGATGGAGCAGCCACATTACTCAATACATTTTCTACAGCATGAGCAGGTTGAACTGGTTGTATTGCTCCTGAACCACAGGATGAATATTGAATGAATCAGACCAAATTTAATTCATGTGATGCTTTATGTCTTGTGACACTTGCACTAGTCTAAGCAGCAGAAAAGTGGTTTCACACACAAATGACTGGTTATGCGAAAGCATAACTTACCATTATTGAAGTTCTTCTCAGGAATAAAGTTAGTGACTGGGCCCACATTGAAACCTACAGGATCTACCTAAAATTGATAAACATTTCAAGGAAAAAGATGTTATAAATACTCCATCACAATGAACCAACAATAACAAACAATTTAAAATGGCATTTACCTCGTCTGCTGATTTTAAAAAATTCGTAAAATTCCAACCAGTATCAACTTCAGACGCTGCCATTGTTGAAGGCAGAGAATCCACCAACTCTGCAGTATCTCCATTCACATTAACTCGTTGATAATTTTCCAATTCAGAATTTGTGTATCTCCAAACTTGGAAGTTCTACTGGTGGATGGTGATTGGATCTCAGAGACTCTTCAGCTGATGTGCTCAAAGTTGAAGCAACTGCATTATGACATTCATTCTGAGAAGTTGTGCCCATGCTGGTGGATGATGAAGCAACATGCTCATCCTTTCCATCTTTAATTGAGGTTGCATGTTGTGATGCAGATACTTCCTTTCGAGGCAGCTGTTTTGACTTGAGCTTTGGTACAAACTTGCCACCCGCCCTAGCTAGAAAAGAGTATAATCAAACCACAAGACACAAACATGATTCAGAAACAAGCTTTCCCAGTATCCTTGAGTGGAGCACTTACCACGTGGAGCAGCAACTACTGGCAGAATATCAAACGGGTCCATGGGGCAAGTAAATAAGTTGACTACAACAGCCTACGTTCCCTTGAATGAAACTAAGCTAAATCTGGAAAACAAAACAAGAATTGTCCTAATAAGAAACAGATAAAGCATACCCACTACACAGAATTTACATATTGACCCACAAGCTTTTGGCATCGAGTCATGGAAGCTGCAAGGGTTCCGCAGAGATTCCTTCACCGGAAAGAAGTTTAGATAAAAATAAATAAATTCCGCCAATCAGAATGCTAAAGTTGAAAGCGGAAAACTTTGCACTTACATGACTGCTATGTTTTGCACTCGTAAACTGTGGACGGCTTACGGCTGATTCAGCTACGCCTACGGTGGACAGTGGCTCACTGCCTCGCCGGGGCGGTGGTTGTGGGTTCAGAAAACTAACTGCGTGAGGGGAACAGGGAAGTTGAGGGAAGGAGGACGAGCTGTCACGGTTCAAGGGGGGACTGGGATTTGGGAAATTTGTAGGGCTCGGAATTGGGAAATTTACATGGAATGCTATTGAATATTGATCTGCAGATTGGGCTCCTGGTCTTGCTGATTTGGGACGTCTGTGGCCCAATTCCATTTGGGGCCTCCAGTTCCAGACTGCGTGCAGTACCGAGTCAAACTTGCAGTTGGTCCAATTCACATTTTTTGTCTAGTTATTTGGATTGATTTGTTGGACATGGTCTATTTTGCAACCTTACTCTTGCTACAGGGATGGCAAAATCAATCCGCACATGGGTACCAATCCGCCCTGCATGGGGCAGGCTTTCAACTTGATGCAAGTTTAATACGATCTGTATCATCGTGCCCGGCCTCTTTTTAATTATGTTAAAATTTTATGTAAATTAAATATATTCATGATTAGTTAATTAAAAATAAAAATTATATTTTTAATATATTACTACTAATTATTTTTAATTGCTTCCTATTTTTAAAAATATTTTTTTATGAATATTTTTTTAATATATGTTTATTTTTGTAACATTTTTAAATCGCTTAAATATATTTCAACTTACTCTTAGCTATTACTTTTGTAACATTTCAAATGTGCTATACTACTATATCATGAGAGCGTTCAATCATGAATTTCCAAGGCCTTGGCTTGAGAATCTAATGACAATTTTTTTTAGCAAATTAACTGCTTCTGTGCCACCAGTCACCAAAAAATGGGTTAAGCGATAAATAAACAAGATTAACAGTTTAACAGTCATAAATTTAATCTCTATCCTAATACATTATTTTCTAACAATAAATTATATGTAAGTCTCTCTTGTAAGTGTTTATTGAGATTGAGGATATGCTTTAGTCATAGATGAAAGCGTCCTTCACTCAGCTTAAATTTTAATTATACAAAAAAATTCAATTGCTTTTGTAGAAATGAGAAAGTGGAAAAAGACACACTTTCAAAAATTAAAGCTTTAAGGAGGCCTAAAACCTAGAATCTGCAACTTCCAAATACAAAATTTAGAAAACCCATAACGAAAGATGAAAACCCCTTATGGAAGTTGAAATTATATTTGCACATACAAAAAAACCTCACCTAACTCACATAATCCTCGTCAACACCAATGATTTTGAAGATGAAAAAGGAAGAGAGAAAGGATAGGAAATGGATGGTGGTGATTATGGGTATGTGAGAAATATTATGTGTGTGTATATAAAGTCACTCAACCCCTAATACCCACAATCTCGAAAGACTTCAATTCACACAGGATTTATGCGAGAGTGCATAGCAAGTTAGCAACCGAAATTCAAGCAGATTCACACATCGGTACCAAAACTGAGAACAAAAAAGTATCATTGGGCTGGGCCCTTTGAATTATTGGGTTGACACGACCCAGTTAACAACCCTTCCAGACATTCCTCATTTCCTATGCAAAATAGGAAGGGCCTATTATGGTAGCAAAATGTACATGCTCATCTATATTCATAAATTGATGACCAAAAAAAGAAATCTATATTCATAAATTATTTATGCAGAAAGAATAATTCAAAAATAGCATTAGATGCAAAAAATTCTTTGAATCACAAATACTCGAAGAAATGATTCAATCATTATTCATCTTTCAAGTTTTATATACAAAATTTATTCATAAAAATTTACTCTTATTTTTTTTTATATGAAATATAACTTTCTTAATTTTTCTACTCTGAATCCATTTTAGTAAGCAGTTGAGAGAACATCAACGTCAATACATCGTATTCGAATGTTAGGGAATGTCGTAAAGATCTACCACAAATTCATTCTTATCTTCATGTCCGAGGCAAAATCATAACCCCCATTTGCGTCACTCCAAAGTGGATAAAGAGCCGGGCCCACAGCCACACATTCCACACCCTTGAGCGTTTTATTGGGCCAAGCCAGATAATCCTACTCAACTAGGAGCCTCTGCTGTGAAAATCAACGCGAGCCACAAGTACGCACAGCTTCCGTTGTTGGTATCGCTCTACGAGCTTAGCAATAAAAATTATTCCTTCACTTTTACTTAAATTTAATTTTTAAGATCATTTAAATTTTGAAATACTATTATATTCCTTTTAACCAAATAATTAGAAAATTCAATTCTTGTGGACCTATTCTCCTAACTAAATATTAATTTTGACTCAAGAGTTTGAGTAAGGCTATATATTGGTGAAGTATAATTTCAGGACTTAATTTTTTTTATGAAAAACAGATCAAGGGATTGATCTTTCATTATTACTAATTGAGGAACTCAACTTTACTCGGAAATATTTTCTTGATCAGAAAATACTGAAAAACAAAAATATTTAATTTTACATATTATAACAATTTGGAATATGAGTAAAATACAAGCTTATATATGACTTGAAACTTTTTTTTATTAATATCTATTGCCAGAATATTCTTTTATTGGCTTTACTCCCTCAATTGGTACGTTTTAAAATTGAAGTCTTTAATTAGTTATCACATTAAAGTTGAGGTCTCTATCATATATCACTTATACATTAATTTAAAAAACTTTTATGAGTTTCACGAAAAACAAAAACTTTTATAAAGGGAATTATTAGTGATATAATAAAATTAAGATTATAAGGTGATTTAGTTCTTAAGAGATTATATATAACGTTTTTGTGGATCATAATCAAAGATCTGAAATGACAAAAGTTTGATAACAGATAGAGAATGAGTTCTAATTAGATTTGAACTGTCATCCACAAAATTGCTTCAGGAAGTAAAGCACCGACCAGGGGATCTAGTTTGGTGGAAACTAGTCCTTTTAAGGAAGCAAATGGTGGTTAGCAATGATAGATATCTATTGCAATTAGTAAATGTTTGAGGTCTACCAACAATATCAAAGCCTTATGAATAATTGAGGAGGATTTAGCTAGCAATCCTTATAAAGGGACCATGATTTTGGTCTCTCTCTGATTTCATGCAAGCATGTGCTAGCAATTAGTGCAGCTGCTATTATGGCTAAAAAGAATTATGTATGTATGGCCCTAAAAATATCTCCTAATCATGCCTCTTTGAGAATGATAAGGGGGAGCAATCTCAGAGCATTATAACGTATGAGAATCTGATATACACCCACTTTGAAAGTTTCTTAAAAAGGATGTGAATAGGATGTCAAAATTTTGATTTAGGTCACCTATCTATTTCTTCTATTTAGAGTGTAGTTAGGTAGGTGTTTGAAATGTCCGAGCGGGGTTTTATCAAACGAGTTTTTTTTATCTTATTTGTTTTGATATTTTTTATTATTTTTTAAATGTAATTTTAATTTCAAAAGTTTATTTAGTCTAAAATAAATATTTTTTACTTTTTATTTAAATATTATTTTTTTAAATATAAATCAATTCATTCAAATTTATTTTTTAACAAAATTAAATTTACAAAATCAAATTAATTCATAATCAAGTTAACAAAATCTAATCCAAATAGATACTTAATATTTACACCTCTAATGTAAAAAAAAAATAGAAATAAAAATAACCATTTGGAGAAGTGGGGCACATGAGTTTGCCACATGCATACTCATTCCATTCATCCCTTGCATAACCTTTTCTTTTATGTTTTATTAATTCAAAAAATTAAGGGGTGAATAGATTTTCTCATTTCAAAATCGAAAAATGTTACGTACCAAACCAAAAAAAAATCTAAGAATGTTAAGATTTTAGAGAGAGTTAACTATAATATTTAGATGTCTTTTGTCTAAAGAGAATAGTTGAAAGTAAAAATTAAATTTAAACGCTACAAATAAAATGTTACTATCTATAGTTTTAAATTGTGATCGGAATATTATTATTATAAAATTCTCTATAACTATAACATAACTGCATCAATCATATTATTTTATAATTATTTATCATTTTTATAATCGTAATATAATTACATATGTAATTATAATTATAATTTAAAATCATGTTGCCATTCTTATTTATGCACTAATCCTGTTGGCCTTTTCGTTTCCTTGGTTGCGGAGTCAACAAGCAAAGCAAAGACGCAGTCCTGGGCATCATTGACTTGTGTGTGTGAGAAAGAACACTCACTCCCAGTGACCACTCACTGGTGAGTCCTCCATGTGAAGTACTAAAATTATGCAACATTTGGTTGATACATCGTGCCCAGTGGCTTTACCAAACATGCTGGTGGGGGCAGTTTTGCTTCGAAAGATTAATAAGATTACTAGCTTTTGAAGATGTGATCATGAGGGCAACTCCAGTGCCAATAATGAACGTGTTTAAAGTTTGTGAGTGCAACTCAAGAATGTCAAGAATTGGATACTCAGATTTTGAAAAATCTGTCCTTCAATTTGTGGTCGCAATTGCTGTCATCTCATTGCCCCCCAACTATATCCCAACTGTCAGAGACTTTTTCAACTTGGTTTTAGATGTGGATGCAATTCTTAGCAGCTTGTTTAGTTATAATTAAATTATAATTTAGATAAAAACTTCTCTCTTATTATTTTTGTCTAAACTATGATTTTTGAGTTCAAAAATCAAGTCAAATATGCTATTAATATTTAGATTAATTTATTTTATATTTAAAATAACTTATAATTAAAAATTTTATTAAAAACTTTTTGAAAAGATTTTTTTTTCTTAAAATTAGTTGGTTATCAAACATGCACTAATAAGTCTTTGTTTGTATTCTTCAATATTATTTTTTTATCTCCTTGAAAGGAAACTTCTACTTCTAATATATATTTGATATAAAAATAAAAACAAAAGATAAATTTTTATAAATAAGATATATATATATATATATATATATATATATATATATATATTCCTAAAATCAAAATTTGAAGTTAATATCTGTTCAAATTACAAAAGATGCCTTACTTTACTCATTAAATCAAATAAAAGACTTCAAAACATGACTTCAACTATTATAAATTGAACTATTCTTATGCACTTATACTTGAAAGTACTACTGGAAAAAGTGGAGTTAACTAACCATCTTACCAAAATCTTAAACTCATTGTTTGAGATCCTAAATTTTAGCAAGGCATTGAGGACAAAAAAAAATTTAAAAAGAAAATCCAGCAGCTTTTTAACTTTTCAATTGTGTAGGGCCAGAAAACAAGAACTTCTCAATTATTATCACAAATGCAACTCTTGCCACTAGCCTTGGGTCCGATGAAAGAGACTCCAAACTGGACCATTACTTACACATCAAGCAGCCAACTGCTCCATCTAATCAAAATTTTAGTCAAAATTTATGATTAACTTTTAGAGTAAATTATCTCTTTACAAATTTGAACTTATGCTTCTAGATTTTATTTTTATTTTTTGTTTTTAAAACTTATAAATATCCCCTCTCAACAAACTAGACCATCCAATCAAAATTTTAAAATCAAAACGTAATTACATTTTATATCAAATTACATATTTCATCATTATGACTTTTTATATGTATTCTCTTCTCAAACTTAACACTGTACATCCCAAATCTATCTATTTTTTTAAACCTATAAATATTTTTCTGCTTACGGGTTCACCAGCGATGTTATATAGAAGGTTAAAACATTTTTAAGAATTTCAGTTAAATTATTATATATCTTTTTTGTAATAGGCCCAGTAGAGTACAGGGAGACCCTACTCTAGAGTGAAACATAAGGGTGTCTTGCAGGATTTATGTTTTGTTTAGTATTACACGAGTGAAAAGAAAAAAAGAGATATAATAGAAAAAAATAAGAGAAAAGAATAAAGAAGTGAGAGTTATTTTCCAACTTGTTTGGCACTATCCAGTAGAAAAGAATAAAAATATATATAAATTATTTTATTATTTTTTACAATTCATAATATCATTTAATTTTAATATAGGTAAAATAAAAAAATAAAATTTTATAATTTTTTTTTTTCATAATCTCTTAAATAAGAGAGAAATACAAAAATGTGAAACTCATAAAAAATTTATTACTTTAAATCTCTCCTTTTTCTTTCTAAAATTGATATCAAATGGGAAATAATGCTCTTTATTTTTTTTCATTCAAAAAAGCATATAAAAAAAAAAAGACGAAGAAAAGGAAGTACGGGAGAAGAGGAAAAGGCTACGGGGATCGAAACCCCCACTCTCCATTACACTAGGTGCGCTTAACCATTGAGCTATAAATTTATGCGCAATTTATTATATTTAATGATGATGAACATAGTTGACTTCTATTTATTAAATAAAGTAAATATGATTCACTTATATTTATAAATTATAACTAAAATTTATATAATTGAATTTTATTTGTTTAATATAATAATCCACTCAGCTCATAATAAACAGTAAGTATACACACACATATGAAACTTGAACTTATGTAGGTGATTGATTAACTTTTGGTTTAAAGCGTTGGACTCGATAAGTGGAGTACATAGATACACAGCATGTGGAGCACTTCATGTCGCTTTTCATTAGTACAGCCAAGATTGGGGTGGTGTTCTTAAAAATGGTTAAGAGATTCTTGGGTATATATATATATTGTAAAATAATATCTTAAACTATATTATTAAACGTGTGTGACATTAATTATATGAGTTACTGTTATTTGTCATTATATATATATTACAAATTATTGACATTAAAAATAATCAACACAATATATATTAGTGATACAGTATAAAAGAAGTATTTTATACTAATATATATATATATATATATATATATATATATATATATATATAATTATCTCTTAAAAGTCGGACAGAGCCTAAAATATATCAATCAATCAGAGCATCAATCAAAAATATATCTTTGGTAATTAAGGAGAGGTTCTCAAATACACCGGATATAGGACAATGCATTTAAGTTGTATCACTAAACATACATCACATTAGTTATGTAAGGTGCAATTATTCTTAATAGTTCAATATTCACACACTAATAATGATTATTATTTTTTTTAAAAATTAAACATAGTAATTATATTAAAAGACAATAATAATTTACATAATTAATATAACACATATTTAGTAATATAAGAATATTGGTATAACTAAGAATCTCTTGTTATTAAGGGTAGTTAACGCCCATAAATGACATTAAAATGAACACGGATTTCATGCGGTGTTATGAGACTATATTTATATGAGTTTTGTTACACATGTTAAAGAATAAATATAATATTTATTATTTTTATTAAATTATTCTAATTAAATCATCTTAATTATCTAAAGAATTAATCTTAGGCCAACAAATATTAAATGCCTTTATATATATATATATATATATATATATATATATATATATGCAGCTTATGAATTTGAAAGTATAAAGTATAATAATAACTAGTCAAAGCTGGAATGTATTTTTAAGAAGAGGAGGATAAAGTTGGTCCCATACGGACGTCACGAATCATTATCCATATTAGAGTTGTCAAAGTGGGTCAACCTAACTCAACACGAGTTAAAAAGTATGTGGGTTGAGCTGGGTTAACTCACTTTGGGAGTGAATTAAAAAATAATCAACTTGACTTGACTCACCAAAGTTTATAGGTTAAAAAAGTTGACCCATAAAAAAAATTTAAAAATACATAAATACATTAACATAAACAAAAAATCATAAAATAATTATCTAACCAAAGTTTTAAAATATCTAAAATCATGTAATAGTCATTAAACTTAAGTTACATCATAATTCATATGTCATAATCACTAATTTACACAAGTAATAATTCATAAATTCTAAATTCAACAAGAAAAAATAATAAAAAATTTAAGTTTTAAGCAATCCGCTTAACTTACGAGTCAATTCGGCCCAAACCTACTTAGTCCACAGATTAAGTGAGTTAAGTTAAAATAACCTACTTTTTGTGAGTTAAAATTTAAGCAACCCAATCCATCATTTTAATGGGTTGAGTCAGGTTGACTCAATAGTTGGAACCCATTTTGACAGTTCTAATTCATATACGGCGTCGAATTGATATTGCTTCATATTTCTGATTATGATGAGACCAAATTGGATACACTCGAATCACTAAAATGATGTACTTATCATGAAATCCTAATGAATAATGCTTCATGTTAATTAAAATATTTAAAGTAACAATTAATTGCTTAAGTAATGGTACTTATAATACTTCATTTCTTTTTTTTTTTCTAGCAAGTGTATTTTGGATTTGGATACTATTATGTCACAAGACTATATTGTTAAAAAATGATAAACACAAGTTTTATCATATAAAGACCTACTATGATAGGTTATGAGGTCCTCTAATTATATTAAGAATTTTTCATGTCTTTATCACTCTAATAGAGCATCTTCCTATTATACAATAACAAGAGAGAATTCATATCTGAGTTAAGTCTCTTTTCAAATGATCTTAAAGGCACACCCTCACATTGATTTTGTGTATTTAAAAAAATTCTTATAAATGTTAGCTCAGTATTTAAACCTAAATAATTATAATAAGAAATACGTTTCCTTAACCACTAAACCAACCCCTTAAGTTCATTTTCTTTAGTTTTACATTATTATATTTTTTGTAATGAATTGATGCTGCTATTTTACTAGTGAAAGGTTGGTTCCAACTTTTCTACACTTATATTTAGACTCTTACAAAGTGTAACCATGCTTAGATTATTGAGGTTGCTCTCCTTACAAAGTAATTTTTAGTAAGATTTGAACTTTTAATATTATAAATAAAATTCGTGCTACTAAAATTTGAGCTTGCTTACCACTTAACCACACCTTTAAAATTTCTTTTTTCTTTCTTTCATTGTGTAAAGGTGGATTTGGCAAATACCTTTATAACTACCAAACTACCGAAATTAATTTCCCCTAGTGTTGTGTGAGCTTTGTCCTTTTTTTTTCTATGCTAAAGCCTTTTTCCTCTTCTTTTATAACTTTGCAAGTAATAGAGTAAAATGTAAAGGGTAGTGCTAGATATATAATAAAGAAAAAATTTTATTTGTTACTGTGTCATTAGGCTTATTTAAAATTTATGCAGGATATTATTAACATTTTAATATAAATTCAAATAAAATTCAATGGCTCTACACATTAAATACTTTTTTATTCATCTTAAATTTGTTCACTTAGCATTATCTAAATATAATAAATTGTTTATTTTAACTCTAACCTAAATACAATTTCTTTTGCAATTTCAATATTGAAAATTAATTTATCTAAGAAGTTTGAAATATCATTTTATGGGGAGAGTCGTGTCATTATCATTCTCAACCCAAGAAAATTAGTTCTATAAGATGATTCAAATGAGTCAAACTTTGTGAGAATACTCTTGGTTTATACCAAAAAATATGTTATAAATACGACCTTCTATAACTTAACTATATATGAAGCGAAATAAAGTAAGAAAAATGGCTTAAGTGACTTGAAACTTGAGAGTTTAATTTGCTAGAACTTAAGTCAACAAATAGAGTTTAAAATGAAGTTTATCTCAACATTGTGATTTCAGACAAACCTTAGGTTTGTATACTTGTGACATTTTAGATTAAAAAAAAAAAATCTATCTCCTCTAAAGTAAGAACTTCATTTTAAAGGGAAAAGTAAGGAATTATAACCTTGATTTTTTTGATTTTAACGACCTCATATATTTTATTATACATGTGTATATATTTTATTATGATATCAACTGTTGATTTTTTATTTACAGTTATAACTATCACTTTTTTCCTTTAAAATGAATCCTTTTACTTTAGAGAAACCAACTTGTAAAATTAAAACATATATAATTAGGATAAGATCACGCCGACCAAGCATCATAATTTGTTTATATGAACAAAAATGATGCAACTACTGAACTACTGTTTGATGATAAAACCTAATCTGCCCATCTAATTCTACCTCTGAAAGGGTGTACATACATGTTGGTCTTTTTGGACTGCCAGATATCAAAGCCTACCTTATTATTATTATTATTATTATTATTAGTATTAACTACACTCACCCATTAATGATTTTGGTTAAATTAATGTTACAAACAAGATGGTTGCTATCAGTTCATATTTTAATTCATAATAACAAATCTTTGGAGGCTTAATTAGATAGAAAGTAGCTCTCAACGATGACGTATAACTTGTTATTTGTCATGATGCATGCATATATACACGGTACAATTGAAGCCTCAACTCAACAACAGAATACTTCAAGACATTTTCTTCTATTAAAATTATGAAAAATCTTCCTCAGTATTGTGGCTGTCTTTTATTTAATTTTTCTTTTCATTGTTTAGGTTGGAATTAAAGTATGCTGCATGCTTATTTTATTTTTCATGCTTTGTATTTATATTTTATGTGGTGACGTGGTTTCCATGCTTCCTTGAAACATAATATATACAAAATACAAAGTCATTTATAAATATTGTGATTAATTAATCACTTCTAGAAGGCTAGAAGCTGTTACATCCAAGGCAAATTTTAAAATTCCGTCAGATATACATGAAAATAGTTTATTATTAATTATTTGATTGCAAGTAAGTCAGTTTGCTATAGAACAAATGAGTTTCATGAGGAATAATGCAAATGCCTACGCCTTGTGATTCTCAGCAGCGTCGTTCATGCCGTTTATAGTCGTCAAATAATAACTTATTCCAGGATGAGGATACACGGTGCCGGGTGATCGAAAAGTTCATTCCTTTATAAATGCAAAAGTTGATTGATCGCATACTCTTCATATTGTACCTAAAATTTAATTTTACTTATCCGAGTGTCATAGCTTACATGTCATCAAGTTCTTTTTGGAATATTTAATCTCGGGTTTAAATTTCATTTAGGTTGTTTTGTTTTCATTTTAATTTATTCTCCCTCTTCTCATCTCAGGTTGTAGACTTTCTTTGTAACAAAAAGAAAAAAATTAATTTTAATTTATTCACATTGTAAAAAAATATTTGTATTATTAATTTAGAGCTTATTTGTTAAAAAATAATTAAAATTTTTGACTCCAAATAAAAATTTAATTGCTATAGTGATATAACAATTTGAAAAAAGAAAGTAATGACAGAGAAAACCAAGCACTTCATTTTCAAATATTACGTATATTATTTTTATAACATACACCCTGTATAGGTTTTTTTCATATAATTTTTTATAAATAATACATTTACATAAAATAAAATAGCTATAATGAAAAGCTCAATATAATTTCACCAATGAAACATATACCAAACTTTTTCTATTAAATGCATGCTTGGTATGGTAATAAAAGTAGAGATAAATTTTTTATGAATAAATTTTGTATATAATTTTATATATAAAATTCATACATAAAAAAATTTACACTCACTTTTACTTTGATATCAAACTTACACTAAATTAAAATAGAAACACTTCATCTCAGCACAGTTATAGAGATGAAGGAAAACCTGTTCTGACAACTGGCCGGGGTAAGATTTCTCTTACCAGTAAATTAAATGTGAACCACAAAAATCATATTAAATTGTTTCTTTCCTCCTAAACTTAGCTGTTAACACTTGCATCATAAGATAATTGAGGTGAGGTTAACTTCACTTACCATTCACGTAAAGAGTGTCCCAAGAATCGCCGGCAATAAGTAATTCGTCTCACTCCACATCATATTCGTTTCTCACTTTGAACTGCCAAAATCTTTTTTGCTTATGCTTGTGGAAATCATAAGTTGACGCCTCCGAGTTAACAGTAGAAACCCTATAGCTAGTAAGCGAAATTCAAATTGAACTGCTTTTCACCCTTCATTATTATCCAACTTTCAAAGTTTCTACCTTTACTAAGTTTACTTGACACCGAAATTATTATCTGTTGAATGCGAACGATAACAGTTAAAAAGAGAATCATTAGTGGACGTAGGTAGCCTCAAGCCAACTTTGCCTATTTGACTTTTGACCAACTCTTCCTCATACAAAGTTTTTTCTTTTAATTTTTTTATATATAAAAGTTTAGGATTGGGAGAGACTCTTTTTATTTGAAAGTCATGGTAAACTACTCATTTAAGCAAAAATTTATAATAAGATTACATATTATTTATTAATAAAAAAATTTAAAATTCAAATTCAAGTCATGCAATAAAAATATAAAATATTAACTAAGTGAACCAATTACTATTAATATTTTTTTTATAAATGTTTTCTTTTCTTCCCATTTTATTTTATTATCTTTATTACAATAATAACAGTAGGAATAAAAGGAAGGAAAATGTTTTGAATGAACTAATGAACTGAAATAGTAATATTAGTGGTTGATTCCGGGTAGTGAAAGTAACACATAATGTTAGATGGCTTCAAAATCACTCAAAACACTGGGCCAGCACGTGCAGGGGTTTAGTGGAATATTTGCTCGGTATACGAGGAAGGGAAGGGGACCCAAAGCAGAAGCTAAATGCGTTAAGCAACATCATAACTCAAAACATTGGTTCCCTCTCCCTAATCCCATTTATGGTTCGTTACGCTAAAATCTCACAAATCCCAATTACTTATCATAGTTTATTGGTAGTGAGAGTATATTCAGGAATGAGAATGACATAAGTTTAGTAATTTACGCTACCAGAGCTGCCATCACGTTTTAATTTAACCACTCATTTCATTATTAATCACTATGATTATTATATTGATAATTTGGTGGCTAGTTTATTCGTCTTCGCCATTTATCTTTTGCTTGATACTTATACTAGCGTGTAATTTAATGATAAATATGTTAAAATTTTAATAAAACGTATTTTATTTACAATGTCAGCTATTCATATTTTGTTAAAAAATATTTTATAGAAAAAGATAATATCATCATTTGAATGAGGTTAAAATTCGTAATAAATCAAAACTAAAAATTCTTTCGCTTTGGTGATTAATGTTTTCTCATAAAGGCTTAGTTCCTCTTCTCAAAGGTTCTTAATTTCCTACTTTGTTCCCTTTAATTGTTTTTTTTTCTTTAATTAATTGAACCCAAATAAGTATTAGTGCATATTTGGTATGAGAAAAAATTAAGAGAAATTTTTTATAGTACAAAACTCATTTATAAAATTTTTTTTTCCAAACATGCACCTAGTAAATATTTTTTTAAGTAAAATTCGAAAGAAATTCTCATTTTTTTGATTGAAAGCACAATGGTTAGAGTCCTTAATGACTCAAACATTTGAATTTTATTCATATTTTTAGAATCGTGGTACGTTAATTATTGTGACTAATTACTTATAGATAGTACTAATAAAAAATTTCCCAGCAAAGATTAAAGGATTAGTGTGACACAGCGAATTGGCTTGGATAATTTTGTTAATTAAAACTGACGCTAAAGCTTGAAAGAACAGAAACGTGCATAATCAGACAAACATTAGTTAGGGTTTACAAAAAGAAAGATATTAGAGATGACAACAAGAATTAAGGTTAGGACTTAAATAAGAGGATGGCGTCCCATCGACCATACACTGTCAAGTTTAAAAATTCATAATTAATAGAACAAAATAAACCTAACCGATAAAAAGTGCATTTAGAGTGCCATGGCAATCCCGTGATCTTTGGTAAGGGTTAGTCGCCGATTATGCGTTATTATGGCACTTTTCCCAGTGGATTGTCAAACTTCATTTGCTCAAATAATCATAATTAATTTATGCAAATCCTGTTATGCTGTGTTTGGGTGGGTGACCAGCTTTTGAGCCACCAAACGGGAGTTTCTACAGTTTTTAAGATGTTTGGTTTTTAATTTGCTTTTTTCCTCCAACGTGCTTCACCCTTCCAAACCCCCATTTGCCTTGAAACAAATCTATCTTGCTTTTGCACCGGTGAAAAACACAGATGACCTTTCCAATTATCACATTCTCTATTTTGCCCGTCTTTATTATAAAATGATTGGTTAAAGGTCCACATGTAGACAAAAGCATTAATTCTTTGATAATTAGGTGGAAAGACATGTATGTGGTAATACCAAGTATTACTATTCAGTAAGAGGAGAAGCTAAATTAGGCTAGAGAAACTAGATTGTGCTGCAGAGTTTTCATTTAGGTGTAAGTAGTAGGGACTAGTGAGATTTTATAAGACTTCAATGACTGAGTTTGTCATGACTAAAATCAGCATAATACCATGTAGAAAATTACAGACTAGCAGAAAAACAATCCAACAAGAAACTAACAGTTGAGAAAACTAGCAGTACACGAAACTTGTAGATGGAAAACTTGATATTTCACATTACTTCTGAAAGTTAACTTACATACATATATATATATATACATCAAACTTCAGCTAATATATTAACACAGAAGATTAACTAATCAAACTAATAGCTAACAGAAAATAAACTAACAGAAATAACAGAAAACATAATTAACAGAAGTAACAGTAACAGTAATAACAGAATTAACAGAAAGCAAAAAATACTTTGTAGCCTAATCTGGTTTCTCCAGCCTAATCTGACTTCTCCTCTTACTGAGTAGTAGTACTCGGTATTATGTGGAGAGGCAACAATATTGAGTTTATATCTTTTTTAGTAATTATACATCCAAAAATTATTCTGATAAATAATATTCAAATAATATCAATTATATCAAACTCACTTTTTAAATAAAAAATTTTAAACATAAATCACAGTAATACAAATTCACTTTTGAACAAAATCAAGTTTGCAAACTCTAATATAAACACACACTTATTCCTCCATAATTTGTACAACTTTAGCTTTTGTTTGTATCACTAAAACCAGCTTTGCCAAATCAAATCCCACTTAGTTGTGTCGAAGCTGTCGTCAATTTTTTTTTCCCCCCAAATGAACCTTTTCTTATTTCCTTTTGAGTGTATTTGGAATGATAAGTTTTACAAATTAATTTCATTTGTAAATAAAATTTTATCTTTAAAAAATTATAAAATTACAATTGATTTGATTTAGAAATTCGTTAGATTTAAGTTATGTAAATTTAGAAATTGATTTTAATTAAATTGATAATTTTATCCTAATTAATTTATTCACTTATTTAATCTAATTAAGGATAATAAAGTAAATTATTAAAATAAAACAAATTTCAATCATTTATGAAGTATTCTAAACACAAAATTTAATTTATATATCAAATTAAATCTTATTTTTTTATAAGGAGTTTTAAACATAAGAATTGATTTCTAAATCAAATCAAATTAAATTAAATTAATTTATTTTTAATAATTTCAATCACAACATCTAAACTTTGGGTTGTGTTCCTTTTTTGTAACTGCCACTATAATTGATGTGTTGTTAACCGAGACTCGGAAGCAAGTCCATCTTAATTCAAAGTTAGAAGAAGTAACTTCACTTCTTATTGCTCAAGTGATGACCTAATTTTTTCTATTAAAAGTGGAAAACTAAATTCAAATCTCTCTCTTTTTTTTTTTTTTTCAAAACATATCCCCCATTTTCTAACAATCAGATACCAGGTGTGTGGTCATGCATAGTTTTCATTTAGTATTTGTTTGCTTTGCTGCTTCTTGACCTACATGGGAGTAGCCCAGCTACACATTCCCCACCACTTACAATGCATTCACTGGCTTGTATAGAGATGAGGTTTGAAATGCAATGATTGTGTTCCACCCACCCTTCGTCCTAACCTTATCTTTTTTTCTTTTTTTTTTTATTAACACCTAATCTTTTTTCTTCCGCTGAAATCCTCCTTGACCCGTTCGGAGCAGAAATTTCAAAGATTAAGTGGTAGTGCCATACTTAGCTTCAATTGCAAAATTCTAATATTCAAACCCGAGGTGTATGTGCTTCTACGTGGCAACGAAGAACTGGTTCGAGCAGTCAAACAGTACTGTTTGGCCCTTTAAAAGAAAAGAAAAGCGTAAAAGTCGTGGGAACATAATGACTAGGGTCGCATTTGGCTAAGGGCTAACGGGTTCCAACTTTCAAGTTCAATATTCAGACCTTGAGACTTCTTTTTTGTTTGCTTGTTTAATTATTTTATTATTATTATTATTATTATTCTCTTTTTTTTGGGTTCTTCCTTCGTCTGCCTGCGTGTGTTTGTAGTTAAAATTGGCCAAAGTTCACTTACCATGCACGTAAAGTTGAAGAAGGGAAGCAGGGAGTAGTAGTTTTGTCCCAGGACTGGGAGGCATAAAGCAACCTGCTCCTTGCTTGCACGGCCAAGCAGTGAGAATTGATCAATTCATCAGCGGAATTGGCAAGAAAACCCCATTTTCTTTTTGTGCACATCCAAGTTCAGCATTCAGATTTTCCGGGTTGTTTTTGCCATTTGAAGGATTTAGTTATTCCACCCAGTATTTTACTATAATGCATGTATTATGATTTTAAATTACAGTTATAATTATAATTAAGATTCTAAATATAATTATAATTATAAAAATTATAAAAAATATAATTAATGTGACTATGATTAGAGTCATATTATAATTACAGAGATTTATAATAATAATATTATAATTATAATTTGGATTACATACCGTAATTTAAAGTCATGAGGGACACAAGATAATTAATAAAAAAAAATATTTACCATGAATTGTCTTTGAGCGAAGACGACGAATGAACAATTAATGTATGCTCTCGTAGTATTGCCATTTGCTAGCTGCCAAGTGCCAATGCGTAGAATCTGAGTGCTCAGGTGGCGTGTCCATCCACTTGTTCGTAACATTTCAAAAGATGGAGGCAAGTTTCACATGCCGTACGAACCAGTCAAAAGTCTGCCATTGCATTTCCTTCTGGCTCACCACTTTCTTGGGAGTGAAACTAAATTAACGTACAATTACAAACGCAATCCAGTCGGTCACGTGCAGTAACATCAGCGGCTGAGATTGCCCGTGCCTGGCAAATAAGACAGGCTATATATATATTTTGACTAGTCACCGTGATTCATGAACATGAAAGCCTGTATCTGTATGCTGAATAATATAACGTAGCTAGAGTTCAACTGAGGGGTATATGACTGGCTTCAATAGCGAACAACTATTTTCATACGGGGTAAAGTGTCTCCCTTATTTTTTTGGTTCTAAACTCTTAAAAGGAGAAATTTTTATATAAAAATATTATTATTACACTTTAATCTTATATTTTTTTACTACACTTACTCTAAATAATAATAAAAAAAAGAAAAAAAATTTAATTTTTTTAATAGTATTATTAGCAAACTAATATTTTACATTTTTTATATAGTAAAATTTTAGCTACAATTCAATCCTTTTTGTGACTAAAATTTATCATATTAAATATGTAAATAAATAATCTAAAATATTGATATACTAATTATATTTTTATTTCTCTTTACCTTCTACTTTTTTCTTTCATTTTTTTTACTATAAAAAGAAATATATAATGCGATATAAGATTATGATATAAAAATAAAATAATTCGTTTTTATTTACTTTCATAGTAATACTCTTGAGAGATTTTCAAGAGTTCAAATGTAATCTTTATTTGATTATTTAGAATAATAATTATAATTTAGTAGCTATATACTTATACGGTATCGTATTTACTGAGTTAATAGTGTACTGCTTTGAGGGTTACCGATTAGAAAAGTTACGCTTAGTTTTTTGGGGCAGATTAGAAAAGCTACAGTATCAGGAGGGGTCTGGGTTACATGCAGCATGTGGGCCAGCAATCCCGCCGTTCCCCCGCGTTGACCTATTTCTGACTATTGTAGTTGTAGGATCGTGTAGTGTTTTCCATAAAATAACCAAATCCAAAATCTTCTCCTATTAAATGAGATTGGTCACATTATAAAAGTTAAATTCTCAATAAAATACAAGCTCTTTTCTTAAAAAAGGCCGGATATCCTTGTATAAGCTTACGGATTGAGCACGTTTTGACCCAAAATATTAGGGTATTAAATTTTTATGTTACTCTACTTATATCATACTCTCTTATTTTATTACATTTTCATGTAGGATTTTTTTCCTTGCACTTGAAATCATCCACATTTTTCTCAGTCAGTTTTTTTGATTTCTCAAAGCCGCAGTAATACAAGTTTGAAGTAATTGGGGGGGGGGGGGGTTTATAAAATTATAATAATGAAACGAGACGACACTCAAATACAACACAAGCAAAGTGTGGCTAGCTTAGACCATACTCAACTCAACCGTCGTTCCACTTTTTATTTTGAGAGATAGCATCACGTCACGTGCACATGGCCTCACCGGTCACGAGGGTCCCCTAACGAACGAGTGGCATTTGGCAAATGCGTCAAGCAACATCCTCTGCATTTTGTCTCGCTCAAACTCGTTTTTGGGTTCGGAGGGATCAACGAGATACGAAGGCGAGGCATGCACTGCGCACACCGTGCAATGGTTTACAAATGAAGTGATCTTTGTTGCTTCGGTTGGTTACTTTAATCCCACCTGCCCCCTTTAATTAATTTCTCGATGAATCCCAGCGTACGGAATGAGGAATGAGAGATTGACACATTTGTACGTCAACCATCGCAAAGTCTAAAATATCCCAACCTCTCCTATCAAATCTGGATCAATTCCCACCTGCATTCATGGCAACAATCATAGCACAAGTTAACCTTTTATGTTACATACCATATAAACCATATATTGGGGACACGGGTCATATCCCAAAAGACCAATCTTTTGAAGCAGGTGCATGCATGCATGATGCATGCTGAATATATCAGCTGCTAGCTGCAACGAATGGCAATGATAGCGGCACGTAGTCAACTTAACTAATGAGAAAATCCTATCCGGGATGAATCGGTTACATTACACGAACTAGATAAGAACACTTCTTACCCACGAGATAATGGCACAGTGATTTGATTCTTAATTATAAGAATTACGATTTAATTTTTAAAAAATTATATTTTATTAAAAAAATTATATTATTATTATTTTTAATTTAAAAAAATTAGACTTAAAAAATAATTTAAATAAGGTGAAAATATTTTTAATTTATTTATAAAAAAATCACTTCTTTTTATTTTTCTTTTCGGCCAGAAGTTGTGGCCCGCTTTTAAGTGCCAAAAGCCGTTCATCTGTGCCCGTGATTTCTCTTTCACCACCTGATAGAGGTTCATCAGCCACGTATTAGTGTGCCCAAATGAACCCTATTTAATTGCAATTTTGGTGGCCATCCTTGTCGAATTCAACCATTGGTCCTATTCTTCCGATTGAACAGCTTGAGTTAAGCCAAAGTGCAAAACTAAAAACAAATAAAAAAGAAAAGGAAAAGAACAAATGAACAATTCAAAGTCACGAAAATGTAGGCCAAGGATAGGGATACATATTAATGAATTTAGATTCTATTATATGACAATATCATCTTATTAAAAAAATAAATACAAATTATAATATTATTAATATTTATTATGATTGGTTATAAATTTTATTTTTTATATTTAAAATATTTTGTATTTTTCTTTCTCTAACAAGATACTATCATGATATTTCAATAACAGAGAGGATGCTCATCCAATATTAATTACTTTCATAGCTTAATTTTGTGGCATACGAGAAGTGATCTAAACCAAAAACACAATTCTATTCTATTCAGAATAATAATAATAATAACAGTATTTAATGTTATCTAATAAAATACATAAGTACTAAAGAAATTACTTATTGGGTTTAACAACTTATGTACATGTTAAATGTGTTCGATTGTTTCGTTACATTAGGGTTTTTGTTCCTTTTTTTTTTTTTGAAGTATTCATGGAAACTGCAATTGAAAGGAGTTTTTCTTTCCTTTCTGTTTGAGTTGAGAGTTATTCCACTGTTTTTGTTAGGAGTTAGTCGTTTCTCTCTCATTCTTTCTTGCTTTACCTAAATATACATGAAAATGAAAATAAATATAAATCTTAACTCTAGTCTATATTTAATATGGGAGTAAAAATAGCGATGAAAAGCTTTTAAATGAGTTTTATATAAAAAATCATACACAATTTATCTATAAATTTTTATCTTTATTTTTATTTGAATGCCAAACTGACCATAACCTCTATGCGTAAGTGGACTTGCACAAAATTATTGCTAATTAAATTATTTAGAATTATTAATTAGAAATTTTTTTCCTTTACCATGATATGAAAAATATAACTATTAATAATGCAAAATTACAGCATTTTTATTAAATTAAATTCTATATAGACAACATCAAATGAAAATTATACATATAGCTAGCACACAACTGTTTCTTTGTCCCTATTACTATACAAGAAGCAAGAGACTATGTATCATTCGTCTCAAACAAGAAGGTACGAATTTAAACCAATCATTTATGAAACAAATATCTACGCTTATATCCGTCCCAGTTTAATTTTTTCTTGACCTTAAATAGAGTAATTCTATGGTAGTTATACACAAATGCAGTAGAAACTGTAACATCGTACCATGTATGCTTTTCATCTTTATTTTTAAGAAAAGAAAAAAAAAAGGAAATAAAGTGTGAAGGGAATTTAAGGGTGAGTGGGAGCAACAAGAGCAAGCAATGGGACACTTGGCATGCACTTGTCCTCAAAAATTTTGTCTTGCGTGGCATGTGAGCCTGGTGACAGCGTTGTAAGGAAACGCCTAAAAATGGCTCCGCGTGGCAGATTCAAGCAAGCGCCGTGCATCACTGAGAGGGAGCAACTTACCTGTCCAGAAACCTCCCAACAATTGCGGGTCCTACCTATAAGTTCTCTCTCCTAAACATATCAGATCAGATTTCTGTCTAAACTTGGGACAAAGAAAGGTGTGAAATTTGCTGAATTTTTGTGGTATTTATATTTTTTCTGTTACAGTTATTTTAATGAATTTTTAAATATTTTATAAAATTATTAATTATACATAGTGAATTTTACATATTTATTATAATAATTAATTAAAATACTAATATTTAAAAAATTATATAAGATAGATAATCCTATAACTCTAGATGAATTTTATTTTTAATATCATGAATTTAAATTTTGAAGCTGTTACTTTATAAAATTTTTTACTTAATCTCTAGTCTCAACCCAAAAAGTTAATCTCACATTATCTCTAATAAAGGACTAAAAAAAGAAAAAAAATCCCACAATTTGCAACTGCAGTTCCACACTCTTTGGACCTTACTTGGACTGCAGCCTTAGCCAACCTTCTCAAAAGTTATAGCTTAGCTACTTACAACTCCATCCAACTCTCTCCCATCTCAACCCACCGTTTAATTTTATGATTATTTTTAATAGCTTTCAATTTACTATTGCAATTGCAATATTGAATTATAATAGGGCGTGAAAGAGATTTTGTGACAGCTCATCCACCCAGAATTCACTATCTTCCCTCGAGAGAGAGATAATTAATTAGTTGTGAAACTCAGGCAGAGAAGGATGCCATGTGGATTTACCCTTAAAATGCACTCCAAGAGGACCAAGACGAGGTAGCTTAATTTCATTCTATTCCAACTGGTACCAATGCATTTTCATGGAAAGAATGCAATCAAAGTCACATATTTTGCCCATTTTGCTTGGTTATTAATTTGTTGTCATCTCTTTTTAATTACGTAGGCAGTTAGCATAGGAGTTTACTTTCTCCCCCATCCATGATGCCCCATGGACAAAGCTATCACGTGACGTCGTGGAGTCTTCGCTTTTGCCTCTGCCATGTCCCAATTAACTTGTGAATCAATCCATTTATTCACAACTTTTTACTCGATCCCCAATTAAAGTTTGTTTGTTTGTTTTTTTTCTCCTTTTGTTTTGCAACGACGCTGTCGAAAAGAATCCAAAAATTCGACATCTGTAACTTGCCAGAGAAAGCAAAGGAAAAGAAAGAAAAGTGAATTAACCTTTCTTGTGGGCAGGAAAAACGAAAGAGAGGAAAAGAAAAAAGAAAGACAAAATATGGATAAGATGCATGTCTTGTTTATCACAATGGAAAGAGAAGGTATCACAGGGCGTAGAAGCCAGCAGGGGACATATAACACTTGACACGGCTCTCCACCTTAGCTTTCAAATCCAGATAAGATGCATGCCAAATGTGGAAACATGCATGTATGTGAGAGAATTCAACTCAAAATTAATTAGTATTAAGTTGAATTATTTAATAAATATATAAATTATATTTCAAAAATTTTGATAAGTGATGTAAGACTTTAATGATTTTATAGTATTATAAGAAAAATTATGGTGTATTATCAAAACATTATATTTATTCAATAAATATATGATACATGACATTATATAATTATTTAGTTATTAAATTAAATTTATAATTTAAATAATAAAATTAAAATTAAATCTCAAAAGTTGATATTTTGAGAATACTATTTTTAAAGTAGTTAAGAATTTTCAATATTACAGTCTGTGTGTAACGCGGGGTTTAAGATGGAGGTGTGGAGGTCTGTGTCATATATACAAAAACAATAGTTGCTAATCTCCCTCAAAAAAAAAAAATCCCATTCTACATCGTGCAGATGAGACCGGAGGCCTCCATTTTGGACTTAATTTGATCACCACTGTCACGTTAAGTTGTCCACATCTCCGAATCAAAACTTGGTATTTATAATTCAAAATGCTGAGATGAGACGGGTGACTGTTCCATTCCACAACAGGGCGGTGGACACGATAGGTTTCCCAAAGGCCACAACTATAAGCCACGTTTTAAAGAGGGATTAGACTAATTAATCAATAAACCCTATTTTTTTAGTTGAAAAAGATCGAAGTCCATTGCATCTTACTCAAACTCTACTTAGCGGCTGCCTTTTCTCATGCAACGCCAACATTAATAATATTTCAGCAGGCCAGAATCTGGTAATGATATATCAATTAACTTAGGATTAGAATAATTTTCTCTTTATAATTAAGGGTTGATTAAGATGAGATTTAATATTAATACTTCAAGAATTGACTAAGATAAGATTTACTACTAATATTTTTTGACGTGAAACGTCTAGTCGAATAATTTTTAAAGCATTGTCATGGTATAAAATAATTGATATTAATTTTAATTTTAATAATTTAAGAATTTATATTTAGATATTATTTATATTTAGATATTAAGTATTTAATATTATTCATTAAATCATCTTAATTATTTAAATAACAAATTATTAAATGTTTTCAAAATTTTTAAGATATTAAATTTTTTTTTATTAAATACTTTTTACTTTTAATTCCTTATGGGTGTCAAGTAATAATATATTCTCTTAAATCATTTTTTTAATAATTAAAAAAATTATTAAAGATATAAAATTATTTTATCTAATAAAGAAAATACTATTAAATAAAAAATAAAATTATTTACTATCTTAAAATTTTAAAATACATTTAATACTTTATTCATTTAATAATTAAAAATATTATTTTAGAATATATAATTATTTATTAATACCCTTTGAACACTCGTTAACAAATTCCACAAATTAATGAAAACATGACTTTTATTAAGGGTTGAAGCTTTTTGGTTTATTGCTTATTTTTTTTGGGAGGATACAGCTCATCATTGTGAGAAACAAACTCCAAGGACTGTGGTGCACCTCTTGAAAAATGTATTATGTTTGGCAAAATTACTATAGAACGTAAAGATGAATTTTGTTATATTTTTTTAAAAAATTTTAATAAAGCAATTATTAAATAAAAAATAAATTATTTAATATTTTAAAAATATAAAAAAATTAATATTTATTTTATTTAATAATTAAGAGAATTGTTAAAATAACAAATTAAGAAGATATAAAATTATTTTATAAAGATTATGAAAAATACTTGCTTTTACGAAAAGAAAGTCATGAAACGACGTAGGAAATGAAAATAGAAGTGTTGAGTGTGTGTATTTTATCATTCATCCGTCGGATGATTCTGTATGTATTCCCTTAAACTACTTTTCTCTTTTATCGTTCATTTGTCACGTGAGAAGCATTCATAAAGAGCTTCCGTGCTATCTAAGAGCTCTAAAAGATTATATAATTTTGTTATTAGTTCTATAAAGATTAAATAAAGGATAAAATTTTATTTTAATTCTTAAAGTTTAACATAAATTTTAATTTAATTTTAAAAAAATTTTAATTTTAATATAATCTCACACATTATAAAATTATATCAATATAATTCTTTTAATTATTTTACTAAAAATAAATAATGATGGACATGGCTAAAAAGATTACATTAATATAATTTTATAACATATAAGATTAAATTAAAAAAAACTTTTAAAATTAAATTAAAATTTATATTAAACTTTAAAGATTAAAATAAAATTTTAGTCTTAAATAAATTTTCACATATGTTAATATTTTCTCTTGTCTATTATTTTTTATTTTGATAATATTTTTTCTTTTTCATTCTTAGTAAGACTATCTGAGTAAAGCTCGCGGAATTAAAAAGAAAAAAACACAACACTGTAGTATCCGTACTCCACTCGAAATTAAGATTATGTCAGCAGTTGTTTGTTGGCAATATTTTCATATAAAGGCTCAATACTCAATAGCCAAAAGGAAGAAAAGTAATAAAAAGGAGAAGAAATTCATAACCAATTTTGTTTGTTCTTCTTCTGATTTGCTACACAGGATGAGAAGAAATTATTGTATGGTTTTGAAATATAATAAATATATATTTAAAAAATATATTTATATTAATTTAAAATTTTTAATAAAATATTTATATAATTTTTAAAATATATATTTATTAATAATTAAAAAACGTACAATATGTTTTTCAAAATGAGAGGGCAACGCATGTAAAACAAACGAGTGTAACTGAAGCTGTGCTGAATCGCAGTTTTGACCTTCAAACGAGTTGGGTCTTAAAAGCGAGCGCCCATGGTTCGGTACCTGAAACGAAACTGTTCCCGTTATTTGCCCACATCGAAGACCCTCGCCGTTGATTCCCGTTCGCAGAACTGGGAGTGTGCCTCACGCGCACGCGAGAATGGCGTTCGTTGTGTAAAACCTGGGGTGAAGTTGAAGTTGAACACTTTCAGAAATAACCGAAGTTAGTTGTTTTACTTGCAACAAATTTAACCGCTTTTGAAACAAACTCCGATGCATATTTAGAGAGAGAAGGACACGTACGTAATTATAAAAGAGAGGAGAGGGTGAGCGTCCGAGGGTAGGCACTTTACTTTTTCTAGTTTCTTTCTCCCTCTCCCTCGTTCCCTTCCCAACGAACAAAGAACGCACACACTGAAGAGAGAAAAAAAAAGAAAAGAGGACAGACTGTTCAAATGCGTGCAGACAAGGGAGAAGCATTTTCCAGCACAAAAGAAGAGCCTTTCACATTCAAATTCGCATTCACAGCATCAAACTCACGCACGACGACGGGGTGGATCTGGGTCAACGCCGTTTGACCCACATAAACGACAAGACAAGGGTTGTTTCTGTGATCAAGTGCTACCACCACCTCCGGACCTGGCCCACCTTAAAATTTCTCATGTCTGATTAAATTTTTCTAAGGAGTGTTTTTTTTTTTAACCTTTGGCTGCGTCGTTGCTGTTGTTGAGGTCTTCGTTGCCCTCTTATATATAACTCGTTGCTTCGCCTTTTCCCCTCTTTATCTCACAGAGAGAGCAAATAGATAGGGGTTAGGGATATGAGAACGAGGAGAGGGGTGTGTTATCCTGGACCTGGAGTAGTGGCAAGGATGTGTTCAGATAAAGGGGTTGCGGGAAGGTTGTGTTCGGATGTAGATGTAGGGGTTGCCAAGAGAAAGAAGGATGTGCATGTGCCCAGAGGGACTTTCGTTGGCCGGAAAAGGGTGAAGAAATCGCCAGACAACACCGCCGGCGGCTACGATTTTTTCGACTCTTTGCCCGATGACCTTGTTCTCTCTATCTTCTGCAAGCTTAGCTCCACCGCCACTTCCCCTTTCGATTTTGTCAATGTTTTGATCACGTATGTAAAGCTTCTCACCCTTTTCACATTTTTTTTTTCTTCTCTGTGCGGTTCCAAAATATTGTTGGGGCTATTGATGGATCTAAAGTTGGTTGTTTTGATTAAAAAATGTGGTTTTTCTTCTTCTTTTTTTCTGTATTGACACCAGTGATTGATTTTGTGGAACAGGTGTAAAAGACTAAACGGTTTAGGTCTCCATTCTCTTGTATTATCCAGAGCTTCCCCCAAAACTTTCGCCGTTAGAGCCAAAAGCTGGTGCGACTCCGCGCACCGCTTCCTCAAACAGTGTGCTGATGCGGGAAACGTTGAGGCCTGCTACACTCTGGGCATGGTGAGTGCTAATCCACTCTCAAAAATGTTTTGTGTCGTTTTGTTGCAATCTACGGTTTCATCCGAGAATTGTGGGGATTTTAGTTGTCAAATCGCGAATGAGGGTGTTTCGTTGAATTGATTGGTGAACTGTTTTGGGCTACGCAGATTCGCTTCTACTGCTTGCAAAACAGAGGAAGCGGAGCCTCGCTCATGGCCAAGGCGGCGATGAACTCTCACGCGCCGGCTCTGTACTCGCTCGCAGTCATACAGTTCAACGGCAGCGGCGGCACCAAAAACGACAAGGACCTCAGAGCCGGCGTGGCTCTCTGCGCCCGAGCCGCCTTCCTCGGCCAAATCGACGCGCTGCGCGAACTCGGTCATTGCTTGCAAGACGGCTACGGCGTTCGCCAGAACATCGCGGAAGGGCGGCGCTTCCTGGTCCAGGCCAACGCCAGGGAGCTAGCCGCCGTGCTGTCCTCGGCGGCTTCCGCCGGCGTCCCCATGCGCTCTTGGCTCACGTGGAACCTCCACCCGGTTTCGCATCCGCACCCTCACCCACAACTCCGGCACCGCATGGGATCTGGGTGCCCGTTGCTTAGCGATTTCGGGTGCAACGTGCCGGCTCCGGAGGCCCACCCTGCGAGCCGGTTCATGACGGAGTGGTTCGCGACTCGGGGCGGGTCACCGGGTCCGGGTCTCAGGCTCTGCTCGCACGTGGGTTGTGGCCGGCCCGAGACGAGGATGCACGAATTTCGCAGGTGCTCGGTGTGCGGTTTAGTCAACTACTGCTCACGCGCGTGCCAAGCGCTTGATTGGAAGTTTCGCCACAAGGCGGAGTGCGCCCCCGTCGAGAGGTGGCTCGACGAGGAGGGTGAAGAAGCAGGGGAGGATGACGGCGACGCAAACGGCGACGGTGAGGTAGTGATGGTGATGGATAGTTAGACAATTTTTCAAACAGTAATGGCGACGATAACGGTAACGGAAGCCTATTTTGGACGTTTCAACGGAAATGAAACAATTTTTGATGAGGAATGAGTACGAAAAATTATTATATATGATTTATTTCTTAGTGGTCGTCTCCCATGGCTTCCTTTTCTCCAGTAAAATTAATGGGATTATTTTTCTTTTTTGTTCTTTAATTTTTATTATCCCGTTCGTTTTATAGAGCAATTATTATCAATCTTAATTTCGATAAATTAATACTTTACCTTCTAAAATTTCTTTTTTTTTTTTTATCAATTTCTTTGATTTCATAATAATTCATATTTAGTAAGCTCTATCTTTTTAACAATCGTTTACTCAATTAAGGTCGAATAGTACATTCAGTAAGTTATAATTATAATTCTATCTTCCCCATTATTATTTAAAAATGAGCTTTCTTTTATATTTCAATTCTTTATTCTACAAAGAAAACAATGAATTTATTATGGAATTTACCTTATCAACCACCCTTTCTTTTTAACTTCGGATTTAGATTTTTAAAATATATGGATGACTTTAAAGAATAAAAAGTTTGTGAGTAGTTATTGATAAAAAAAAAAGTTAAAATGAGAATTTTAATAAATTTATTATTTATTATTTATGTATTAATATTTTTTTAAAACATTAACTTTGTACAACTTAAATTTAAATTACCACCTTATCCTTAACCAAAATAGTATTATCAACATATTAGTGAAAAATAATCATGTCATTCATTACACTTTATTAAATTACCTTTAATATATTTGAGTTAAAAGCAAAAATTACTTTTTGTGCGCTTTTACAGGTAATTCAACATTTTAAGAGTGATTTGGCATTATAATTTTATAATATTTTTTTTTGTCAAACATGCTTTTCAATAACTTAAAATAAAAGTAGCTTTAAAAAAAAAGTATAGGGTGATGATTATACTTTGAAACAAGTATGGAGTAGAAGGGAAAAATTAGGACCTCGCAGGCACATGGCAATGTGTTAATATCATTAATTCTCTAAATAAAAGGATAGATCTTTAGGGTTTTAATATTATAAGACAAAACACTATAACTTTTGAAGTGGTGCATACAAATTATATATATAAATAACATTTCTACAAGTTATATTATTATTAATTAAGTTTATGCTTAAATAAATTAAATCCTATGCTCACACCAAAAACAATCTACTACTAAATGTTTCTGAGGAACCTGCTTTTATGTAGCATTAATTATCTCCAACTTTTATATATTAAAAAGGCATCAGACATATTTATAGTGAATGAACCAGAAAAGATGAAAAAGCAAAAAAGAAAAGAAGGAAAAAGAATGAAGAAGCAGGAGAGCATGCAATGTGCAAATTGCAAGTTGGGGTGTGACTGTGGGATAAGAAAAAGCTTATGCAGCTGGACAGAGCGTAAGAAAAATAAAAGGATTCGATTTATGAAATAGATTATTTATGTCAAATGAAAAGAAAAATAAATTTAATGTTTTGGGAAGAAAGTGAGGAGTGGTGGGAGCGCACTCATTCTTTATGCAATGCTTTTTCTTTTGGGTTACACATGCAATGCATTTTTTCTTTTTCGGTCTACATTTTTCTTTATGCAATGTATACATTATGCAATGCATTTAAACCCCATAGATACGGATTGGGTGGTCCAAGCCCAATGCGATCAGGCCCACTGAACAGTTGTCAAAGTGCATAAAGAATTTAAGAATGAAAAAAAAAAAAGAATTTAAGAATCGAATTTTCTATCATAAATTTATTTTTTTTCAAACTTATATTTACAAGGGAACACATTCGCATTTTAAAAAGAGTTTGTTACAATGGAATCGAGTTCATTATGAATTCTATACGTGTACGCATGGAAAAATTTTATATGTATTTTCAGAATATTATATCTAACCAATAAAAATATGATATTTATTATAATATAATAATAAAAATTATTGAATTAAATTTATAATTTTATATAATAATATTTGTATGAAATATAGACCGTTGAATATAATATTCAAAGTATTTTAAAATTTCCCTTACATATGTTTATAAGCTGAATTATATAAGATGCACAAATAAATAATTTTTAAATACATAATATAATATATGAATCTATTGTGAAAAAGCATATAAATATCAAATTGGTAGCATTGAACTGTAGGATCACGTGTCAGTTCGGGCTGGGTTGAATGGCATACTATGTTCAAACCAATCACACAGGTTTAAGTTGGGTTGAATTGGTTTTAACAAAAAAATTCACTCAACCTGAACCAAACGTATTTGTTCAAATCCAGATCAGCTCGGTTGGGGTCATTGGTTACTTGTCTATTCCTTTTTCATTTTCCAACATGCATATAAAAAAATCTTAAAAAATATTTTAAGAAAAAATCTATATACATCACAATAGTAAAAAAATTTAACAACACGACAGTACCTAACAAGTTTCAAAATCATATAACTAACAAACAAGTGAAGAGCTCAAAGTCATATAGCTAATACTTAGGGTTATAATTATATCGAAAAAATTAGGGATGAGTAGTCGGGTCAAGTAGTTTGATTTGATTCAAATCAACCTCAATACCCAAACCAATTATAGTCGGGTTCTTTAAAATTTATCTGAACTAACCCGATTACCCTACTTAATTCAAAAAAAATTTATTAGATTGGATCGAGTTTTTGAATTGACTTAAACTCGTGATCACTCCTGTTAAACTATATTGGTATAAGAGTCTTAAATTTAATTTCCGTTGATGAATTTTTATTAGTGTGTATTTAGATTAATTGTAAAAAAAATTATTTTAATAATCGATTACATGTATAATAATCAAAAATTTTTAAAATTGATTATAATAAAATTAATTTCATATTTAGATATGTTAACTAAAAAGTAATTTTAAGATTGTTTTGTTTGGATTATGTAAAACAAATCACATTTACATAGTAAATTAGTAAAAAGGATATGAAATGATTTATTTAGATTAAATGTGATAAAATTATACTGGAGTTAATGTGATAAAATTGTGTCCAACTACCAAATAATCAGAACGGATTATAATCAAAATGTTTAAAATTTAGCTTAAAAGTATAAGAAGTTTTTTAATGTATAAAGGATAAACATAGATTATAATCCATTTTAAATAATTAATACCAAACATGTTATAAAAAAAACAGAAAAACAACTTTTATCATAAAAAATTATTTTTCAAAAAAAAATTATCATTTTCAAACATGTTATAAGTATGAATGTGACATAAAATAACATCTCCTTTTTTTTTTCCAAATACAAATGTTAGGTACAATACAATTTATGCGTTACAAAACAGATTTGCTTAATTAGACAGAATAGGACAGATCGAGAGACAACCTTTACTTATTACGTGCTACCAACCACTATTTTATGGGTATTGAAGACAGTTTATTAGAGTCTTCAACCGAAGGGAGAGACAATAGTTCTTCATGCCTTCCAATTTGAATTGATGCATTTGTTTCTTTCATCCCTTTCTTCCTTTCTGCTGCTTTGTTTGGTATCTTTGCATGTGTAAAGTTATTGTGGTGTCGCTTGTCACTTTTCAGCATCTAATGACCATCTTCTGTGTAGGCTTATTTGATGTCAGAATCAGACGCAGGAGAAAAATTGTAAAGAAAATCTTTAACCATTATAAGCTTCGGTTTGTCATTTTTTTAAAACATTTTTTATAAATATTTTTATGATATTTTTTCTTTCTTTTTTTTTCTGTAAATTTCTTTTCTCTTCTTTTCTAATTCTAGTTCTGAATGAATCTTGTTTTCTAAGACGAGGCACAAAATTGGCACCAACTTATTTGGATGAGTTTAATAAAATAATTTTTGAAATTCGTTACCATTATTATAAGTTGTATATGGCTTCTTTTAATAAGTTATAAAATGAAACTAACGAGCTAATGTGGGTTGGCTCAATTAATTGAAGAAATCTTGTTAAAGCTTTTATATTTTCTTTGAATATAGGTTTGAATTTTCATTGAACTAGTAGTCTTGTCTAATAGTCATTCTTTCTCAAGGAAATCTCCAAGCATCTATAAACTAATTGAAGGGAGAAAATAAAACTTGAGAAGAAATCCTTTGAGTAAATATTTGCTTGGGATCCCAAACATCTCAATAGTACCTTAACCAATAATACTAGAGTAATATATTTTTATTATCAATTTAAAGACAAAAAAAAATTGAAACTTATAGAAATAATAACTATTTGTCGTATTTATAATATTTCCTAACTATAATGACTTTAATAAATTATTAAAATTTAAATGCTTATATTTTTTACATAAGCGGTTTTCAAAACACCAAATCAGACATTTTCAGCTTATTTCATACTACACTTATAGTAGAGTTTATTTAATTAGCCTTACCCAAGAAAGCACTTATTATAGTAGCTTATTTAAACATGTAGTTTATTTTTAATTTATTTGAGCTTTGCTACTATAATAAGAAAATATAATATTTTTTGATTATTTGGATGAAGTATACGTTGTTTTTGAAACCTGTATAAATTGCTTTGGCCTTATTTTATCAACTGAAAGTTGAAGTATACAAAAATAAACCTTTACATGGCTAAAAATAAATTGAGCAGCATTTATGTTTATAATATATTTTTTTAACTATATTGACTTCAATGAATTGCGGAAACTTCAAGTGCTTATCTTAATATATCTTAATCTATACATATAGTAAAATTGATTATATATAACAAAATAATAATAATAATAATAATCATTAGTCGGGGCATTTATATATATATATATGTATGTATGTATAATTTATGAAATTTTATATCATTAAAATAATTAATTATTTAAGATAATTCATATTTTGTTAGATAGATATTAAAAAATTAAATTACTATAAATTACTTATGAATTACAAAATTTCAAAAGATAGACATTATCAAGACTAATTAAATGAATTTCATATAATTATCACAATATCAAAATCACGAGATAAATTTAAAGTTAATTAAAAGATCATCAATAACATTTATTGCATTCAAGCTAATTTTTACTATATGTATTGATTAGATAAGGTATTTTAAAGTATATTTAACACTGACTAAATTCAAATAAAATTACTATTATCATATGTCATTTTCCTAATTTTTCTTTCATGATTTTGAGATAAATACAATAAATATTAATACAATCCAAAATTCTCATATTTCACTCATTCAAATTCTTACATTGAACATTAAAATAATCTATAAGGAACATTTTTTAAAAAAGAATTAAATTAATTCTTTCTAAAGATAATTACATTAAATATTAACACAATTTATATTAAAAATCTTTTAAAAAGAAATAAAATAAAATTGCTCTAAACAATCTTCTAAATAATATAAAACATGTAGAAATCAATGCATTGCACATGACTAGTACATATAGTAAAATTGATTTTGATTTGATAAATATTATTAGATAAGATATATTAAAAATCTTAGCAATTACTATTAGATAAAATATATTAAATACTAACTCTATTTAAATGAATTACTGTTATTAGATTTCATTTTTCTTAATTTTTTCTGTTCTTCAAATTTTTTTTAGAATAGTAAAAAAAATTAAAATTAATTTTTTAAAAAATAAATATACTGAATATTAACAAGTAAAAAAAGTTAAAATTATTATAAATAATCTAAAACATGTATAAACTTGTACATTACATATAAATGATAACTAATATTTATCGTATAATTGCTTTTTGATGTGCCTAACCAAATGATATTCAACTTGTTTTACATTACACTTATGACAGTAAAATTTACTAACAAAAATTTATTTAAATAAATATTTATTTAAATTATTTATCAAAAGAAAGCATAAATTAGATATTGGTAATGTCCAATTAGGACACCTCAAAAGGCCTAGCCCAAAACATATTGCAAATGGTTTGACATTAAAAGGTGGGTCCGAAATGCACAAAGCCCATCATTAGTTGTGGGGTGGAGGCCCTCACAAAAATGTCGTATGGTGAATTTGCCTTTTTTTGGTGCACAATATCGTATGGTGAATAATGACGAAAAAAAAATAGTGACGAAAAAGGAGAAGAGGAAAAAATAAACAAAAGAAGAAGAAAGGGAGAACAACTGAAAATTCATAAGACTAATCCTTTTGGTTTTAATAATTTTCTTAATATTTAATATTAAAAAACAAATAAAAAATTGTAATATATTTAAAATTTAAAATGTATCTATTATTTTTTTCATATGACAATTAAAAAGATTAATGAAAAACTAAGTTAAAAAGATATTAAATTATTTAAATTAAAAATAAAAAATAAAAAATATTATAATACTTATATTTTCTGTGAATATCAATACACAAATTACTTTATTAAATATTAATTAATTATTAAATTATTTTTTAAAGTTGAAATATTCATTGCAAAAAAGATAATAATTAATAAATATTTTATAAATTATATTAAATATTAATACTCTAAAACAAATCTTACCAACGATTTTGATTATAAAATAAATTAATTTAAATAGAAACTAATTAAAACAACATCAAGCAGCAAGTCTCATTTGAAGTGCAGAGCAGAACAGGAAACACTTTTCTCACACTCTTTTCAGGTTCATCTTGGTGTTTCTAGAATGACTAGTGCGCTCCATCATCGCGGGCTTCATTTATTTTCTCTCTTGCTGCAAATTTTTCGTTTTCAGATTTATCCATGCATCTCATTTCCATTTTGATTCTGAAAGGAGATTAACAAAATATCGAACTAAACTTGAATTTGACGAAATTGAAGCAAGCCCTATTCTTCTACGCTAGTAAAGTTTTGAACCAAACTAATTTCGAGATGTTCTTCAATCGGTTTCGTCGTTGTCAACTTTAATCCTCAATTTGAATTTTTTTTTTCAATTAATGGCCGAATGAAACTGTTGTTGTGTTTGGCGGGTGTTTGCACCACTCAAACTAATTTATGGAAGCCGACTATTTCTGTCTTGTTCATTTTGTAATTCTGGTCAGTTTGGCTGAAACTTACACCTGCCAATGCAAGCAGTTATTTACTATCTGAGTAACTTGATTTTTAGTGACTGAAACAAAATGACACTAAACCGCTGTGAGCTGAATGACCAGTAAGCTTGGAAGCACTGTTTTTTTCTGTTAACCAAAGATTAACATATATGATTACGCATACTGCTTTGAATTGCGCTTTTATTATTTAGCTTGAGAGCCAAAGATATCTATAATGCAGTACCATTTGGCCACCAGCTTCTCTTTCCTTTCTTTTCCCTGCATTTAGTTTCTTTTCTATGAATCTGTTTACATTTTAGTCTTTTAAAAGTTTTGACGAGAGAGGTTCATTTTAAGTGAGAATCAGAATGACAATACCTCTTTGTTATGCCGCTGCCTTTTGCACTCATTTTGTTTTTCCTTTCTAATGCAGCGATGCTATGAACATGTCACAAGCTTTTATGGGAAAAAGGGGGAATTAGACATGTATTCAATCATCTCCTGTTGCGTGTTGCAGAGATTTCAACTGGTTTTTAATGCTTTACAATGTTATTTCAAATAAAGGTTCCATATGACTGTGGTGCTATGTAAGATTTTTTTCCCCCAAGAGTTTACCTTCTTGCAAAATTGCACTTTCTGGCTATTTATCTGTTCTTATAGGTGTTTTATCTCACTATTTACATAGTCCATAGATGATTCAACTACGGAGCTTTGACTGTGTGTTAATTTGTTTTAGCTACCTGACTAACATGATAATTTGAGAGAGTCCATGCTAAAGTTAGATTTTGCAATCTTTTATTTCTAGTGTTGTCAGATACCATGTTTAGCACCTCTCAATGTGTGGATATTGTATATTTGATATAATTCCTGTGCCAGTTTTTTATCATAGAACTGATAGAAATATGGCCTTGGATGGCATTTTTTTTAGCAGTTCACTACCTATGTATATTTTACTCCGGCCTTAAGATTTGTCAAACACCAAGTATTGAGTTATGTTCAGCTCATGATGATGAGAGGGCATGTCACCAACGCAAATATAGTCACGTGTCTTTTCTATAATCCTATTTTAGATGCGTGCACACTTCACACCAATTATGAACTGTCAGATGTTGCTAGACACTTGCCTTGACAGCCTCGTGCTTTTTTTTTTCTCCGTGGAACCTTGAGACCTCTATTCATGGCGGGCGGTAAGTGACTTCCACTGCTCTAAGGCTTTTCTTCTCTTGCGATGACGCTGAGTACTTGCACATTCTGATGATACAATAAGAATACGAAGGAGGTGGTTAACTTAGATTAAGAGAGAATAAGTACCTTGTTGATGTATGAAGATTCTTCCGCCGTATCTCATGATTACCACCATTTTTTTTTTGGTTATTGGGCTGGCCTACAAGAAAATGACGTCGATTCTTCCCGTAATAAAGTCATGGGTCGGACCCCCTGTACCTGGCCTGACCAACCCTATTATCACAACTGAAACACGTGAAAAGGTGTTCCACAAAAGTGACCTAAACATTTCCAATTATGCAATTTTGGTTTTCTTTCTTTTTTCCCTTCCATTTTTAGTAAGTTGGGGGTGGAGTTGGTGTCGAACATGTCATCATTCAAGATGAGACACGGGGTGCAACTAGGCCAAAGGCCTAATTGCATGCGATTTGATGTTCTGTGTTCTCCTTTTCTTGGGTTCTTCCATAGTTTGGGCAGAGTGTGACCTTCCAAAACAAATCTCGGCAAGTCCCAAAATGAAAACTTAGAAACCTCTAGGTATAGCAAAACCAACTACATCTTGAAAGAAAATTCTTGATGACAAGAGGCTCATTATGAATTTGTGAACGCAATTCATGTATTACAGCAAAATTTGCTTTCCAATCTGCAACAATAATTGGCCTCTACAAAAATGAGGGATCTTTCAACTTCCCAATCCTCCATCAACTCTTTGCACTTGATGTGGAGTAATCTTCTAGGTTCTGGATAAAAATTGTAGTATACTTTGTGCAAACACAATTCTCTATTTTAAGCAATATTTTGCTGAATTTTACTTTCCGCTTTGCATTACACTATATGAGTTAGCACCGCCAATGCCCAGTAAGGATTAAACTTCATTAAAATAAAGAATTTATTTTAAAGAGTAAAATAAGAATTATTAATTATTAATAAAAAATTAATTATTAAAGTCATGATAAAATATATGTACATATATAACAAATTATGATATTGTCAATAATTTCTTACTTATTTCATCTTGATGTGGGTTATACGTGGAGGAACCGAAATTTTTCCCACACAATACAAGTTAAATTTCCATAAATTTCATACCGTTGGAGTAATAAATATTAAAATCAATCAAATCCGAAAAGTTTGGTATCCAGCAAGAACGACTGAAAATTTTCTTACTGGACAACCATCTGAAAAATTTAGTTCGGGTTTTTAATGAATAGTCATCTTATATATCACTTACGCATGCATCATTAGTATCTCTGCAAGATGACAGATTTTGATTTATTTGTATTTGTTAGGCTAGCTAGTGACACAAATAAGAAGTTACCACCTAGGCATCTACACATGTATGAATGGTGTATTAAAAATGGATTTAGATCCTTTCCTGTCATATGACTATTTTGTTAAATAGAGATAAATATAAATCTTTTATATGTAAGAACTCATCATGATAAGTTATAAATTTTTTAATTATATTTAAATTATTTATGTCATTATCTTTTTGAAATAATATTGTTATGTTATTTTAACAATAAGAGAAAATATTTATCCATTAAAAATATAGCGTGCAACTATTATCGTACTTCTTTTTTTGACTTGAACTATTATCGTTCTTTAACAATATATATGAGAACTATATGAACCTAATGAAACTAGATGTTCGAGTATTCATCCTTTTTAAGTTCGAAATTCCTTAGAATAAAATAATGAATATGTAATTGCAAAATTTAGTTACATCTAGGTATTATTTAGGTGATTGAAGTGAATCAAGATTAAAGTAGGGCTTGTGGTTTCAAATTTTAGTAACAACTATCAATGTTTAAAAAAAAATTAAGCATATTTCTATAAAATTTCTGCTTTCATTTAATTTTTATTTAATTTGAAACTTAGTTTCAATTCAAATTTCTCATAAAATTTATAAATATCCATTTTTTATTATGAATAATTTTTATACGAGTAAATAAATTTTAATTTATATATAAATAATATACAAAATTTAAATTTTATAACAATTCAAAATTAATTGTATAATTCACAAAATATGCTCTTTAATTTTTGAATTTCAATCATACACTTCTAATTATTTGGTCAAAGTTCACCTTCATAATTATTTGTGACTCAATCCAAAAAAAAAATTGTTAAAACTATTCAATAATATTATCGTCAACACTCTTAGCCTTGTGGGAGCATTTTTTATAAGTATTTAACGTCAATAATATTATCTTTAAAAATACTAAAATACATCAATTTTAAAACTTATTAGTGAAATATTGTCAATTTTGCCACGTATCACAATCCAATCCAGTAGATATTGTAAACCAATATATGCAGTGGAAATTCTCTTACTCAAGAATTAAGTCTTGACACAATTATTGAATAAATTTTTATAAATGTTAAATTTTTATCAATTTAATTATTAAATTGAAAGTTTTCATAAATAAATCAAGTTTATAAAATTTTATAAAATTTAAAAATTAAGAGGTACTTTATTGAATTACTTTATGTTGACATATAGTATACTTTTTAAAATATAAATAAAATGTCTAACTATTACATTAGATATTTATAAATGCAAGAATTATCTTCAATTTAATATGAATAGTCATCATGATATATTAAATAATTCAATAATTAAATTAATTAAATTCACATTTTACAAAAGATTATTGACTAAAATAAATGTGTACAAGACTTATCCGAAAATAAATATTATCCCCACCCTGTGCACCCACCCTCAACCCCCCTCCACACACACCCATATCCCTCCGCGGACATACACACTCGAACATACTTATATAATTAAATGGTTGAATAACTTCTTCTAAAATATAAATTTTATTAATTTAATTGTTGTATAACGTAATATTATTTTATGATAATAATATATATTAATTTTAAATTAAATTAAATGTTTATAAATATATAATTTAAAAATTAATATTTATTTATATTTAAAAAAATATATTATACACTAAAATAAAATAGTCAAGCGAGGCGGTCAATATAATATACAACCTACCTATTCATAGTTTCAAACCGAATTTCATTGCATGAATAGACACTTAAGTTGAACCACCGTTACGTTGTTTTATTCAAGATTTCGGCTTTACAGTATTTTTTAACAGAGTATTAGGTATCAACAAAGATATGGAAAAATATTTTTAATAAACTTAAAATTACATTTTTTTATATCAAAAATTGAGTTAAACTTATGTTAAATCCTTTTTTTCTATCTTACAAATATATAAGTATTATTAATTTGATCATTTAAAAAATTTCATCGTTAATTTAGTTTTTAAATTTAAAAAGTGACATCAAAATTGTCCTTTAGTATATGAATAAGGATTAAATAGATAAAATTTTAATTATTGAAGGACTACATTGATGATAATTTTATATAATTAAATAAGTAAATTGATAATATTTTTTTATCTTTAAAAAAGTAAATTAGGATTAATTTTTTTAAAGAATCAAAATAATATCATTTTTAAAATTTATAGGCTAAATTAATAAAAAAAAATTTAAAAATTTAAAATGATAATACTTATATTTTTAAAGAATTAAAAAATAAATTTACTCTTACACTTATTGATTAGATCTATTCAGAACATAAAATAAATGGAAAAATCAAGAGTGGAGGGTAGTTGAGATTATATTTATTCGGAAAGACCGATAAAGCATTTAATGACAATTTAGTTCAAGATACGGTTGCCGCGTGCTTGAAATAAATATTGTGCTCACGCTCAAATCTCCCAATAAACAATCAAAACTAAACAATGTCTCGTAATGAGGATTTTATTATTATTATTTTTTATTCGAAGAGGTTAAGTCTTTAGGATGACTTAAAATGATAGAATCTTATAAAAAATAGTCTTAATTTATAAAAAGAAAAAAACAATAAGCTTCTCATCATTTGACTCACCATTGACACAATCACTATGTTCTACAGAGTTGGTTAAATTACATGGTCTTACCAATTACATATATTAATTTCCAGCCATACCCATATGCCCCATAGCCATACCCTTTTAAAAGTATTTTAAAACATTTATAAATATTTTTTAAGTACTTACATATATTTTAAAAATAAGATACATATAAATCTCTTAAAATGGGAGATCTGTATAAGTTCTAAAAATAATTTTTTTTGTAAAAAATTAAATAAATAAAAAAGAAATTAAAGTAATTTATTCAAATAAATATTGTCCCTCGCTTCTCCCAATAAACAATCTAATCTAAACAACGTCTCACGCAAGAAAAGCAGGAAACAAGCTTCATGACCATTTGAAGCACCATTGACATAACCACTATGTTCTACAGAGTTGGTTAAGTTACGTGATCACACCAATTACATATATTTCCAGCCATACCCATATATGCTCTAAGTCTCAACTCACAAAGGAAGATTAGTCAGAAGCAGAATATGTAAAGAAGTAATACTCAATCAGAATCCGATGATTCTGATCTCTGTCCAGTGGAAGCTGCTTCATCTCCTTTCATGTTGGCTTCCCCCTGCTTAAATGCCTTTGCTATCTCGTCGATGGGAATCAGAGGTAAATACCCAAACACAGTATATCCCCTTCCACGCATGTTCTTGATCAGATGGTTGTACTTTTCCGACCAGTGTGCAGCCGTGGGAACTGCCATGTCTGCCACTGCATGGAATGGTGGATAGTGGTTAAGTCCAGTCCACAATTTTACTGAGCCAATTATCAGAATTTGCTTAGACTCTGTAGCAACATAACGTGCAGCTGCTCGTGGCCCTCCAGATCTAGCCTCATTGACAACTTCCTCCGCCTTGAGTGTCACTTCTCGAATCAAACCCTTAGCAAAAGGAGGAGCATGCTCATCGAATTTGTGAGTAGCTTCATCCACCTACCCCAATCACATACCAATTAGTCTAGCCAGAAATTTTGCTTAACAATGCCCCAAACTCATTCGAACACAAACATGAAATTCCACGAATACAGGGTAACAAGGACAAAAAAAAAAAAAAAGATACAGAGAGTAGTCATATTCAACAAGATGATTACTCTCATTTCTAGGATAAGATCTTCTGATAGTGAAATCCCGTTAGAGAGAGACAAAAAAAAATTGAATATAATAAATGAATTTTATAACCCACTGAATCTCAGCAGATTTTATAATTCAGTGAATTTCAGTGAATCAAGATTCTCTCTTGTTAATAAAATAAGTAATATAAGTAATAGAAGAGTAACAGGAGAGTATTTTTTTGAAAAAAAAAAGACATAAAAATTTTTGAATATAACTAATAAATTTTATAACATGTCATGGTACGTACTAGCACACTAAAATTTATGTTTATGATTATGATATAAGAGAGAACTCAAATTCAGTCTCAACATAATAAAAATTGTATTTATTTCTCTTTAATACTCCTGCATAGTACTGTTACATAGGATCTAAATTCAATAAAAAAACAGCAGTGCGTTTATTCATTTGCCACGATTTTCAAGGCAGTTTTCATCAATAAAATTTCCTTGACTACTCAAGAAATAGATCTTGATCTGAGTTCAAATATAAGGATGGAACATGAATGGCAGCAAGAAAATTCATATTTACAAACAAAACAAATTACTAATAAGCTTTTCCTAATTTCGCCAATGTGCCTCAAATCTGAATCAGATCGAAGGGGGGAAAGCAAGAAAAAGTTTACAAACCACACAAACAAATCACGTAATTTTCAATCTAAGGAAAGGAAGGAGAAAATGATCGAGAGAGAGAGAGAGAGAGAGAGAGAGGAGAGAGAAACACCTTGTTGTCAACAAAAACCAGGAGATCGTCAGGGACGCCCTTGAATTTGTTGTAGACAGGGCCGAGAACGGTGGTCACGGTGCCCTCCACCGTTGCAACAGCAGATCTCAAAGGCCCAGAGTTGTGCTTCGCGTACACGTAGAGATTTGACACACACACGAAAGCGTGAATCGCAGCAATCTTCACAAATCCCAGGTGCTTCAGTTCTCGATTCTTGCTCTCAACCTCGGTCTGCAGAAACAAGATTCACTGATTGGCTTTGACGCTAACAAATTATTATAATCTCCGCAAGAGAAAAACAAGAAGAAGATTACAAACCTTGTTGGTGGCCATTGCTTCCTCTGCGTTCGAGCTTGCTCGTGACTGAGATATCAATTTATATAAAGACGGGAATGGGAATCAATCAGTGAATCAAATGCCGATGCCAATATCTTAACCTCGAAGATATCAAAACTCGAAAGAGAACAAATATGCTGCTAAATTACACTTTGACGTAGATTTCTAGAAAAAAATTATTACGAAATTCGATCTTAATTTTAATAATATAAAAAAATAAATTTGTTTTTAAATGCATAATGATGTCAGGTTAGGTATGTCTTTTTCTTCCTTTTTTTTTTGTTTTTTTTGTCAAATACACCATAAAGTGAAGTATGTCTTTTATAAGATAAGATTTTCTCAAAAAGATTTAATTTCTATCCTGTCAAAATTGATTTAAGAATATTTTTATTAATAAAATTTTTTTTAAGTACACATGATTTTTTGAATAAATATTTATTTTGTTTCACTAAAATATATATGTGATACCACAATAATTAATTTTTATGCAACATTAAATTAATTTTCTAATAATAATTTATGTCATTAGTCTTATTGTTTTTAAGACTAATTTGATATTATTTAAGAACTAATTTAATGTATTTATAAATAAAAATTAATGTGATGTCACATATACCTTTAAGTAATTAAAATAAAACTTTAATCTATGATAATTTTTTTAAATTATACTGTCTGTTTCTTTTTGTTTGTTGTTTTAGAAAAAAAATTGCTTATTTTTATTTGTCATTATAAAATACTAAAAAATATTAATTATCTTTTTACTTTTATCATTGATATTAATAAAATGAGAATTAGAGTGAATAATAGTATTTTGAGTATTTTAATAAAAAAGATATTTTAATTAAGTATAATTTTTTTTTGTGAATGATGTTATTTAATAATTTCTTTAATTAATGTACAAGTATCTTAAAAGGTTGAATTTCGCCACATACATATGTAATATGTATCTATATCAGAATTTAGAATACCAAATCAGATATTAAAGATATGCGTATCTCTTATAAAAATTTTAAAAGAATTGACAAATCTCTAAGGGTTCCTGAAACAGATGAGCAAACACGTACATCAGTGTTACACTTTAGATCAAGATCTTTTCCTCTTTTTCCATCTCTTTGTAAGAGTGTTATCTTCAATGGAATAGTGAACAACAGATGAGCTTAAGAGTGAAGAATGGACCCAGATCTTTATAAAATAATCAATAACCCTAATCTCCATCTATCATGAGCCCTAAGTTATCAAATCCTACACATAAACTAGTATAGTCACTCATTAGACTCAAAACTCAATACATCAGTAATTTCTCAACCCATATGATCACATTATAAAATATAAGTTCTAGGAATTATTATGTTATCATCCAACTACTTTTTAACAAACAATAAAATGCAGGGATTCCAAAAAACTTCTTTATTTTTATTTGTTATCATGAAATATTAAAAAAATATTAATTGTCTTTCACTTTTATCATTGATAGTAATAAAATGAAAATTAGAGTAAATAATAATATTGAGTATTTTAATAAAAAAGATATTTTAATTAAATGTAATTATTTTTTTATAAATGATGTTATTTAATAATTTCTTTAATTAACGTACAAGTATCATAAACTGACATAATAAAAAAAACGAATTTATACTAAAAAAAAAAAAAGAACTAAAGGAGATCCATTTGCTTTCATGGTTGCATTGGCTGTCATATTTTTATTTTTGCCTTTCCAATAGGATGGATAACCCACCAGTTCAAAACAACCTTTCTTGGGGTGCCCTGTCTTCTTGCAGGGGTCACATCTAGGTTTTTTAATTGCATCTTTATTCCAAGTTTTGTTTGCATGCACCTTACATGCCGTTGGTTTTGACATTGAACCGGAGATGTTGACTTCTTCCGAGTTTAGGAGTGAGTATGCATTTGTGAGAGAAGGTAAAAGGGTCCTTGCATAATATGTTGGATCTAGCCACATCATAGGCTTCATTGAGACCTATTAAATTGGTGCAGCTTCCCTTCTCTCTCCTTTGCTAAAATCTCACAGGAACATCCAGAACATCCTTCCTTACCTTGTTTGGTGTTGATAATTTTTCGTTTTGTGTTATTGGATTCGCGGATCGCTTCCTTGTGGAAAGCATTCCTCCAACTCCTTACACATCCCCAATGTTGTTTCATGGTAGGCAACACTCATGCAGCTCCTCATTCAAAGAATTGAGCCGATGTTGCTAATGTAGCTAAGGGCGACAGTGCACCACACAATTTGTGTACCTCATGTACAAAAATTGGTTGACATAGCTGCATCAGAATTTTAACTCAAAAAAAAAAAAAAGTGAAATCATAATATAAGTAGCATTAATTAAGTGCAGTTACAACAATATTGATGCACGGTTCTGCTGAATTACTAGACTGTAAAAGGAAGGCTTCTCTCAACTTGGTCAAGACTCGCAAGTGAGAGAATAGCACAAGGGGGTTCCATTAGCTTAGAGAACAATATAGATCTATAAATTAAATAATTGGGGAATTTTTCATTACCATCATAATAATAACCAACCAAGCAATAGCATCAGCACAAGTCATCTTGTATAAACAGTTTTTACTCACGACACACGCTGACACTTCATATTTGCCCCTTCTTGTTTCCTGTTCAATGTATACCATTACAACTTCCACAATAAAGAGAATGCAGGTAAATGTTAATGTCATAATCCAAGAATGTTACAACATTGAAAGGTGCTCTCCTTTTCTCAATTATTGTCTTAACCCACAATTCATTCTGAAGACTCAACTTGATAAAAGATCTCTTCCATTTGTATTTAGAGGAGGATGCACAGCTGCTGCAATTTTCTCTCTGAGGTTGAACTTCTTTGCAATTAGTGGCCGGACATCATCTACTCCAACCAAGCTCTCCAAGAAGGGGAGTAATAGAAGCAATTCTTGATCTGATTGATCATCAAACCAACTCTCAATTGGTATTCCATTATCCACCTGGAACCCAAATACCTGTGGGACGAAAAAATCAACAGTAGAAAAGGTATTAAAAGTAACATCTAACATAGTATAGTTTGAAAGCACTATCCATACTATTTATATACAAGCCAAATAAGAAAATAGTACAGGCAAGTCATAATTTAATTGCATTCTATGTTAAATGATATCTACTAACTAAAAATATTTTTTTAAAAATAAAAAAAAGGTTGGCGGTTTAGGTGTTTCAGCTCGATTTCACAATAGAGACCCAACAATTGTTCGGAGGGCTTACATATGCAACTATAAGAATAACATAGTATAATCTCATAGACAAGAGAACAAATAACCATACCTGTGGGGAGTTGTCAATGATTATAACACGAGCCAAATCGCGACCAAGCACTGTTAAATCTTTCAGGTAATTCCCCTCCACATAAACACAGGATTCACGGTATACACGGTGGCGAAATATCTTCCTCTTTGGATCAAGCACATTTAGAAGTTGCTCAGCATAAATACTTTGACTAGCTGTAAATATAATAATCTCAAAAAGAGCAGAAACTCTCTCTAGGAAATCTTTGAGGTGAGGACGACAGCGGACATAGACAATATGCTCCTCGAAATTAAAATTAACAGGAAAAGTGAAATCTACATCCTCACAAGGTTCTAGGGTAGAATGCACCAATGTTTCTGCCAACCAGAAAGTTGAAATCAAGATACAGCTTATAAAATAAAGCAGTTCAACCAAGAACTTACTTAGCAAAAAAAGCAAAAGAATATGCTCAGTTAATTAAATAATTAAACAACTATTAACTATTGAAGATCCTCACAAGGAGGAAGAAGGAAAGCATTTTTCACTCCAAAAACAGAGCTTTTAACTCCAAGAATTTTCACTCAACATCGGGATAACTTCAGGATACATGATCACTTTAATAAGTTCATGAAATTATATTTGCTGATGACATCAAATTAAAGCATCTAACTAGCAGAATAACAGAAACAGATCATAGTGGTAAGGTCAGGGTGACATTAGGGTAGAGGTCATAAGATTCAATTCCCAAGTAACCAAAAGAAATTGAATAACATGAGATCATAGTAATCATAC